>JAJJHY010008598.1:21256525-21533746 GCA_021224005.1 Drosophila setifemur | reverse complement strand
GAGTGGATGCTTAGCCACCTTTTTTAGCCAGCTCCTGCTGCCCTCAAAATTCCCCGTAGAGCATTTGACTTTAATGGCGTTCGGCGTTTGCCGTTTGGCGTTTGGAGTATATTGACATGTTATGATGCGTGGCCAAGCTTAGATGTACACAAGGCTATGCGGGAGATGCTTATATGGCTTTATATGTGCTGCGTGCGTGGCCTGCCAACAGGGACCCTCCTTTGTCTCCGGGATCGCTCCTGGTCCTGCTCCTGATACTGCTCCTGCTCCCGCTTCCCTCGACCACCCCTGATGCAATATTCCCCTCTTATATTAATTCAATCACTTTAGTTGCACGCCCGCTTTATGGACACTCGCCACTCGGATCATCAAACTCTCGCCCTTCGACCTTTATTATATCCGGTTTATTCGGCTGGAGCACATTTATGAGTTTCGTTTCGGCTCGGTTCGGTTTTGCCAGCGTAAATGAAAGTTTAAATTTCCTTCCTTCCTTTCGGTGGAAATCCTCCACAAATCGTAAACGAGACAATGGACCCAACCACAAAAGCCTGCAGGGATGTATCAATATCTATATTTATCCCTATTGCTGTTCCTTCTACTATTGTCGGAGCGGATGCTGAAGCCGAGATTGTGGCTGCACGGTGAAAAAGATTAAGGACTCGAGATAGGTGGCAGGTTTCTCTAGTAGAAATATCCTTGAAAAAATAATTTTATTTTGGAAAGTGGACTTAAAAATATTATTAATAGTGTACTTTTACAAAATTGACCTACCTACTTAACATATATGCAAATAGTTACTTTTTCACAGTTTCAGTTAATGAAAAAATGTAATTTTAATATATGTTATGCTTTTCAGATAATAGATTATTAATTTTTAAATTTATTTGCTTATTTTTTTCTCTGTGCGTTAGTAAAACTGACTTGTCGCTGTTGTCTCTTTTGTTTCTTGTCAGCTTGAAAATTTTCGTGATTTTTCATGTGCACGTTGCCGTTGTCTGTCAGCAGAAAGAAAGAAAAGCTGAGCTCCTCCCCTTACCGAGATTTCCGTCGGTTTTCCCTTACACCTCCGGTTTTCCCATTCAATATCCCCGGCATGTCTGAGAGCTGCCCCCGAGCTATCTGGGGATGGGGCGGGGGAATGTGAACCCGAATTCCGAATTGGGATGACCTTTGCTGACAATCGGTTTCCACTTTCAAATCGCATTATATATGCTGCACCAATAAAAGTTAAATTGTCCTCCTGCGAGTGGACATCAATATGGGATTTCATATTTGTCTGCTTAATATTTCAGCGTGACCGTGAAAAGGATATTGAGCCCACAGGACAGAAAAACAAAAAAGGGACTCTCAATGCGATTTATCAAATGTTTTTTTCAGTTGTTTGTGTTCAGTAGTGGCGGAATAAAAACGAAATTATACTATGTGGCAGCAACGAGTTGATTGAATCCAGAATTGAGTTGCCATTGTGCACACTTTTCGCATCTCTTACCAAGTAAGAAATAATTTATGGCTCACTCTTGGATGCGACTTTGCCCTTTGCTCGATAAATCATTTATTGAAATGCAACCATTTATTTGTCGGGAAACTTTAGCAAGTTGCTAGTTGAACAAAATAAATAATGATTATATTTTCGATTTCCGCTGTGAACTCTAGCAAAGATAGGAAGTCATTAAGTTTCCCAAAATCATTTCCACATTTAAATAGCAAACAACATTTGAGAATCTTTTTTCATTTACCATTTAATATGCTTTTGATCACATTGGAGTATGTATTTTTGGACGCTCGACATTTTCGGGCTTATTAAATTTTTATTTATAGCCAGTATGCGTGGCCTGAACTTGCAGCACGTGCCACTTGAGACCGTCTGGAACAAATCCAATATGGAGTGGCTACTGTTACAAGCTGACCCCTACTCCCTGATAATAATAAACACGAAATAATTGAAATCCAAGAATTCGGAATGCCAGTACAAACTCTCCGAAAACTTATTCTATCGAATTCCCATTTAATTTTACATTTATGAATTCCTCCGAAATACTCTCAAATCCCAAAACCCAATTCGTGAAAAGTGCGTAATTGTAGCTAATGGAGCTGTGGAAACTTTTGCCCAGCGCCTGCGATGGGTGGATAACTCGCAATCAAATGTTTACGCACTCTTGGATCCGGCATGTGTGCTGGGTAAATAAAATAGGTAGAAAATTGCTGGCATATTAGCCAGCGAAATGCCATAAAAATGTGCTCACTCTATACACTCGGGTGTGCTCCGGTGTCCCATAAAAAAAAACCCGGAGATCCAGTTCGCACAGCACCAAAGGCATCCGATTCACTTGCGTGCCGCACACATTCAAGCGTAGTATTGCCTTTTTTTTTTGGCCAAACCCGTGAGGAGACAAAGACACGAGCACACACTCACTCCTTGGGATACAAATGCAAATGGGAACTGACTTTTACAGCGAATGGATCAGCTGGTGACACTCAGAAAAACAGACATTGTGACTCCTCGATATTGTGTTCGAAATTAAAAAATACTCGCAGAACATTTCAAAATTCATATTCAATTTCAAATTTAAAATATTCATATTTCGGTATTCAAATAATAATTTAAATTTAATGAAATAATTTATGTACTTTAAAGTTCCATGTTTAAAAGTAAGGAAATATCTTGAGAATCGGTTTACAGTATTAATGACATAAATCCGCAAAAATGAAATTCTGAAATGTGCTTAATAATAGAAACTAATATGAATGAATATAAATTATTCCCTATTTATTTATCTATCATTTCAATCAGGTTAACATATATGCAACTATTACATATTGTTTGGGGCGTTCGTAAAAAAGTTTATGAAATGAACTTATAGAAGCTGATTTTGCAGAAACCTTCTTGCGAAACGCAATTCTTTTGTCTCCGAAAGTTTTAGTGTAAGAAATTGGAATGTGGATGGGGAACTGAACCGAAGGCTGAGCACAATGTCAAATCCAATCGCCAGCGAAGGTCGCGCACTTGGCATGAAAAGGCCAAAGCCAAAGGCAATGGCAACGGCAAAGGCATATCCATCGACATTGACTATCGACTTAGGTGAGTGACTCGCCACGACTCGATTGGATACGGATTGCTCCGGAGACGTACTGAGAGCCGGAGCCAGAGACCCCGGTCGTGCCATGTACGTGATTTCATGCTAATTGTTTGGGCATTGCAGGAGCAGCCACTTGGGTGAAGTTTGCATAGGCATTCCTCCCGATGCCCAAATACGCTTCGGCAATTTTGCGCTCCGTTTGTCAATGTCGTCTGAGGAACTTTTGAATTTTCCGTCGACTTCTCGGGGCCATACAATTAATTAACGCTAATGAAGCCGCCGCCTCCTACTGACTCCAATTTCCATTTCTTCTCCCCGACGCTGGTGTTTGTCTGGCAAAGTTTTTTATTTGGATTGCACACAATTCTTGGGCGACAAGAAGAGGAGGCGCAGTAGGGACGGAAGGAAGATGGGTGGCGACAAATACCATCTAATCGCTCAAGGTCCTCGCAGCAGGTTGCTCAGCTGGCAGTCAGTTTAGAGAAACGGAAAACAGACAAAACCAAAACCAAGCACTCGTGCCAAGAGGAGGATGCCTCCCGGCTCCCACCTGCCCACCTGCCCACCTGCCCGGCTACCTGGTACCTGGTTACTGTTCCTGGTGCTGCCCTCGCAAGCACACTAAAACAATCAGCACAGAAAGTAACAACAATTGAGCAAAATACTTTCCTGTGTTTTCTACTCTTTGCCAGCTTTTTTGTTGCCCCCTTTTTCTACTTTTTGTCATGCCACAAGCAGTAGCAGCAGCAGCAGCAGCAGTTGCAGCAGCCACAACAACAACAACAATAATGGAGAGACCTCTCCATGGTGTTTTTGTTTTCAGCCAAGCAGTTATGCCAGCGAGCGTGTGTTTGTGTGTCCTTGATAAGGATGCATCTTTTCTATTGTTAGCTTGGCATTTAAAAAAATGTTCTCAGCGTGTAGCTGGCACTCCCCCCGCACCTTGCCCCACCTTGCCTCACCTTGCCTCGCTTTGGCCCGCTTTGCCTCGCTTTGCCTCGCTTTGGCTCTTTTGCAATGCTCAAAAGCCAGCGGCTTGTGAAGTATGTGTGTCTGCCTATGTTACATGACTGCACGTGCTCCTCAGCTCTCCTTCTTTTCTCACACCCTCGGCACTCGGAAATAATTTGAAATGCAAAATCATGCGGAAGGCAGGCGCAGTGCGGCAGTGCGGCAGGATGCAGAAGGGCCGCCACCTGCTTGCTGTATTTGTTGTTGGGGGCCCAAGCACACTCCAACACACAGTCGCACGAAAAAACACTCCCACACACCACGCACCCGCAAGCCAGCAGATACCCGACCATAGATTTTCAGTAGCTGGGCAGTCGTGCGTAGCTTTTAGCAATTTGCTACCCAGGGATTTCCCATCAGCAGGGGTATGATCAGCCTTAAATACATAACTTTCATTCCGTATTTCTTTGATTTATTTTATAAAAATTTATTAAACTTACTACACCATGCAACCGCTTTAAGTCCGTGTTTGTTTGGACGCCACTCGGTGGCAATGTGTCAACAGGATATACAAAATATATTTGGAGATGTCCACAGGGATAAGCACCCTGTATATCAATTAGAGCGTGGGTGACACGTTCTAGTCGTTATTTTTCTGTCATCAGGCGAGAGCCAGTAGAATTATGTGTGCTTTGTCCGCATGTATGCGTACGTACGTACTGTAAGTCATTTCCGTCAACTTGTAAATTTATTTTAATAAAGCCCGACGCGTGTGGCAATGTTTCGTACCCTCAGCTGTCAAGTGGCAGGACAAAGGGGTTCACAAAATCCGACACACAAAACTTTTGGCTGGGCATGTGGGCAAACAATTTTCACACTTTATGGCTTTGGCCAGCACTAACCGAATAAATGATATAAACAACAGCCGGAAGCGGACGACATGCATCATGGACCGCAGTTCGTGCAACTGGGCGCCCGTCGTGCAAATATGCTCAAATATTCAACAGTTATGGCAGAGTGGCATGTGATGGATGGAGTGGGGATGGTTATGGGGATGGTTACCGAGAGATGGGGATGTGGCTGTGGAGGGGCAGCATCGCCTCAGAGTCAGTGCAGTGGCATTGGTAATGGCAAACGGCAAACGGCAGGCAGGCAGGCACACCGAAAGAGAAGAATGCACATGCAGGGAAAATAGTTGTATGCTGCAAGATAAAACCTCGTATGTGGGTGGAAAGTATCATCAGCGGCCGCAGCCGGCGAAATTAATTAAAAATTGCATAAGCGCCACTTTCATGGGAAAGCAGGCACCGGCTGGCTGGTTTCGTTCTCCTGCCCCATCTTAGCTCTCCGGCAGTTATCTGACCCATTTTCCAGCAGACAAGAAAGTAATTTAATTAGCGGAAAAGTGGGGGGCGGACAGATACCATAACTAGAAATTCATTTTGTTTATTCAGTAGATGAAAAGTTAGCGCATTTTAACATATGGCATTTGCTGGACTTTCATTGCAATCTCTGTAATTGCTTTGGGCCATCGTAATGTTCGTGGTTTGGACTGCATTTAAGTGCTGAACTTTGAAAATCAATTACATACCATATTTTTTCAATCCATATTTCTGGAATATTTACCCATTAAACAATTTTTTACATTTTTTACTTTTCCTTAAATGCGTATCGGTGGAATATTCATTAAATTGCTTGTTTGAACTTCTAATTTGAGTTTGTGTTTCCAACATGTTTGTTTTGTCAATATTTGCAAAATGTTGCTATATTTGTACGGTTCACTTATTGTTTTCGATGCAATTTAACTAGTGATGTAAAATGAGCAGATACATTTAATTACCAGAAATAAATTATATTAATTTGTGATATTTTGCGGTCTCTCATGGCAGGCACTTGTATGGTTTCAAATGCCTTTTTGCTTATCAACATTTCCCATGTTTCTCGTATGTTCTCAATCAGAATATAAATAATTAATAAGTTCATTAATTTTCTATTCGATTTTTCAATAAACGGATATTGAGGACATTTGCCATTCAAACGCTTATTTGCAATTGTAATTTATACGAGCAGGTATATTCTGCTGGCCCTGATGTTTACTTTGTAAATATTTCCAAAATGCTGCTCAATTTATGCAGTTCATTATTCATCCCAGGTTCAGCAGAACTCCGCTCTGCATCCGCCCGGGACACGAGAGGCCACAGGAGCCGCAGGAGCAGCTGTCGTTGTCAACACAGGGCTGTCAGGCCTCAAAACTGGCAACCTGAAAAATGCCAACTAAAATGCTCATCTATTTTCAGCAGGACCTGCTAGTGTCCTGTTCTGTGTGTGTGAGTGTGTGTGTGTTGGGGGCATTTGTTGGTTTTTGTAATGTAAACTAAATGTATAAAGAATGCTGCTCGAAAATGGGCAGCGCGTTGTTGAGGCCGGCAGCAATGCAAATAGAGCTCGTAATACTGCAATTTAAAATGTAAATGCGAACAAGGCCAAGTCCGATGATGAGCGGCATATGAATATGTATCTCTATCTATATATATATATATCTATAGATGTGGGTGTGCCATAAACAAGGGACTGAGAACAGGGCCAGATGAATAATTGAACTTTCACTTCCGCCCCGTCAGCCTGATTGCCCCAGCACCCAGCACCATCGCAAACATATTTCTGGGTGGGGATCCTGCTCCTTTGCATTCTTCCTTTGTTGCGTTGTGTTGTGTTTTCTTTCATTTTGTTCCTTCCGCCGTTGTTTGATTTAGCAAATGGTCGACATAAACGAAACAAAGCTAACTTTTTGTTTTTTCCCCGGTGCCCCAACGGATAACTTGTTTCTCTGTTGCGGCTGACCGCTGTCAATTTATCTTTGCATATTTCCAGGCGTCCAATTAGTTTCGATTCGCTGCCATTCGATTCATTTCCTTTGGATTCGATTCGATTGGATTCTGGTCTGTCCTGTTCTGGTCTGCTCTGCTCTGCTCTGTTCATCGGGTGACAACCGTTTCAGCTTGATTTCATTTCCTTCGCATCGAAGCCTCTGTCTTGGGGCTCTTAGCACTCAATTAAATCGCTTTTCGTGGGACATATTTACGATTACGAGTTTGCTGCCCTTGGCCTGTCCTGATTGTAATTCCGGCAATGATAAATGAATTCATCCCGGCTGGGTCACTCAATTAAAACGCACACTGCGTGTGCTTAAGTGGCATTTTCGGATGTTAGTGGGAATCGATTAGCGGAAGAGGATGGACAACAAAAAAAAAAAAACGGAGTAGAGAACCCCTCGAAGATTTTTCTGTTCTTTGCATAAATTAAAAATTAATTAAGAGCCAAGAAAGCGGGCCAAAGTGGTCTTCGAAAAGTAATTAAAGCTGACCATCAATCTGCTGGGTAAGCCCCGAACCCTAAATCCGAATCCAAACCCAAGACCCAGAACCCACACGCACACAAGGCTGGAAATTAATTTTTTTCCCGAGACTTTCTGTGGTCCGGGGGCAAACATCAACGCTTGTGGCTTGGCCCAATGCGCTCAGCTGTAAATAAACACAGGCAAATTCAAATAATCAAAGAATAAGAAGAATAAATAACTAACAAGCCAAAGACCTGCCACAATGGGCCACGCCGAAATGAAATAAATCACAGCACAATTCGCAGGACGAGTGAAGCGTACCATGTCCTGGCAACGACCCATCGATGGGTCTCCGCCCCAATCCCAGGACAGTGGCCTGGGACTGGAACTGGGAGTGGGACTGGGAGCGGGAGTGAAATATGATTAGACCAAAAATACACCACAGACTTCAATTGATGTCTGCATTGATCACTGATTGATTTAAACTCGAATTGAATTGATGGCGATTTTGAAAAAGATATTATCCCAATGGGATTTTCAGTCATTCTAGTCGCTGGCCCAGCATTTGCATCCACTGTACGCTTGGCTAACTTTGAAAGGTCAAATGGAAGGCCGCATCCCAAAGGCAAATCTCAGACGCTTTAACAAATAAGAGTCGAACAAGAAAAAGGTGAAGATACTGGAAAGAGGACTGTGCTTGCCAAAATACAAAAAAAAAGAATATTAAAAAGAAAAATAAGCGATGATATTGACTGCAGGGCCACCACACCTGCTGCGTGATGTATTGTGAAGCAACCCATCCCTCCATCCCTCCGATTCCTGGCCAGACAAAAGCTGAAACCGGAACTGGGGAATGGGTAGTGAGGACTGTGGAGCGGGGATGTGGGCCTGGGTCGAGGTTGGTTCTGAATTCTGGGCACTTCCGAAGCTGTCTTGCGTTCGTCGTTATTGTTATGGCGCATTGTCAATGCGTTTGACAAAAGCACTCGGCGAATACTCGACTATATATATATATGGTATATATATGTGTATTCTCGAAAAGTGGTGGTGCGCGACCTACGAGGCTTTTCAATTTGTTGTTCTTTATTGATTTAAAGTTCACTTCAGTCGCGGTCGCTTTGTTGGCGAGTGTCATGCACACACTCTGGAGCGAACCGCATAAAACTCATTTCCCTAAAGGTGCAGGAGTGGTGGCTCAAAGGACCCAAAGCATATATACCCCACGCAAACAAACACACACACACACATACACACAATTCCTTTGCTGACATTCGTTTTCGTATTTGTTGCCTGAAGTTTGCTTAGTTTGCCTAACATGGGAATTACACGTTCGTCAGTGGCCCCAAATGTTTGCCTACTCTCACCGGAACGGGAGGGGGACTAAGTACCAGCACCTCCAACCAATCCCAATCCCAATCCAAATGGGAAAGTGTAGCCTCAGGCGCGTGGCGGAAATCGAGTGGGTATTTGCCAAAACTTGTATGGAATCTTAGGATCTCCGAGGCCTCGAAGGCGCTGGCGCTGGCATCGATTACGAGCTCAGAAAATTGCAAAATAAATGTACATAATTTGAAAATTGACATTTGCTAATGATAAGCCTCCTCCGTTAATGGGAAAATATGGCCAAAAGAGGAGACAGCTGGCTCAAAGGCACCAGCTGCTGCTGCTGTTCCTTCCTCCCTTCAGGAAGGAAGCGAATTTCGCAGGCACAAAACGGAAATTTTCCCCTCACGGCTCAGAAATTGAAGCTGTTTATGGTAAATTAAACCAATTGAGTGGGATTACGTTCTGGGCACTACTCCACCCACCTCCACCTCCAGCTCCAAGCGCCTGGAAGTGTTTTCTGTGAGGGTTTCAATTTCATTGTCTGCTCAGAGCCTGTGGCCAACGAAATTTATATACCCATGCAAGGCCAACAAAGACGCAAGGTGTTTATGGGCTTAACTCTGGCTCAGATTCGGATTCTGGTGTGGCTTATTCGTATTTTTTTTTTGGTTTTGGTTTTGAATTTGGTTTTCTTCAGCTGCCTTCGAGATTTGCATTTTACTCGGCAAGCGGCAGATAGAAGACAAATAGCCGGCACGTTGCGGTTCATTTAACTGCCACAACAAATGCCAAATTGATGCCAATGTAAATGGAAATCGAATCCAGAACGCGGCTGCTGAATCTCAAGCAGAAGTCAAAAGCTGAATTTTGCGTTTAAAGAAGTGGAAATACTCTGCAGAGGGTCAAGGAAACATAAAAATAATTAATCGAAACGTTGAATATAATATTCTAATTCTTAAGTTCTTAAATGCCAACTAAAGCTATAATTTATTTGGCTAATTCATCCTCAAATAAAACCATCAAAATTGGTTTTTGTTTAATTCTTCTCAAACATCCTCCTAAATCAAACTTAAACTAAATTTCTCCTTTTATTTGCATTCAAGACGTATATAAATACTATTTATTTTCCCTCTTCCAAAATAATGTAAGCTGTTTTTAATGTCGACCACAATTTAGTCAATATATTTATTTATTTTATCTGCTTCGATAGAAATAACTATTTATTTGTTGCCCAAAGTGCTTGGCAAAACGACGTTGCTCATTCAGAATGTGCGGATAAATATGAGAGAGAATAAATCGTTTATCTTTTTATTCAATTGCAGGACTTGGCAAACGAATGGCAATAATAAGGGTCATCATAACGAGTCCAACCAAGAGCAAACGTCGGGCAGCATGTCCTATCCATTGAGTGTCCTTTTGCGTGGCATTAGTAGGGCTCACAACTGCAGTGGATTCCGCAACTAAATTCCCGCTCTCTCTCTCACTCTCTCGCACCGACACCGATTGTGGTCATTACCATACCATGACACTATTAGAGAGACTCCAGGCCATGTCGGCCACCACAGCCAGGACGATGATGATGGCAGAGAGCAGCATCGGTGGGACAAAGGAGCCCCGCCTGCACTTACAGCCCCTGGGAAGGCAGCTGCCCGTGCTGGAGGCCTCCGCAACGCATGCCAGATATCTGAAGCTCATCGCAGAGGGGCTCATCGACGAGTCGGGACTGGGGGGCAGTCCGGGGGGAGGCGGGAGCAGCATCGGCGGGACAGCCTCCATCGAAGAGGTCGTGGCCGGAACGGCGCAGGATGCCGGATTCGAGGCGAGTGCCGGGTCCGAGGACAACGCCGAAGGCAGCACACATCTAGCATTAGTCTTCGTCAAGTGTTTCGTTATTGGTTTCATCATCCTGGCCGCCATCCTGGGCAACATGCTGGTGATTGTATCCGTCATGCGCCACCGGAAATTGCGGTGAGTCCTTTCTCCTGGCCCCGTGTTTGTGTCTGCTCATATGTCTAGATTGACATTTGTCGCCTGCCCATTAATTTGTCGGTCTGAATCAAGTGGTTTACTTTACCAGCCATGGTTTCCATTTCATTCAAAGCTTCGGTATAGTTTTATTTCATTGGTCCGTACATTTCATCTGCTAAGTGATAATCTACTTATCATAGATTCAAACGCATCAAATTGAATATTTTATCAGATTTATTTGGCTTTCTGTTATTGCGAATTATTTTAATCGGGATTTAAAATCATTGAATGGCTTTTAAAGGTAAAACAAAATCAATAAGAAGTGAGATTTAAATTGAAATTGTGAAAACTCAGGGATAACATTTATATTTCTGAATTTTAGTACTTTGTCTAGAGATTAAAAGCAATGGAAAAGTAACAAGCCAACTCTGTAGCTTCATTTGCAATTTAACTACAAATTTTGTGAGCCATGTTTAAGTAAATGGTAGTCAATTAAATTTAAGGAAAATTTATTATTAAATTTGTCTTTCTAAACAGCAATAAAAAAACAGAGAAGGATTTTCTAAACCTTAAGTAATCCAGCATAGTTCAGAATTTAATTAAATTTTACTCGGATATTTGATAATTTTCCTTTAATTGAAGCTACCAAGGACATGACTTTTTTGCACCTTCCGTCCGGCGATTTTGTGCGTCTTGACCGCTTTCGGTTTTACCTCGTTTTTGTGGCCATTAATTTGTCATCATTTATCATATTTGCCAACATTTTTGCGTGTCAAGCGCACAGAACTCATCTTGTTCCTTCGCCTCCCCCGAAAATTAAGATCGTTCTGGGGGCTGGGGGCTGGGGGCGTGGCAGTGGTAAATTCAAATGCTAGATACGTGCGTAATTACATTAGAAATGTTAATAAAGGGCGAGCATAAAAATATTGCTGCCTACTTAGGGGGCGCCGTTGCCATTTACTTTATGTGCGGCCATATAATTTGTCAAATTTATGAATTGAGCGGCGACGCCTCCACATGAGATATGGGCTTGTGTGGGAGCGGGTGAGTGGGATTTCCCAGGTATACAGGTAGGCAGGTATCCAAGTATCCAGGTATCCAGGTATGTACGTGTTTCAGCCGCAAATTCATAAGCTCAGCAGGGCTGGCATTTAAACAAGCCAACATAAAACACTCCGAGGCAGCGAGGCGACAATGGTGTAACCTAACCCCGGGACGTTCAATGTCAAGGCACAGACTATTAAGGCAGGGCCCCAAGAAAAAGCTCGGCTGCCATTGCCAATGCCATTCCTTTGCCTTTTGGCTCTTGCTAAAAACCAACAAAAAGGAAAACAAAAAAAAAAACACCTGACATTTGTGTCTGAGGATTCAAAATGAGAATGAGAATAAGGATGCGACTGAGGATGAGACTGAAACTGAGGCTGAGGGCTAAGGCTCATTTAGCCTGCCAGGGACAGGCAATTTGGAACCTGACCCTGACTGCTTCCATTCTATGTTGCCATTTTTATCTCAACTGCTTGTGCCAGCATCTTTTTCATTATTGTGCTCATTGTCATGTGCGTTTTCCGCACCATTTTCACCTTTTACGCCTCGCTACGCAGTTTAAATCATCATGGCAAATTAGACTTAATTACGAAACAACATGTATTCCCACTTAGGCCCAACATCTGCCTCCCCACCCAGGGACTCGCATTTTTTTGTTCCACAAAACCCACCCACGTCCTTAATGATTGTAAATGTCATCTTCCCAGGAGCTTTGCAAGTCACCCCGCTTAAATAATTCGTGGAATAAAAAAATAAAACTGGCCCAATCAATAGGTTGGCCAACAAATGATCAAGTTTAACTAAGGCAGGGCAAGGTCAACCCAATTTCCACCACTTTCTCTATTAGCTTAAGCTTGCCGGGCTGACTTCCGAAAGTGCCAACTCATAATTGTAATCAAACTTGACACCTATCAACCGAATACTTTCACCACCCCGCCCGGTAATCGGCTTTCGGGTAACGCCTCAATGAATTTTCGTGTTGCCTTTGATGCGGGTATTTTCCTCAGTGCTCTTCGGGGCTTTAAGTCGACCTTTTTTGGCCCGTCTGCGGTCGGGTCCGCTTTCAGACCGTAATTTGGCCTGTGGGTTCAATGTCCCGACAAAATATGACTAAATGCCGAGCGATTGTTAACGAGCTTACCAGATAAACAACAATAATTCTCATCAAAACTATGCTTTGAAGTTTTGTTACAAAAGACATTATTTCACATTAAATCGTGTTGCTGTAAATGTTTTGCGCTAAAGACAAAGTTTCACTTGCCACAGACAATCGGGCTTTAAACTTGGCACTCTCCCGGCCTTTCGGTTGTGGTTTTATCTGAGGCAAGGGGTTGCCTGGCACTTTGGAAATCCGTTCTGACGGCCGATAAACGTATTTGCTGCTCCACATTGCGTATACGCCGCGTGCACATAATTGACTTAACGTTTTGCGGTGCCACGCAACGTTGATGATTGCTGGTGGAAGTTGTGGTGGCGGCGTTAAGCTAATTATTAATTAACCCATTAAACAATGAAATCCACTCGGAGAAGCGCGGTGACGGTGCCGCATTTAACGGCGGTCACATGCGGCGTATGCGCAATGTGGGAGCCAAAGTTTTCAACTTCGAAGGCAAGTCTGGAAACGATTAGCAGCGAGCGGAGAGTGACTTGAAAGCTTAATGCACAAATTTAATTTGAGAACTTGGAAATCCTTTTCGACTTGCACTCCGGCTTCCTCTTCCTACGTGCGGGAGTGTGTGTGCCAAAGTGGGTGCCGCATGCTTCCACTGCAGATTAGTTTTATCTTGGCTCTTACTCTCTCGCCTTTCAGCATCATTACCAACTACTTTGTGGTCTCGCTGGCCGTCGCCGACATGCTGGTGGCCCTCTGTGCGATGACATTTAATGCTTCCGTTATGATCTCCGGCAAGTGGATGTTCGGCTCCGTGATGTGCGACATGTGGAACAGCTTCGACGTCTATTTCTCCACGGCCAGCATCATGCACCTCTGCTGCATATCCGTCGACAGGTGGGTCCAGCTTGAAGTTTTCCCCGGCCAATTGATTTAGTTTCCTGGAATCCGTCTACCCCCCGTCTCACCTCAGATACTACGCCATCGTCCAGCCGCTGGACTATCCCCTAATCATGACGCAGCGACGCGTGTTCATCATGCTCCTGATGGTGTGGCTGTCGCCGGCCCTGCTCTCCTTCCTGCCCATCTGCACGGGCTGGTACACAACTGCCGAGAACTACAAGTATCTCAAATCGAATCCGCATGTGAGTAGCACTCTTAGTAATGTACTTAATAGGTTAATTTAATTTCAATTGGAGCTGTTTTCCATCTGCCTTTAAGTGGCCTGCAGATTTGTTTCAACCATAATTTGCCACACACAGACCCGGCATTATTTATTCAATTTTCTTGCGCATCAAACTAATAGAAAATTCTAATTCAGTTCATACATATTCCATGGAGCCCGGGTATCGACTTTGCATGCATTTTGCATGGAGACGAGCTCTTGGGCGTCCCTGTCTGTGTGGCCTTTGACTTCACCCGTCTCAACGGAAATTGATTTATGTTTGTGTGGGTCTGAAGCAGTTTTACGCCTTTCAGGCGCTCAGTCGACAGGTAGCATATTTATTACTCCATTTTATTGGTTTCCCCTTCCCTCGCCACCCCCCCGAAATGTGTGCCAAGATTTCCATTCCTGCCTAGTCAGCAGCTAGCTCCCGCCCAATTGCGGTTATCATTGCGCAATAAAAATGCTGATGTAGAAATAAATGTTGGTGGGTAATTCCATTCCCGCTTCGACTTTCCGCGGACTCCGCACAGGCTGCGCATAATTTTCGGCGTTCCACCTGTCCTGGCACTGAAACCCATTGAAAGCCCTTTGCATACATTAGCATCTGAGTTGGGCTTTAATTAGTTTTACTTGTTTATGCTAATAAGTGACAGGCAACGCAACGTCGCGTCCACGTCCGCGTCTGCCCATAAATCTGATTAGATGTCTTCTGGTGGCCTTTTGTCATGCCATTCCGAGTAATGCACAGTGTAATTGAGTTTTTATTGCCGCACTTGCCGCGATGCAATAATCGCATTGCCCATACGCAACGTTGCCCCGCCGCAGCCGCAGTTGGAAATTGCCGAGCATTACACTCCATTAGGGTTCGCCAACGGCATTGCTCAGTGTCCATTTTGATTTATTGAGAGTCGTAACCAGGGCTAATTGAGTTGCCTGTCCGATTTTGATTTCGATTTCGCTTCTGATGCCGATTCCGTTTCTGATTCTGATTCCGATTCCTCTGCCAGATATGCGAGTTCAAAGTGAACAAGGCATACGCCATAGTCAGTTCATCGATGAGCTTCTGGATACCGGGCATCGTCATGCTCTCGATGTATTATCGCATTTACCAGGAGGCCGACCGACAGGAGCGCTTGGTCTACAGGTAAGCATTTGAGTGGCCGCTTGGCCAGCCAGTTCCCTTTCTTTGCGGCAATTAACGCTAATTACCCTGGGCGCTGGGGGTGCGTCTTTCAGATCCAAAGTGGCCGCCCTGCTGCTGGAGAAGCATCTGCAGATTAGCCAAATTCCCAAGCCTCGGCCGAGCATTCAGGTGGAGCAGTCGACCATAACGACGATGCGGCGGGAACGGAAGGCAGCCCGCACCCTGGGCATCATAATGAGCGCCTTCCTCATCTGTTGGCTGCCGTTCTTCCTCTGGTGCGTATACTTGATATTCCCCAATTAGCAGTGAATCTATCTTATAAGCAAATAAGACGATATTGGTAATAATTTTAATTATCCTGTGCCTATGTTACGAAATAAGAAACGAATTAAACAATGCAAAAAATAATGCAGAAGAAATTTAGTCGGATTATTTCCCACAAAGTAAAAGATAATTTATACATATTTTTTTATTCATATATGCGGTTTAAGACAGATATTTAATTTAATGTTTTTATTTATTATTTTACCATGCTATGCCATTTCTCACACAATAAAATATTACATTTAAAAAATAATTGTTTTGGGTTTTTAGCAAGCAAGTACCAGGCGAACAGAAAAAACAGTAGGCTAATTTTAATCATTTATTTTCTCTCGTATATGGAGGAGGGGAAAGGAAGAGAAGAGATTTTGAAACAACCGTTACTTGCAGTGGAAGTCGTATCCGTTACAACAAATTAAAACAATGTAATCGTTTAAATCGGTTAACATTGCATGGGGTTCCAGACTGAATGTACCAGGCGAACAGAAATAACAATAGGCTGTCCTCGATCTGTTTCTATTTTATGGAGACTTGGAAAACCGTTGCTCTCTATTGTGCTCTCTCATATTGGTCATGGGTTTTGAGAGATTTTAAAACAACGGTTATTTGAATTCGCATTGAGTGGGAGTTGGGAACTAGCTACATTTTCTGTTCGCTTGGTACATGAAATAAACGAAACACTCCGATCAGTGACGTAGATTATTTCCGTTACAAATTGATGGTTTCAATATTTCAACTTTGTACGGGATTTCCGTAAGCAAGTACCAGGCGAACAGAAAAATCAGTAGGCTTATTTTGGTCATTTATTTGTTTTCTTTTTTGTGGGAAAGTCGACAATAAATACTCGACATATTTTTAAGTATCCCCAAAAGATGCAAAAGAGCGAATTTTAATATTGCCCCAAAAGTATGCTACATTTTTAAACGTTTTTTGTAACATAATTTTATCGCTGTTAACTTGCTGGAGCTTTCTGCTCGCCTGGTACATTTAATCAAATAAAACGCCCATTCTGTTACTTGGTTCAAATTTGATAATATTTATGGAATTTCAGAAACCAATTACCAGGCGAACAGAATCCTGCAGCATGGTCGACCATAAAAGCTTAACTTATTTTTAGTTATCCCCAAAAGATGCAACATTTTATCCAAACTACCCAAGAGCGATTTTTAATATAGCCCCAAAAGTATGCTGCATTTTTTAATTGCATGGAATAATTTTTGTTGAATGACGTCACTGAATGGGATGTTCCATTGAAATAATGTAACAGGCAAACAGAAAAAGTAGCAAGTCTGCGAGTACCCAACTAATCCCACGCAATGTTCAATCCAAAGCAATTAACGGCTATTCTCTTTAGCCATGCTCTATAGGAAGAGAGCCAAACGGAAACCAAAGTTTTTTTTACTTATTCTCTCTACGTATGCTCAATATGAAGAGAGCCCCATTGAGAACAACGGTTTCCCAAATCTCCATAGATGAGAATAAATAAATGATGGAGGTCAGCCTGCTGTGATTTCTGTTCGCCTGTTACTAGCTTTCTGAAATCCCATACAAAGTTGACAAATTTGAGCCAGGGTAACAGACCAAAACCCATGCTTAAAAATAATTTAAATTAAATTAAAATAAAGGACTTAAATGCAGATAGAGATCATTTGCACGATCCTAGGAATCTCATTTTATTTAAGAAAAGTTATAGGCTATAAACTATACTATAAACTTTACTATAAACTATACTATAAACTATACTAATAACTATACTATAAGCTATACTATAAACTATACTATAAACTATATATAAATTTAATAATTAATTTAGTCATTGAGCTCAATTTTGAAATACTTTTCATAGGCACTAGAGCCGATTTACAAAAATCGGCTATATCGGCTATATAACTGGTCTGCAAGGGTATTCTAAGCTTCGGACCCCGAAGCTAGCCTTCTTTTCTTGTTTATTATAACATTTTCCTAGAATTAGTATTTGCCATTAACATAAATTTTAGACTACTATAAATGAAACATATAATAGCGTAATATTTTACGACCTATAGCTACACATCCTTAAATTTTAAACTTCTATTTTCCCACCAGGTACATCGTGTCCACGCTGTGCGATAGTTGCATTACCCCGCGCCTCCTTGTGGGCATCTTGTTTTGGATCGGATACTTCAACTCAGCCCTGAACCCCATTATTTATGCATACTTCAATCGCGATTTCAGGGCCGCCTTCAAAAAGACCCTCAAGGTGAGTGCCGAGTGAGTGGCTATCGAGTAATTTGCATTTATTTTCGACTTCGACATCTTGATGGGACTTTATTTCTATTCAATTCAATTCCGCTTTGATTGGGCATCCCAAACTGAATTATCTGCACTCCCGACTTAGACTTAGTTAAGGGCTTCGGCTGCATTCGCTAAGGACAAAGCACCAGTAGCAGCAGCAGCAACGATTACGATAACGTCGACAACCAGCGACTTGGCCACACCAACAGCAGCGTCCACCCGAAAAGGCTCACGTTTAGCAATTATTTTGGTAGATATTTTCACACCAATGCTGCACAGAGAAAAAATATTTGCCAATGCTTATACAAAATCTAAAGTTCAGAAGAATGTTGAGCTTTTGAAAATTAAGGATTTATGAAATTTGAAAATTTAAAAATTATTAACAAACATAATATTGGCGTTTTGGTAAAGATTATTTTTGGGGAATTATAATTTGTCTGTACATATTTAATTTGTATTTTTAAATATGAAATAATTAATATTTATGCCTTGAAAACTGTATCTTTTAATTCTGTAAATAATTTCGATAATCAAAAAATTAATAAAATTATAAAAGTTATTAGGATACTAAATCTGATATGTTGGAAGTATGATTATGATAAGATTAGTAACATTATATTCAACAATTTAATAATAATTTTGTTTAGTTTTTTACACATTTTGTAATTCTGTATGAAGATGTCTTGACAAAACTAATATAAGCACATTTTCCTGCGATATTTTTTCTCTGTGTAACCCGATGATCTGCGGAAAGTGTAGAAAGCGTAGCGCTCATTTTAGCTGATTGAATTGCTTCTTCTCTCTGGTTGCTAAGCAAGAAAAATAGCTTTCCGTTTGCCTGAAGAACGAATCTCTGCTCTGCACGTCTTGTTCTATTGCTCTGCCTGCTAACTTTCTCTCTATCCATCGCTCACTGCTCCATTGCTCCATCGCTCTTTAGCTCCACCTCCTGCCGTATTATTTGGCGGAGATGGAAGCGCTCGGGGCGAAAAGGTTCCAACGCTTTGGCCTTCTCTAATCGTTTGAACTTCTTCCTGCTTACCACTGCCACATACTGAACTACCATCTCTTTTTTCCACGCACAGCTGGCGCTTACTTTGCTGATTCGTTGCCTAGTGCCCAACAAAAGCTAAGCCGAAAGCGCCAAAGTATGCAACAGAAACAGAAACAGAAAGCCTAAAATGTAATATTTAAATTAAAACCGATTTGAACCTCTGCTCTATGTATGCGTATGCACATCTACACTGAGATACTAAAATATCCACACCAGCACACTCCCACACATACGCACCTGTCCCACACAGGCGAATCTTTTCATGATGAAATGTTATTTTTTCCGGTTTTCCAAAGTTTTCTTTTTTTTATACCATTTCAAACGGTATTATAATTTGTCCCACAAGTTAGGAGACAACATAGGAAATATCCGAATCCGAAAGGATATTTTAATTCTTGATCAGCATTGACTTTTGAGCCGATTTTGAAACGATTGGAAAAGAGATTATAAGCCTATATATTCTTTTTATAATAATTTAAACATAAAGTAACATAAAACTGTGTCGACATTTCAAGCAAAAAAAAAATTAATTACAAAAAAACAAGTTATTTTTTATGAAGAAATAAAATTTGAAGGGTTCATCCTTATTTTAAAAATAATATAATAATAACAAATATCTGCGAAATAACAAATTCCGCAAATTACAAGGGTATTCACTGCAGGGTATTCAAAGTTTGTGTTCCCATTTTGATATTTTGTTGTTTGTTTTATTTTTTAATACTCCCTTTTAAGCTGCACACTTTGACACACCAACACCAATACAAGCTCACGCACTTGGTCCCTTTTTTTCCTTATACGAATATGCGGCCTTTCATTTCGTTAAGCATTTTTTTGCATCCCATTTTTGTTTTCTTTCCCTACCATTTTTTTTTCTTTTTGGGTTTTCCCTTTGTTTTTGTGTGAAACCAAATTGTCACAGACATGTGCCGCCACCGCTCGCCCGGCAAGCAATTTCAACTACCATACCCCCCACACTCCCCACCCCCTGTCGATTGTTCGTACGTTCGTGTGTCGTCGCCCGTCCCACGCGTCGTATGCTTAACCTTTGAGTACTGTACTGTAGCAAGCAAACTCTATTAAATTATCCATATATACTAAATAGCGTACTATAACCGAAATATGCGGGAATAGTGTAGTGCGTGCGCATTTCTGATGGTGGGATGTTTTATTTTCGCAGAGCCTGTTCCCCTACGTCTTCAGATACTGCCGCCGCGGGAGGGGTGGGGACGAGTTCGATAGGGACCTGGAGTTCGGCGGTCCCAGCCGTCGGGGTACTAATGGCGCCAGGGCCGGATCCGGATCGGCCGAGCTGGCCAACTGCGTCCACTCCACGGCCTCGTCGGAGATTCACATGAGCGTGATGCGGGCCCGTCAGTATGCTGTCAACGTAACGCCCACAACCACCGATGCCCAGATGCAGCAGTTGCATCCGCTCTATACCAACTAAGTCAGCACGGCGTATACTTGATTTCTTTGCTTCAGTGTTCGTCTCATCAATGTATGCCATGAATGTATGTATGTACATATGTTGTAAGGATGCAGTTCTCCAAAAAACCAGATGCCAGATTCCGAAACAACAAAAGCATAACAAAAAATAACATTCCTTGCTCTGGCTGCTAAAGGAGCAAGAATTTAACCACAAACAGCTACAGCAACCGCAAAGGCAAAATAAACAAATAACAACAACAAAAAAAAAAACCAAACGACAATCCCACAGATTAAAGTAAAAGCCTTCAAGAACAGAAAATTGACGTGCAAAATGAATTGAAATACAAATGGAAATATTTCGCAATAAATATTTACAAAATCAGTGAAGAAATTCCTCAAATAACCGATTGACATTTAGAGAGATGTTTATAAATGCTACCGCGCAAATAATATTGAATGTTTGATATACGTATATAAAGCTAGATGTTAACCTATAGATTATGAGATATGCATGAATTGACATAACATAATATACTCGAGTATAAAGTTGCTACAACTAACATTTCGTTTTTGAGTTCTCACCTATTTAGCCATTTCTTTGAGAAGTGTTCGTATTGTATTGAAGTAAAATAATGTTGTTCATTAAATTAGTATTAAATTACAAATGGCATAGTGCGTAATCGTCATATATCTGTTAATACGTAGAGCCTAATGCACGACTAACATATCCATTGGGACAATTAGCCACACATTTAGCAGCCTCAATCTTTGAAGTTTCCTGACTTTAAGTCTCTCTCCATGTTGTTGTAGTCTACTACTAGATATGAATGCTACATATACTATATACAAACTTTACCTGTAGCTGAGTACCTTTACCTGCTGACGCAACTGTCGATACGATTTCACAACTAGATGCAACTGACATTCATGGAACTGTGTTTTGTAATCACTAAAGCAACAGCAACTGACTCCTTAATGCTAATTTGTTGCCTGGACAATCTTAACAAAGCACAATAAACTACAAGTACAATGTTCAGTATCTGTATCTGTCGAGCCTGTTTAGTTGACTTTCGCTTTCGAACCGCACATGCGAATTTGTTAGGTATGAGATATAATCGCAATCGCAATCGCAACTGTAACTGCCACGCCCCGCGCCGAATTTGTCACCGCCACAGCCCCCCATAAATCAAAGGGAGTTCAGCAAAAAGCTGGCTGGAATTGTTTGCCCAAAACATCAAATCGCTGCAAATATATATACGACATGCATTAAACGAAGAGCGGACTTTTTCTTACGATTCATAGTCATTATTTAAAGCGCTGGCTTAAGAGCTCAGCGCGTTGGAGAAATGAGCATCGTGCCCACTCCTCCGCCCCAATCCTCCTGGTCTGCCCCGCCGGTGGGCATGTCAATATTTGCTTTATTTAAGTCTCGCCGCTTTGTTTAAACTGCGGAACGCCCACGAAAAACTTTACAGTCAGCAATGCTGATAATACCTAAAACGTAGCCAAATATTGTTAACTAAATTAACGTCGAAAGGGTAGGGGCAAAAAGGTTTCCAATGTAATGCTGTGAAACTCCAAATGCTCTTTCCCAGCTGGTTTCCTTTCGTCAAATGAATCATTCAACTGCATTTAATTTTAATTTGTTTATTTTCGATTATATAAGTATCTAAAAGGTGTTGCTTTGTTTCCTTGTACAACTGTTTCCAGGTGCATTGTACTTTTGTCACTGAAACATTGTATCAGGAAATAAAGATAAAGGTACAAAAAGATAAAATTGTAACCGGAAAACGATTTCCGATTGCTCAAGATTGTAGGAATACGTTTCACAATCATGTTACCCCTTATACCTTCCCCAATTAGGGTATTATACTCCGAGATACTACCGGCACGTGCCCGTAAACTAACTTGTCCGTAAATTTACCCAAAGCTGAAACAACATTCATAAATAAAAAAATATACGATTTAGTTGAACGGCAAATTGGCATGTCAACTGACGGGAAGCATGTGATTCTTGAATGAAAACAAACTAAAAAGTTCGCGAAAACGTTGGAAAGTAAATAATTAAATTATGGCAATTAGGTAGAGCTCACAATGATTACAGTCACTTGGAAATGTATGCTGACAAGTCATTCCATGATGCAATCCCAGATAAGTCCGCGATTCCCGCGCATTCCTCGGCCTCATGTGTGACAATGACTAGTACAACTAAATCCAGCTCCCAGCAAATGACTGATTCATTTTATTTTATTTTCCACGTTTTTGACAGGGAACGTTGTTGCTATTAGGACTACGATGTACCTAAGCCATAATCGTAGTCATGGAATAAATAGTTTCGGATGTCTGCATCCGAATGTGGCTCAATGTTAAAGTGCAAAAGTAGTTAAGCCGAATTAAACATTCAGATACACGCATTAAAATCGAAATTGCTTGCAATTCAATGTCCAAGTGAAACGCTGAGCCGAAGCTTATTTTGTAACGAAAAATACAACAACAAAAAATGTGTGTCTAATAATAATGGTAGTCGAATAATTGTTAAATATTGTATGTATTATGCATGAGTATAGTTGGAATCATTTAAAAGCAAAAGGGGAATAACAAAAACAGAAAGAGAATTTTTAAGCAGACCACATTAAAGTCATTAGAAATAAATGATTCGTAACTCGGCCAGATGGCATTAAATGTAAAACACAAATATTTAGTGCAAAAAACCAAATAAAGTGACAAAAAAAACAAATTGCAAAAATGTTAATTAACTTGTGAAAGTATTTACAAAACAAAAACAAAAAAACAACAACAAACTGTTAGCACGGGTCTTGTGGTCGATTGTCGGTCAATTTCGGAATTGTACTCAGATACCTTCCAAGTTTCACGAGGCGAAAACCAAACCAATATCCCTCGACTTAAGTAAATGTTAACATGTGCGTTTTTCAGTGGAAACTATATTAAATTATACATATATATTTATTATACAAAGGGATATGTTTATGGTGTATGCATGTATTGTATATAGTATATCGATACATATAAATTAAAGAAATGAAGCAATTACAATCGTATGGAATAAAAGTAAAAGTAATAATAAAAAGGTTCAAAACATCATATGTGTTGCTGGCTTTTCATTCTCATTGTTCACTTCCACTTCCGTTTCCATACCCAAAGACGAACTTCATTCCCGATCAGGTAGAGATGCGATGGATGGCTCGACGGGCTCAACAACGGGCTTTCGCCAATCGCCGATCGTCGTTATGAGTGATTGTTGTTTGTGTACGTATCTCTAAACTTTTTCTGAATTAACTGATATGCATTGTAGACTCTGTAGAATTTACGGCCACCAATCGTCGGCGATAAGCCCAAAAAAGAAAAACAAAAGAATGCCAAGTTAGTACAGGAAATGTGATTATGGTCCGGGCTGGCCACCAACCCAACGAACTCACCTTTCTTTCGCCGCCTTGAAGGACTTCTTGCGCTGCTTGAGACACGCCTTGTCCTGGGCGGCATCTGGATTGGGCAGATCGTTGGGCGACACCATGGTCATGTTATCCGGATGGCAGAAGAACGCAATCGAGTGACGGCCGCGAGCACGGACGGATTCCTGCTCTGGAATAACCACCCGATGTTGCTGTTTGGATGAAATAATTAGAACCCATTAGTTGGATGGTTAACAAAAGTTCATGCTACTATCAAACACTTTTCTTTCAGTGTTTGATTAATAAATAAATCGACAAATACTAAAAGTCCCTGTTTACTACAATTATTTTAAAAATAATAAATATTATTTTGTTGGCTACAAATTAGTTTTATCAATGTCATCTATATTACAAATAACAAATATTATTCCTTTATTAGAAATTTGTTTACAAATAATGGCTTAGCTTCACATCAAAAAGTACGTCATTGGTGAGGATTATATTCAAGTAAACATTACTGGTCAGCCCTAGTACACTGAGACGCTGATAGCTATTACAAATATTGATCTAAGCCATGCCTATCCAATTAGGTTAGCAATATCAAGTGTCACCATTTGAAAACACGATTTTTGTTCGACATTGCACATATTAACAAAATAAGCAAATTAAATTTGTATTAATTTATAAATGATTAAATTAGACTGCCATTATTAAATAAAACAAGATATATTTAATTTTATCCGATTGTTATCCGATGTTTATCAAACCAAACCTATATACTTTTCCCCTAAATACTCACCAAAGCGGGATATCGTTCTTGCGTCCAAATGTTCAGGATTTGTCCGCAGTTGACAAGAATGGAGCCGGGCAAGTGGCCCACCCGATTCCATTTTTCGCTGCCTGGTAGCTTCATCTCCAAACCACCTTCCGAGTCCTGGGCGAGAAGGGTGAAGGTGCCATAATCCACATGGGGGGGACAATGGATGACGGCTCCGTTGCCCAGTTTATGTTCGAACAGCTGGCCGTTGGGGCCATCCACCTCGTTGAGGTCGTCATAGTCGCGGGGATTGTGCTCTGGCCGGAAGTCCGGTTGGTTGGACAGGCAACGCTGGTAACTGTACTGGCAGCGTCCCTTGATCACATCGTTCTGGCCGGGCTCATCGTCCACCACCGGTGGGTAGTAGAGCATGCGCAGGGAGCTCATGTTGTCGTGATCGCCGGACAGCATGTGCGAGTGCTTTTCGAGGAAGAACGTGTGCGGAATGTCCAGGGAGACGGCCAGCGCCTGCAGGATGAAGCTGGCCAGTGCCTTGAAGTCCGTGGCCAGTGTGCTAATGTGGTCCGCGAATCCTGGCAGCGGCTCCTCGGGCAGATTCTGGGCATTCAGTGTGCTGATGTTGAAGGCGTGACGCAGCTCCGGGGCCTTTCCATCAAAGCGATGCGGCTGGCCACGGCTCACATATCCGTGCTTGTCGCCGTCTGTGCGGATGTAGTGCTGCTTGACATCGGGTGGCAGGTCCACGAAGTCATCGAGATGATCCCAGGCAGTTTTGAGCTAAAATAGAAAGATTCGAAGCATTGTTAGAAGAAAGTTCTAAATTGAAGATTAAATTATTTGCTGTTTTATGTTGATAACCAATTTCAATTATTTGTATTCAACTGATTTTTAAACATATAAATTGTTTATAAATATGTAAACTCGGAATAAATTATTTCATTCTATGATCTCTTTGAAAAAAACACGCAGTTCAATTAATTATTTTAATTATATTTAATACATTTTCGTATTTCTCAAATAAAGTTGAATTTTAGTACTGAATACATTTTTTTAATAGAGTGTTTCTCAAAACTCTTTTTTTATACACTTGTTATTCTAGAATTGAACTTACCTTCTCGTCAGATATGCCATGGTTGACCAGCAGGGCCATGCCCTTTTCTGAGAGAGCCTTCTTCAGCTGGTGACCCACGCGGTTGACCACCGACTTGACCGGCACCTCCTCGATACCTGCGGATTAGTAGTAATAACAAGAAGATGTGAGATTAGTGAACGTGGGAAAAACCAGCGGAACTGCCACTTAATCGCTAATTATTTTGTGGTCTCCCTGTTTATTGCTTCTTGGAAATGTTTTCAGCCCCCGATCCCTTTACCACCTGGCAATCATAAAGAATCGGCCGAGTTTATGGCAGATTGTACACTATAAACGAACGGCAATAAATACTCGAAGCTGGCTATCGAGCACTTCGCTGTTGATTTTGAATGTCACGGCCCATTGAGGAGTGTGGCCAAGACATGGAATCCACGTGCCGCTTGCATATCAAATCCGGCACTTAAAGGGGAGATAATCAGGCACTTGGAATCTTCTAAGTGCGAGGCAAACGGCACTCGGCAACTTAGCCAAGTCGGCCAATCTCAAGGCGAGCTCGGTAATTCGCAATACCAAATGCAATAAAGGTAAATGCAATCAATTTCAATGCGCCGATAATGGCCGCGGCATTGACAATGCTTGGCGGAAAATTAAATAGAAAATGCGAGGTAAAACCGCAGCGGAAGGCGTTCCACCTCGTTTCCCCTTGGCGCCTTCAACTGCACTTCAGAGTACAAAGTGCAGTTGAAAGTCCAAGCAGACAAATAGTTTTATCTGGAAGAGGAGCAGCTCCGGCACCCTTCGAGATATCGGATTGCCGGGGTCTTCCCATGGTCGCTAACTCATTCATGAATGGAAGCAGGCGGAAAGCAATTATATAGTACTTTCCTCTAGCCCTCAGTGTCACTTGTCACTTGCCACTTGTCCCACCCGGCGTATGCGCAATCTATAAATAGGTTCCCACCAGTGGGTGCTGGAAATTACTTTAGCCTGCCCTCAGCTCCCAAATCAGTTTGTGACGCACTTTCCGCCGGACTGATAAGGAACTATTGTTTTTTATTTTTATTTTTCTTTATAATATTTTACAGTTAATAACAATTGCGCCTGGATTTGTTATCATTTTGCGAGTTGCCAGGCGGCGAGTTCGCCATTCGGCACTCGGCACTTGCCGGAAAGCATTTGCCGAGATGGGAGGTAGTTAAGTGCCAGGTCCAGACCAGATGATGTGTGGAATGATGATGAGGCGGCAGTATAGTAACTCAGCGTGGAGAGGTCAGTCGGGCGAATTGAATGATTTCAATTGACGCCAGCGGATCGCTTTGGATCGGATCGCCTTTCGTTTTCATTTGGCGGCGTCGGTCCAGTTTTATTTTTGTTTTGCTCGTTTTCCGTTCGGGCTTTTTTTTTTGTTTGTATTTTGTATTTTGTGTTTTTATTTTTTACGGTCTCTGCTTGCATGCAATTCAATTAGGCGGCAATCGGGATGCGAGTCGCTTTTCAATTTGCCATTTCAAACTGGCCCGCATGCCAGAACCACTCTCGTATAGAGAGTTGTTAGTGCTAACTTGTTGCTAATTTAGCTAATTGAGTCAGTAGATTCACCATGAGGAGGCCGATTCGTTTGAAGATCATCCCGAATTGGCAATGCGCAGAACATTGCGATGACTGGGTTTTCTCTCTGTACGATTTCAGTTTGTTGTTGTTATTTGAAAATGTTCTTTTTATTGTTTCAGTTTATCGTTCAAAAATTGATTGGCTTTTTATGCATTTATGGGCGAACATAAATTGCGGCACGCGTTAAGCACTCCCATTGTTAGCCTCCATATTGGCCATTTTTGTAATTTAATTGCGATGGCAATTCGAACTACCAAACCGAACAACCCTTTAAAGAAAATCCTCATATTTGTCGGTTCCCAATTCGCCACTTGAATTTCTCGGTTGAATTAATTCGATTCAATATTTATAGACCTATGTTCGCTGTCTATATGCATTGCCATTATGGTAGCAATTTAGTTGCGGAATTTTGCAGAGAAATATGGCAGAGCCGTATATTTTATTTATAGAAAACTGAATTGCGGCCAATGGAGATTGGGGTTTGAATGGGGGGGAAATGGTTTGCAGATGTCTGCTAATGGAAAAATAATTGTCGTGGCATTGAAATATCCGTACGGCATTATAATAATTACAGGCAACAGTCAAATATTGAATTTTTGGAAAGTATGAATTGCAAGTGGTTCTGGTTGAAGGTTTCATCTTTGTTTGGCCAGCTGTACTTCTCTCGGTTCTCAGTTCTGGATGCTTTAACCAATTCATTACGATTATCAGGCGGGTCAAGAGAAATCCGCCAAGTTGGCCATTTTCTTGTACCCGCCACGAAAAACGAAAAGAGGTGTCTTCGGCCAGCAGAGAAACTGGCAAAACGCGATTGTGGCCATTAAATTAAGCGCCTGGCACGTCAGTTTCGAACCAAGAATCAACAGGTTTAAGCTGGTTTCAATCGGTTTTCTGCCAGAGCCAGGCCTGAGCCCAAGCCCAAGCCCAACTACTTAAAATGCTCAAACTGTTGTTGCCAGCAGTTGTTTTTTATTTTTTTTGGCTGTATCCAATTTGTTACTGCCGCATGTCTCCGAATTAAGCAAGGTGAGGCCGGACTGCCGATGACGCCTTTTAGTTGGGGATTCACTAACCAGATGCGTCATGGGCAGACGCATTTGTCTCCAAACAGGTAACTGCAAATCGAAGTGGTTAAATAAGGCTGCAACAACAGCAACCTAACTAAGCAAATAAGGCTACGCCACTCCCCTCAATGCGAGAATCACGGCGGCAGCAGCAGCAAAGTGCAAATCAAATCAGGTTTCGTAACTCAAATAATGTAAATATTGTGATGCGTTTTGTTTGGGTTTCCGCACTAAACTGCTGCCGTTCCACTTGCTCTATGGCGGTGGTGACATTGGGCCCACCCCTGCCTCGGAATAACATTCCACAAAATGCCACAAGTCGGACTTCCCCATATAGTTCAAAAACCTCTCCACACGAAAATAAGAAAACAAACAAACAAAACAGAAAACCAGAAAAATCCAATTGAAGTTCCGTTGACATAAAAATGCCGCAAGGCAGCGATTTAATTGCTTCTAGCTGCTCTGGGGGTCAATGGCTCTGGGGTTCGAGAGAGCACTGCACGAAGGTCAAGAGCCAGAGTGTTGGCATCAAGGCTAAGCCTTGCTCCACTCGAAAAATATATACCCAGCAATGGGTGAGCCCTCAGATAACCATTCAGTGCGTATGCGCTACATTTTGATGGCATTACCTCAACCAAAACTAAAAAAAAAAAAAAACACAAAAAACTGTGTCACGTATCGGCAGAGACCCAGTTAACGCTGTGGGTACGGCTCCAAAATAGGCAAATGGAAAATTTTCTTACAGCCAAAGAAGGGCAGAGAAACGACGAAGAACAAACAAAGCCATATACTCGTACTCTGGTGGAACAAATTGTAACTTTTGTATGCTAAATGTCACCTTGGTTGTTAGGTAAACTAAATCCGGCAGACCTGCAAACAGAAACGAATTCTCTACAGATTTATAAAAAAAAAAAATGCAGCACAGGTCAGATAATTATTCAGTATCTGCATTTGAATCATAAATATTTATGTGCTTGAGAATTACACAATAGCAGGCAACGATCGAGTGCTGCAGTAAATCTCGAGTAGTGTGTCATGATCTATTGCATGGCCAATAAAACACGAAGTCTAAACAAAGCCTTTGGCACCCAGCAAATCTATTGATATTACTGATTTAGAGAGCAATCATTGGCACATTACTCATGTTGTACATTACCGAGAAATCGCTTCAAAATACCAGGCCGTAACGGCGTGATATTCGGTGGGGCTATAATGTACGAGTATATACGCATTTTATGAAAGTACTTCATAGATTAACTATCTACTTTCAATGGGCTGGCTCCACCCGATAAGGGTATATAAGGTCTCCGGCAATTCCCTCACAGATTTTTCTCTCGCTAAACTTTTCGACCGCATTTGCATTATTCATTTGTACATGTGCACGGCACGGATCAGGTGTCGGTTGCACAAGTCAATAATTACTTCTAATTAACTACGACGCAGTTGGGGCACCACGAACAAAATTAAGTAACTGCAATTAAGCGAGAGACCTTCTAGCCCTGAACGATCGGGCATAGTCCCCCAAAAACCAAACCGTCGATGACTCAATGGCGATTGCAATTAACTCTGACTCGGGTTTTTCCGAGTAACAAGGGAAAAACATAACTTATTTGTAGTAGTGCATAAATAACATAATTATTTAAATTAAGTAGTGAAAGAAACGAATTGAGGTGCACATTTCTCAGAAATATTATCTATTATACAACATAAATATTTCACAATATGTTTTCGCATGAAATGTAAATTTAATCAACGGATTTCTGATTCACCGATGAGTCTATTATACAAGTATATTCTGTGAAAACACTTTTCTGTATAAATCGTAGTTAGCTTGTATTTTCTTCTCCGCTTTTGATTAATTAACGCATATGGGTCTAAATTTGTTTAAGCTTAACCAACGAAGTTTCTGATTAATAATATTTGTAATTTTCCAATTTAAGATAAACAATTGCAAAACAAACACATCGGGAATTCCCTAAACACATATATATAGCAAAGGTTGACAAGTCATAGATAAGCGTATTTTTATAATGAAAAAAAAATTCCCCTTCATTGATCTATACCAATGTTTCTCTGCGTGTACGAATGCTAGCAAAAATCGCTGCCTAGCAACGAGTTAGAGATGAGTGGCGCGATCAGCAGCCTCATGTGTGGTGGGATCAGATGGGTTACTTTGCGGGGGGCGGTTGTAGGGGGTGGTGGTGCTTGGTTGGGGTTACTTACCACAGTGGGCGAGATCGATGATCGGAACCACGCTGCGGGAGAGGAGCGTGTCGAGCTTGTCGTCGCTGGTTCTTGTTTTTATCATTTTGCCGGAGTATATTTAACACTGTGTGTGTTGTGGAGTATGTCTAAAGTTCTTTGGTTTCGATCGGAGCCGAACACTCGCCGCACTTGTGCACGCTTTATCACAAAACTACGAAGTCTGGAGAACCGGGATCGGGACCGGGAACGAAGGGGCTCCGGAGACGTGGTGCACTTCCAACGACGGCTGACTAAATGGAACTGAATGACAGGCGGCACAGAACTCGATTATTATTATTGTTGTTATTATTGGTTCAGCGAAAAAACAAACATTCAGATCGCGCATCCGAGAGGGTGTTTTTTTTTTTTTTTGCTTTATTTTTGATTGTTTAATTATTCGTATTTTGTTTTTGCGGCAGCTCTTGTTTTTGTTTGGCTTTCGAGCGAGCGCTGTGAGTGACAAGCGGTCAGCAGAAGAGGAGGGGATTGGGGTAGGGGTTACCACCGATCCGAACCAAAATCCGAATCCGTTCGACTCGATTCGGTTATTGGGAAGGGCGCGTGGCGGACGAGTGGCGATCGAGCAGTTCGATCGATCGATCCAAATTGGCTGCTATCGCGGCGCGTTTCTTCGACGGACTGAACCGAGTGTCTTTGGGTTTAGGGGTTCCTCGGCTGGGGTTTCTGAGTGCTGGGTACCCGGGCCTTATCGCACCTAACTGGCCACACTTGTGCGTCAGTTTACGATTTTATTTTGCAAAAAACCTAGCAAAGGCAAAACTGATTGCACGAGCACGGGGGAGCGGAGGAGCTGGGAGGTACTTCAGGTACTCCCTGGCTGTGCGTCGCAATTAGATAAAATTTAATCAAATCAAAAATTGTGATAACTAAATTAGCACTTGTCATCCCCAAAAGAGGGCGGGGTGGTTCCTCGCTTCTGGGTTTGGTACTCGCAATCCCGCAGTACGTACTCGAACCCGACTCAGATACTCGTACACATGCGCTTGTGCGAAAGGCGAGACTATCTAAAGCCGTCAACAGGTAGCCCCGTCTCGTCTCGGTTTGCTTTTGCTTTTGCAATATTTGTGATGGCCATTAACGTAGTCGCAGCTCAGGTACACAGCTCAGGCCCAGGTGTAAGGGTATTCGCAACGAGCTACGGATACACAGACAGCTGCAGATACAGATACACATACAAAATTACTCCAGTTGCGGTGTGAGGTTTGAAAAGCAGCAGCCTCAGCAGCAGCTACGGCAATATGTATCTTGTATCTGGCAGATCTCGTTTATCGTTTAACGGCACTCCAACTCAGGTGTGAGCCTTCTTCTTTTTTTTTTGTTGGTGATGTTGTTGTTTTTTCTCCCCTCTATTTTATTTTCACCCCGAAGCGACCAGCTGAGCGTCTTTTGTTGCCAAGCGCTCGGTTGAGGAAATGCCAGATGAGCAAAGTCTGGGTCCGTCTGTCAGTCTGCATGGATTTTTAGCATGACTTTCAAGGGGAATGGGGAATGAGTGGACTGGCCTGGCTGGATGGATGGATTCGGGGGGTGGAGCAGAGGAGCCAAGGGGCGGTGGATGGTCATGAGTAAGCGTTTGCCGCATTGGCGTGAAGTTTCGCTGGCAATAACAAAATACGAATGCCCATACACTAACATTATTTTTGTTCGAATCCGCCTATTCAGCTGAAATTGTGATTTACACCGCAGTTTCGCGGGGGTTTGGGCTTGGGTTTGGGTCTGGAGTTGGGTTTGGCTTACAGTGAAAACTCGCTTTCTTTTTTCGCACAGGTTTCGCTTTTCATCGAAATCGAACGCGACCCGACACGACACAAAAGTTGGCCCGCAATCTACTTAGTCAATTTCTGTATCTCTCGCTGATGCTTTTTTTGCACACTTTCCATCATTTTGTAACACACTCGCGAATTTAACCTAGATACACCTGAACGAGTGCAGAGAGGAACGGCGTCTGGTCTGTCACCTCAAAACGCAAAACTCAACCTCAACTCGCGCTCCCGATCGACGATCTTTGTTTGCATCGGTTCGGATCGTGTCGTTCCGGATCCAGTTCGAAATCGATCTACCATATATCGATAGTCACTCTGGGAAATATCGATAGCTTTGTTCCGCACTCGCTATGATCGATTCAAAAGTCCGTTAATTCAAGATCAATTCTTTTTAGGCCTGGTTTGTGGTAAGTTAATGGATAAACTAATATGTATCAGCCGATTCAATAATTTTAATAGTCCCCAAATGATTTTAAATTATATTACTAATAATAAAACTAGTTTGAGGTAAGTTAATGGGGTGAAGAAATATTTATCAGCCAATATGATAATTGTTATATTCCGATTTTAAATTATATAAAAACACGATAAATTCTTAATAATCCAAGCGTGTGGTAAGTTAAAGGAAAACAAATATTTATCAAACAATATGAACTTTATAATAATCACCCAATAGTATTAAATTATATAAAAACATGTATTAAATTGGGTTTATTATTCTTAATATGTTGCTTTTTTGTTTATCTTAGTAAACTCAACTTGTTAGAGATTTAATTGAGATATATTGTAATGAGCTGTAGATCCCAATCCTTAGACTAACATATATTTCACGAACTCTGGCCATAGGTGTCATTAAACTTTTGCTGAATGAGTTCAAAGGCGCTGTAGATTCTTAAAGATACAAAGAAGGTACAATTAGATATCCTCCACGATTATTTTGAAAAGAATATTAAACTCACTTCTCATGGCTCTGTTCTTCGCCTTCTTTTAAAAGAGCGTTGGGAGATATCATCGTGGAATTATCCGGATGACAGAAAAATGCTATAGAATGTCTGCCGCGAGTGCGAATATGATCTTGTTCGGGAATAACTACGCGGTGTGGCTAAAAAAAGAGAAAAAAGGATTGTTAGAAGGGATAATGGATGGAAATTCCAATCAAGAACCATACCAAGGCGTGTAGTCGCTGCTTCGTCCAAATGGAAAGGAGTTCCCCGCCATTTATGAGTATAGCGCCAGGTAGATGACCAACGCGTTGCCATTTTTCGCTTCCCGGCAGCTGCACCTCCAAACCACCCTCAGAGTCCTGGGTGAGAAGGGTGAAGGTGCCGTAGTCCACATGGGCACCACACCGAATGGCTCCGTCACTCTGACCCGGCTCATCGTCAACTATCGCGGGATAGTAGAGCATCCTCAGAGTGCTCATGTTCACCGCGTCGCCCTCTAGAATCTGGGAGTGCGTGTCGAGAAAATAGGAGGGGGGAATCTCTAGGGCAGCCTCCAGGGCCCTTAAGATAAACGAAGACATCGCCTTGAAATCATTTGTCAGGGTAATAATGTCTTCGGCGAATTCTGGCAGTGGATCCCTGGGAATATTCTGATCATCCAGCTTGCAAATATTGTACGCATGCCGGAGCTCCGGAGTCTTTCCATCAAAGCATTCCATACCCGGACTCACGTATCCATAGTTCACGCCATCCTTTCGCCTATAGCGCTCTTGAATTTCAGGTGGCAGATCCAGAAAGTGGTCAAACTGATCCCACACTGCTTTGATCTGCAATATACATATAACGTTTTAAGTCGGAGCAGAGAGTAGGGAATTTGAACTTACCTTCTCTTCAGCAATGCCATGGTTAACCAGAAATGCTATTCCCTTCTCGGCGAGAGCCTTGTGCAGTTGTTGACCCACTCGATTACCAACAAACTTTCCTAAAAATTACAAATATGGATTTAAAATGAATTGTCTGTCTTTTCATTTACAAACAACACTAATATTGATTCATAATCTTTGAACTAAAAATATAAAAATCCTTATCACTTTTGAATTCGTTCTTTGTCTCGCATGATATATATTTAAATAGATATATGTATAAATAAATAATTTTTGTCGCTTAAAGATGTTCAAAATCCGTATTGCAAATGTAAAAATAGTTCATTTAGTTGTTAACTATTTTTTGCTTCTTTGGATATCTTTAATATATTCCTTTTGCCTTAAATATATATTTGGCAAAAACTTAGTTTCCTAAATGTATTTGTTTACTTCTCAGTGTTCGGAAACATTTTTTAAATATTGTTTTCCTATTATATTACTCTCAACTTGTATTACTCACACCATGAGTATCCATTTGGCAATATTTATATTTATATTTATTTGGGTGCGGGGAGACAGCTTACCACAATGGGCGAGATCAATGATTGGAACGGCGGAGCGCGAAACAAGAGTATCAAGCTTGTCCTCTCCTATCTTGTTCTTTATCATTTTGGTAAATAATAACAGCGGAGGTAAACAAAATGAGATTGCTTCTGGTTGTCTTTAGTTTTCAGCACAGATTCCCACAATGTCGAAGTGAACACGATGCGTTTCCCTGGAAGACTGACCCATCCAGAGAGGGAACCTGGGATTTGAATTCTTATCTCATCGCTTCTTATCTTTCAGAGCCCGCCCACGATTTTTGTTTTGCATACCTTAGGGGTGTGTAAATGGAATTTAAATAATACACATACATTCGAATGAGTCACACCATAGAAATTAACTTTATAAAACTAAATGTAAATATTACAAAATACATATATATTGCAAATCAATTTATATGTTTATCGATAGTTGGATTTTATGTGATCTTTAAGGAGCAAATATCGAATGCAAAAATGTCAACCAGCCCTGCGTGAAATTCAAAAGAGTTATTCCACAGATACAAATTAAATAAATTTCTTACACAAAGAACATTTTTATTTAAATTCATTATATTTCAAGAATAATTGTGACTATAGGCGCCTTTAGCCAGAGCCATTGCCAAGTCATAAGCATTATGTATTCTGAATAATAGAGTTATATTAAATGTTGTAAAAATCAATGACTTTAAAGTACTCACAACTCATTGGATGACTCCTTGGGTGTTGTTCTTAAATCATTTGGATCTATCAGTGTTGAGTTGTTGGGATGACAAAAGAAGGCGATTGAATGCCTGCCACTTCTTCGAGTTTTTTCCTGGGCGGGAACAACCACCCGATGTTGCTAAATAAATAAATCAAATTAGGAGGTATTCCAGGATATATACATATGTAGACATACCAAAGCATGATACCGCTGATCCGTCCACTTGGCCATAGTTTCACCACAATTTATGAAAATGGCTCCAGGTAGATGACCTACCCGCTCCCATTTGTCGCTGTTCCTGAGTTTTACCTCCAGCCCCCCCTCCGAATCCTGGGCCAGCAAGGTGAAGGTGCAATAGTCGGCATGGGCACCGCAACGGATTATGTTTGCAGATCTTTCCCCATCCACCGGAGGATAATACAGCAAACGCAGTGTTGTTAAATTGAAACGATCGTCGGACAACATGTACGAGTGCTTGTCGAGGAAAACCGATTGGGGAGCATCCAAAGAAAGGGCCAGAGCTTGAAGTATAAACTTTCCTAGTTCATTAAAGTCATTGGTCACCGTGTTTATGTGCTGAGTGAATCCTGGTAGCTCCACTTCCGGTAGAAATTCCTTATCCAGCTTGCAGATGTTGTAAGCATGACGCAGTTCGGGAGTCCTTCCATCAAATCTTTCCATGCCTGGACTCACGTATCCGTGATTTTCCCCAATCGGAGCTCTTGTGCGTTCGAAGGCTTCTTTCACTTCATCAGGAAATTCAACAAAAACATCGAAATACTCCCAGGCAGTCTCGATCTGAGCGATAATTAAATTAGAGTTCCTTCTAGAATTCTAGTAAGCTAATTACCTTCTTTTGGGAAATGCCATGGTTAATAAGCAAAGCATAACCCTGCTCGGAAAGAGCCTTCTTGAGCTTTCGGCTCACAGTATTGACCTCGCTGCCATTGCAGTTATTTAAATCTATTATAGGAACAGCATTCCGCGAGAGTAGCGTTTCCAGATCTTCCTCACCCGATGCCATTTAACTTGAGTCGCTTATCAAGTGATGTTGTTCAAACCGCAAACAAACCGAGACTAAAGTCAAAACAAAGATTTAAAGGTATTTAATATTTATCTCTTTTTTGAGGAATAAATATTTTTTAAATTAAATATTTCATTGCACACTTTCAGGCGTCTGAAATAATTATAGATACAAGCTTATTACTCGCTTGTATCTATAATTATTTCATTATAAAGTAGATTTAGACAACTACATATAAACGTAGAACCACAAAATGATTTTTTAATAACTTAAATAAAACTCGGAAAATGTAAAGATTCCTTCATTCCTTTTCATTCCATTATTATTAAACATAATTAACAATTTGTTAAAAAAACAAACACAAATAACCACCAGCACTGTTTTTATATATGAATCGTTTGTTTATTGTTTGCAAATAAAATATACAAAAATTACATTTGATCGTAGAGTGGGCACAACAAAAGGGACAGTCCAGCAAGATTGTGTCTACTGCAAGCAAAAGTTCATAGTTGACACTTCTCCATAGCCATTCGCCTGCCCAGCCTTTGGCCAATTGACTTTCATTTCATGCCAAGTCCGTAGGATAAGAGCTAATCACTAAACTATAATATTTGGTTCTATTACACTATCCCAATACAGCTAGTGCAACGATCTCTTGCACTCTGCAATGGAGAACGAGTGCAAAGGGGCCGCTTTCCTCAAAACTAACGAAATACTACGAAACGAGCTTACGCAACTACAGATTGTATAATATCCATCTTGACCTATGTATACCTAGGGTTAGGATACGGGAATGGGAATGGGACTCGGGATCGGGATCGGGATGGGGATCGGATTTGGGATTTGGGGATTGGGAGTGGGATGAGGAGGATTGGGACCATAAACGTAAGTGTGTACATATTAAGGAAGCTCCAACTAACGTCGCCTCCTACTCCTTTTTCGCCGTCAACTTGGCCTGGGCAGCCGCCTCCTTCTTGTAGTTGGCCACATAGAAGGCGCTGAACATGTAGGTGAAGAGGCCGGCATTAAAGGTCAGCAGGGCGGCGATGGACTTGGGGAAGTTGCAGTTGGGCTGGAACTGGATCTGCAGCGTGTGCACGAAGATGATCAGGAATTGGACCTGGGAAGAGAGGGGGAAATTAATCATTATTATATTATACGGTTTCATTGGATCCTATAAATAATTAAGTGATACTAAAATGAGTTTGATATTTTAATCTTTCAGGCTATGTTTATAGACAAAGTAAAATAATATAACGATAAGATATTGAATATATAAGATATAATACATCTTTAAATATGAATTTAAAACTTTGAAGCAATGTTTATAAAAATAAGATACTTGTAATATAAGATAAGATAATACAAATATAAAATTGATACTACATTTTTAATTAATTAATATTTTTGTGTACTTTAAAAATTGATAGTTCAGAAAAAATGAATATTAAATTGTATAAGTAATTATAAAATATTCCTATAAAATTTTTCACACAATTATTAATCACCATTTAATGGTGAAGCAAGGGAGTTCATTGTTTTCATATATTTTATTAAATATATTTCAGTCATTTATTTATTGTAATCAATTTTAAAAATCAACTTACAATCTGCAGAATGGTGATGTACTTCTTCCACCACAGATACTTCTGCACCTTGGGACCCATCGCGGAGAGCAGGTAGTACGCGTACATGATGATGTGGATGAAGGAGTTGATAAAGCCCAGGAGCGTGCCATGGCCGCCGGCGAAGTACTTCACTCCAATAAACGCGCACACGGGCATCAGCGAGTGGTGGTACAGGTGGAGGAACGAGATCTGGCGCTGTTTCTTGCGCAGCACAAAGAATACGGTGTCCAGCAGCTCGGTGATCTTGGCAATATAGTAAAGCCACACAGCACGGGCCATCTGGAGAATTCGTGGTTATTGGGAAATCAGTACAAATACCGGATGTGACCTACCCTAATGGAAATCGGATCGCTGTCATAGGGCACCGGCTGGCATTTGAAGTTGTAGTGACCGCCCCAGCCGCCCTTGTAGCCCTCGTAGAATAGCACCCAGCTGAGGAGCACCTGCACCGCGTTGTAGATCAGGAGCGTGTTCTTCAGCTCGAAGGGCTTGCGATCGCGCATGTAGCGGGGTCCGGCGTACAGGCAGAAGTACAAGTAGGCACCCAGGATCATGAACAGCGGTCCGGGGGCATTCGAAAGGAACCAGCTCTATAAAAACAAACATTTTGTTATTATTTCAACCAAGGAGAACATTCAATGCCACAAAGAATTTTACAAAACTTGTACTTTTTTGAATAACTACAAATTTATACCATATATATTTCAATATTTAAACATTTTAATTTTTAAAATCTTTTAATAGAACTTTCTCCGTATTCAAATCTCAATAAAATGTATATTAATTATTTTAAAATACAAATGCCATTTAATATTAATTCAATTTAAAATGTTATAAAAGGGCTGATCCCCGAATTCATTTCCATGAATTTATAAATAATAGAGTCAATAGGAAATGTTGGTAATCACTAAATTTTTTGTAGTTCAACTGGCAGATAATTGGATGGGTATACTCACCTTGGTGCGCAGATCCTCGTGCTCCACAAAGAAGTTAACCATTCGGTCAACAATGGTTTGTGTCTCGTTCAGTCTGACCGACATCTTGCCAACTGTAAGTGAAGATTCAAGATTAAAAAAAAATGAGTTTCGGAGACTGAGGAAGGGGGGGTGTGGGGGATGTGAATTATGCACTACTCTTGATTAGCACCTATGTCGACCATGGAGATAGCCAATAGAAGCGAAACGCATTCGAAGTGTTTGATTTACGCGCTGCGAGCATTTCCTGTTAATCATCGGGGCACACAGAGAAAATAATGCTGGCCAAGGCGAAGCCTCGCCTACGCCTCGCAGATCAGAATAGCATATCCGTATATATACGGATACTGCCATATATATTCACGTTTATTTGACGATCGTGAGTGCGAAATGTCGTATTAGTATAATCATGTAAATCAGCCATAGCATTGCAAATTTCGGAATGCCAATAACCTGGCCTTTTGTTGATGCGGCAGAATTGAACAACCAGCCAAACAGTTTAAGTTCATAATTTACGAAAAGTTAATTTGAGCTCTTAGACTCGATACGAGAAATATGTAAAAACTGTCGCATCAGCAATTACGCTTTGCTCGCTTAAATTTATTTTTTTTTAGCAAGATTATGATTTACATTGGTTGTTAAAAGGCCGTTAACGGCAAAGCCAAGGGACACGATGTGGCTTACGTGCACAAAACTGGTTTCGTGCTCATCGGTCTTGGGAGTCACATGTCCAAATTAGCCACTTGTTCGCTCCCTTTGTCTCTCTGCGGGTCTTCCTCTTGGCTAGTTTTTGTTCAAGTTTCGGGAAATCCCATCCCGATCGCAGGAGGCAGGATGGTCCAAGGACAGCCTGGCCATGCATCATTAAGTTTATGGTATGGTTTTTTTTTTGTAGAATAAAGAAACCGGTCGACTGCTGGGCCTGTTGCAATCGTTGATGATCGTGATTATTGGTTGGCTAGCAAAATCCTTTAATAACTATGACTAGACGGTATTGGTCATCAACCCATCAACTTCTAGCTTCACAGATCTTGGCCACATAGCTGGCCCAGTTAAGCTCTGCCCAGCCCGAGCTCATCTGGTCTGGTCTGGGCTTCTATTAATTATGTGAGCACCTGCCACTGCCAACTCCTATTCGCACTCCAAGTGAACGCCATTACGGAATCACCGAGTCATGGCTCTTGGCGGAGCTGCGCAAATGCCCATATGCCCAAAATGCATTCATTCAGCTTCGGTTCAGATATTCAGATATTCAGTTATTGACTAACGAGAATTTCGTCCGACTTATTTGCATGTTTTCGAGTGTCGAGTGTTTGGGCCGAGTGTTTTTGCAAGGCCGGGAACTTTCAATCGACCAATGGTCTGGTCTTCAACTGCTCGAGAGGGTGTTTGTTATGGTGCAGCAGGCAGCATAGGTGAGCCACTTTCTAAATCTCATAAGCATATGGAATACAAATCGGACATTACATAAATCAAAAACTAACAGGAACTACGAGTAAATACGGTCTTATCTTGGTTTTTCCCCTCAAATCTGTAGATTTAATGAGAAACGTGTTTTTGTGCTGCGACTGTCAGACTGTCTCTTAATTATAATAATATTTTAAGTAATATTCTACTCGGATGCGGATGCTCTAGTAACCTGTTAATGAAGTCTCCCAACAAATTGCACCGGCAAAATTCAAATAAAATTATAATGACAACTCAAATATTATATAATCAATATACGAAAACTCTTCCACCGGTTTGCCGGAGATGATATTGTATTCTTGATTTATTTGCCGGCATTGGGATGAACTTCGAATTGGTTTTTTCGCGGACTCTCGACTGTGAAGAACTTTTATGGCCACTTAGTAGTCATAAATAGTTAGATAAGGCCGCGGGAATTCAAGTTTTATGTCCTCCACTTCCCCGGAAGAATAATGAACGGGTGGCTGAGATCAACCTCGACTCATCTAGTCACCGCCCAACAAATATTTTTGGAAATGCTGTAAAAATTTTGCATATTTATTTGCCTATTGATTTCGAAGTTCAATGTTCACATGCAAATTAGTTTGGACTCTATGGCCGAAAACAACAGTCGGCGAAGAACGGTTGGCTCAGCATTACTTTGCATATATATGATTTGTTAAGAATTGATTTCCCCAGTCGGAACACACCTCTCACTAATGCTCTCGTTTTGCATAATTTTTGGCCCGATCAGATTTGCAAATTGCGCAAATATTCGCTACTTTTCCAATCCAATATTGAGGGACGTTTGCCTGTCAATTAGCGGGTGACAGCGGGCGATGGTAAAGCGAGCGACAGAGTAAATATTTAATGTAGCCAAATAATGGCAAAGTAAATAAATATAAATATATCGCGTCCCCGCTCTGACGTCACATTCCAGTTTATTATGCGATAATCAGCCCGACCAGAAGTCGGCCGATAAATTCTAGACACGCGTCGCAATCACAAACGCTGTACAAAAGATTCGCACGTTTTGTTCTGTCGCCAAGCAGGCTTACCGCCATTTTTGGTAAGCCAGGAGCGCACGGGGCGTATGCGCGATTTGCCTATGCCTATGCCTATTCCCGCAGCTTGTTATGCTGGCGGTTTGGTGAAGCGGGTTCTATTTACAGACTCTAGCCTCTGATAAGAGGCCGACTGGGAGGCCTGGGCTCGGAATGTTGAGGACGGTCTCACTTCCAGACGAGGAGGAGGAGGAGGCGGCAGTTTGTACAACAAAAGACAACACAAAATATTGAATTCGATGCCGCGGCAGCCTCTGATCGAGCGATTGAATGGACCTAAGGCAATGGCATCGGCATCGGTATCGCATTAAAAATCGCTACCAAGGTCGCACGTTTTGAGGAAACTAAAAGCCGAAGCCCCAAATCGACCGACTTGATCTCTTGCATCGGAGAGCAGCTCTCTGGCTATAACTAAAGCTACGGCTTCGGCTTCGACTTCGGATTCGTTTTTAGTTTGAGTTTCTGCTCCCTGTTTGGTTTCTCGGTTTTTGTATCTTCTGGGCGTGGCTGATCAAACATAAAAACTGGCTGGTATCTATGTATCTGTATATATTCTCTGCCCACTGACCGCTAAATAGTTTCTTTTTGGTATGCAGATTTGGATTTTATTGGCTTAGCTTTTTTGCATTAGCCTTAGTTTGTGCTCTGACCTTGAACTAGTGTCTAGTGCCAGTTGCTGCAGGCGCATAAATTATTCCAACGATATTCGATATTAATCCACTGCCAATAATGGATATTGACTTCCGTGTGGTGGATTGGAAAAAAAAATTCCACGAGGAAAGTCCGATCGAGCATTCCTGCGGGCAATTAAATGGACCTGACAATCTTTCCATTACAACAAATCTCTGAGAGTGCTAATTGAGTGGCTGGAATAGCGATATGTATGAGTATGCTATGTGGGAATGTGTTTATAGATTGGCTATTCAACACCCTCTGACCGCTGACGAAAGCAGATCGAATGGAAAATATTCAGTGGGTTTTCTTCACATATTGGATTATTTAAATACTCGCAATTTGTCTTTATAAATATGCAATTACTTGCAAATATTATCCCACGAAAAACAAGTCAAAGTTCGTTGTCTGAGTCTTTCGTTCGCCCAGAGCCAGAATAAATTACGAAGAGACAAATAGTTTCTAATTGCGCATGTCACAAATCAAATCAATCCCGATCCCCCATCGATCCGGTCCGGTCCGCCTATGTCCGACGGGCCCTTCTTCTAATTGTGTTCGATTAGGGAAACACAATGTGAGGGAAAAGTACTGCGACAATTAACAGATTCTGAAAAACAATGATCAACGTATTCGTTTCGTTAATTGTTGCTTTCATTGCTACTGTGTTCTTGGGTGTTTGTTTTTGAAATTAATGTCATTGCACTTGCAGTTGCAAGAATCATTTGCTCCGGCTCAAGGGTGTCCAGATTGACCTAGTCATTCGTATATGCAAACCCTGGCCCAGCCGTATTCTGTACTTATTCTGTTGCCTTAGAGGTACGACTTCTGACCTCCAATATTTGCAATTGTCATCACATACATCATCATCATCAACTTCGCCATCGCCATCGCCATCGCCTTGTTCTGCCCAGCGATTTATTTACCTTGCCATTATTATCAACTTTTTTCCCGACTTGTTTCTGGCCAACTGACTGACTGACTGCCTGTTGGCTTGTTAGGCAAACAAGTCACTTGGAAACGCACTCGGCCGAGGGAAATTAAGAAATCCCAAACCAGATGGAAATTAGTTGGATTTTTTTACTGTAGGTGCGACCGTCGACGCATGTGACCCCAATTGGATTCAAAATATTAAAATGTAATTTCCCGGGGCGAGAAATGTCACCGAAGAGGTGCCATAAACCTAAGTCACCCGCGTCGTTTTCATTTCATTTTCCTCCGTTTCTGGGTAGAGTCGCCAACGTGCGAACGGATGTGTGCATCTGAGACCTTTTGTGGATCGCCAAGATATGCCGAGATATCCGCCTGACTAACTTCATATCTGCCCGCCTGTTGACACTCTGCCAACAACAATAAAATCATAAATAAACAAATTGTGCGCATGCGTGAACGTCAGCATCGCCTCTTTTCAAGGGCAAGTCTCACCAAATTACATTGGTGAAAAATTGATGGTGATGGTGGCTCGATGGTGGCAACTGTAGGCTCACTCAAAGCGTGATATTCCAATATACTCGTACAAGAGCTGGGCTTTCATGAATGAAGGGGTTTCGACATAATAATAAATAATAGTAACCCCAAATAGCTAGTCATGTTCTTATCACTTCGCAACTTCAGACGAAGTATAAACGTATTTCGTGGGATTGCCGTCCGTGGGATGTGTATCTCTTCGTTTAGCACTTTTTTGTCGGTCGGTTGGTTGTTTATATCGCAAACTTGTCCCTGTTGTTCCCATTGTGCCGAAAGTGTAACGCAAAATTCAGGGCTAAAGAAGATGGTCCAGCGATGATATAATATCGCATGAAATCGGACTCCACATGCAGTGAATTTTGGGAATAATGCAACAGTGGCAGGGGCAACTTGTATCGGGTCGGTATGCGAGGGCCCATAATGATGCATATAAATTGATCAATCGCCTCGCGATTTACATATGAGCCCGGCATTAGCCGAATGATTGACTTGGCCCACACCACACCACTGGCCCGCTGGTTCGGGCGTTCAGGCGTTCGGGGCACCAACTCCATCTCGGGGCATTGCAGGTGGTTTTGTAAGCCCCCACCGTCTTTTTCTTTTATTTTTCCCCATTTTTTTGCTCTCCTCTCTTTTGAGGGCTGGCCATCGACATGTTGTTTATTTATACAATATTTAGTTTGTGTTTTTCTTTCGAATTCGTCCATGCCCGGGTGTTTGGAGCGGTTTGGGCTTGGATTGTCGGGTGTCGTTTCGCAATGACCCCAAAAATTTCTCAAATCTTTAACAGGTTGCCAGCCGAAGCCCAAACCCGCTCAAATGCTGAGCGTGTGCGCATAACTTAGCATAAAATCTCAACACTATTCCCTATTGTTCCCGATGGGTGGCGGCGAATCTTTAAATCGAGTTCTTTTTATCACTTGCCTTTTCTGGTGATTTAATTTCTCGGGCCGAAAATATTGATGGGACGTCTGTGATTTACTTGCGGCACGACACAGCGCACGGCACAAATTGCACACACAAAAATCCAACAAAGAACAAACACTAAACTGAGGAACGCTTTCTGTTATCCTTCGAGGGAATTTCACACATACGCGGCGCGTTGGCGGTCAGAACACACAGAACACACGAGGCGGGAGATCTCGGCCAGCTCCACGAGCACCCAACGATTACTTGGCAGTAGAAGCGCCGACAGCAGACTAAGCGATATCCGGGCCCTACACACCGTCTTCTATGTGCCGCAGACGCAGACACGGACACAGATACAAAGATACAAATACACGGATACAAGCGATTCCGATTCCGATTCCAGCTCGTATTCGCATTTGTATGTTCGGATACGATCGGCAGCCGATCGGAACAGGTGAGCGCTAGTTCATTAAGATTTCAGCTGACGCTGAGCCAGCATTGCATGTTTTTAAGGGCCAGTTCTAGGATCTGCGTCGAGAACTCTCCAAGCTAATCACCAATTGAGCGGGCGTCGTGTAATGTATGCAGGGAGCTATGAAAAATCGATAATTAACGTAATGAACGACCGCCTCTTCCCATGGCAAAACTATTTATAAATTCGCCATTCCCAGCTGGGAGAATGTTGCATTCGAGCAAATCATAACATTAACCTGACAGCTCCATCTCAAGTCCGGCGCATTTATCATCGGCGGCCCATGTGGCCTAGGTGGCCCATATGGCACACATATGGGCTTGCAGCGGGAGTTGAACGGTGTGCAAAAACGATTGTGCAATTAAATGGCCCCAAAATGCCTCCAGCCAAAGGTGCACGGAGTGACGCCGAGCTTCCAGTGGCCACTTGATGAATTTTCAGCACCGTCATTCCCTCATTCTGCTCACACTTCACTCTCGCAGTCGCAGTCGCAGATCTCAGATTTCGCAGCCCCACAGCCAACTGCATTACTCCCAGTGATGGAAAGTATCTAGTGAGCTACAGCTAGATACTAACCTAACAATAAATTCTCATTAGCTTTTATCTCCAGAACCTAAGTACCTCCATTAGTACATACTCTACAAGCTCGGGTATCAATTATTTAAATCGATAATAAATTGTAATTATTTGTATTAACAATTTGAATCGTAGTAAATGTTTTTAATAGCAACATTATAACTTTACGAGCATCTTTAAAATCCACTCGGAACATAAAAATGTCAATAGGGAACACATCAATTAATTAAAATTATAGATAAAAGAATACATTATATTTATGTTTGGAAATGTAATTGAACTTTACAGAAATTTAAAATAAAAACCTTTCAAGTGCGTTTCTTATTATTTACATATAGTTTTAGAGTTTGAATTATTTACCGATGTGTAAATAATGAATATAGCTGAAAAATACCCTTGCCATCACTGATTCCTCCGGGTATTGTGTGGGGCTGAAAAGAAGTATACAATTGCTTGGCCGACCCTAAAAGAAACGCACTGACTCCATCTCCCAATGACTGCCTGACATTTGCTACCAAAAGCGCTAGCTACTCGTACTGTTCGGGGGCCTATCGCTAATTGCTCAACCAAAAGATAGAAAACAAATGAATGAAAAATGCAGCTTCGAGCTTCATTTGGTTGTCAATTGATTTTCGGTCACGCCCTCACAAAAATAAAAGGAAAAAAAAAACAAAACGATAAAAAACATACTCAGATACAATGTGCGATTGGACTTGCACTTTGCCGAAATATTTCATTTATTCATTCACAAATTCGGTTCGCCTTTAATCTGTGGATTCCGATCCGGACGATGCCCAAATCAGCTTGGGATCTAGCTTCATCGAAACTTCCGCCATGCCGAAGGTCGCCGGAGTTGGAATGCCCGACGCGTGCCTGAATCTGAATTATTTGCTATAAAGGTGGTGGATGGATGAGGTGCGGGCAGGAACCCACGTACAAGCTTTAGCTCATTTCAATTGCTAAATATTTTTGGCAACTCGAGGAAGATTCTACGCAGCTCGTTTTACGTTGATGAGCCTAGTGTGAACTCATTTGAAGGCGTGCCAGAACGATATGGGAGTATTCTTTTAAAAATACAGTAGAACAAAAAATAAACAAATATAAGAGACATACAAAAATGTCTTATGTCTCCTTTACAACTAAATAATAATTTATTCAATAACCTTAAACGCCATTTTTTGGTTGTATCTATAATTTGTTATAGGAAATAATACAAAAATTATAAAAATTAATTAATTATTCGTGTTTTCTTGTATTTAAAATATATAATTCTTAAACTTTAATTTATAGAAGTTTTTCATTTTCGAAATTAGCCTCCAAACAATGTACATATTAGCATATTACCAAAATCTTGAGTGGAATTTTTTCTCGAAGTTTCAGCTAAAGACGTACGACTGTATTTTTTGATACGAGTTTCCTAGTGACAATTTAATCAATCGGTTTATTGTTTCTACGATGATTTCCGTAAATTTTCCATACGAATTTTCACTTTGTGTTCAATTCAAAGCATTTCAAAGTCAATGTCGGCTGGCGGAAACAAAAGACTCCGGACACGAACTAGCCGCGATGCCCCGAAGCTATCGGTTCGTGGATAATATAATGCTGCTGTTCATTTAACGACCAATTCGATTAGAGTTTTTTATGCAAAGCCACTTTCAGCGTATTTCCGAGCATCTTTACATTGGCAACAACAAAACGGAATCAAATAATAACATATTGGCAGAGTCTTTTGTTGGGACTGCGATGTCTTTTGTGTGTACATTATACGGTTTTAATGTTTTTGATCTTGACAAGATACCATAATTTGCATGAATATTTGGGGATTTCAGCAAGAATCGGACTGATCGTTAGGCAAAGAGCAAAAAATTCTGCTGCCGCTTTATTTTGTTTTGCTCCTAATTCAGTAATTTGGCTGATCGGTTTTTTTTTTTTGTTTTTGTGGCTATTCTTGTGGCAATCACTTGCGTACATTAAAACTCAATTAATGCGTAACACTTAGAGAACGCAACGAACAAACAAAAAAACAAAAACGCAAGACATGGTGGAAAAAAAACGCAGTCCCAAAATGTTGGCAAGCTCAAGAGAGTCCGAGGTGAACTGAGTCTGATTGGAAATCAATGAACTAACGAACTGGACTCACAGCGGATGCTAGCGACAGCCTTGACCATAACACTTAAACGCCAAAAACCTTCAAAGACCAGTTGCCACTTGCTGGCTGGCTGTCAGTCTGCGAGTTCAGTCGATGCTTATTGAATTTACCGCATAAAGCAACTTCAGAACAGACCATTAATAAAGAGCTGAAAGCCACACTCAAAACTGGGTGGCAGCCTGAACTCTGCATACGAGTATACTCGTACGTATTCGACGTTGCCGACATTGAACTGCACGGCACACAAACACAATACTGATACTGATAGATACACACTCGCACAGATGCACAAATCTCTAATGACGATGACAGCCAAATTGCGAAGAGAAGACTCTTCCGGCTGGCCCAGAGACTCGAAGAGCAGGTTCCACACACGCAATTAGGTGTAATGAGACGCAATTAGAGTACTCACATGTGGCGTGCCCAGTACCTAATTGAAAGTGAAAGCCCCGTAGTATTTGGGAGTTGTACGAATTGTTCAGTAAACGCAGAACGAAATGCCTAACAAACGCGAATAAAGAAAACCAAGAAGAGCAGCTGAACGGTAGGAGCTGAGGAAATCAGTAAGCCACAAGACTAAACAAGGCAAAAAGCAGACGCACCTTTAAATATCGGGCACATTTCCCAATCTGGCACCAATTTGTTGAATGGCAACTGTTGTACCCTCTTGATTTGCATTATTCAGCTCGATTTTGGGGGCAATGTGTGGGGTGCTTTATGGCATTTGACCCAACAGCATGCATTTCAAACATAATATTTAAAATGCGTTGGATTTAATACCCTCGTAGAGGGTATTATATTTTAAACCAGAAATATGTAAGGCAGGGAAAGATAATTAAAGATGATGATTAAAGCCAATTTAGAATCCTATAGCTGGAATATATATTGCAACTGGTTTAATTGGGCTTTTCTTTTCTGTTAGTAGTAATATTAAAATATTTGTTTGAATTTCCCTGAATATTGTGAAATCAAAATATGCAATCTTAATCTGTTGAAATAAATTAAAAAGCCATATAATAAAGCATCCCAGAAGAAGCTTCACTGTAGCATTTAGCTATGCACATGCTTATGTCTCATTAAGGCATTTTTTAAATATTTCTTTTCGACTCCGGTTTTCTCCCATTTTGCTCAACTTCCGAACTGATTTCTGCCATATTTTGACCGAGTCATTTTGCCTTTTTTTTTTTTATAGGTGTTGAACTTGAATTTTTAAAGCGAAAATAAAACCAAAGCTGCAATCGCATTTAGTTGAAAGACACGTGCCGACATCTCGTCAAGTACAAAGTTCGATTATTGGCAAAACAAAAAATGAAATGAAATGCCTAACGATCCGCGGATTTCGTTAATTGAAACTGGCACACAACGAAGCCAAAATGACGACGCATAGAACACGAGGCTGTGGGGGAATCTTAATAGAGACTAGACCACGGCTGCTTCACGGCACTTTAGTTTGTCAAGGGGGTCAAAGTCAGCTCAGCAGAGAGTCGAGCAGCATTCGCCCCGTCATCAGCAGCAAATGCTTTGCCCTCGCCTGCCAGACGGAACTCAACAAATAACCCCCATGCTGATTTCTAGTTCTCTGGGGCAATATTTATGATTAGGCATTAGGGTGATGGCAACCGTTGCCAAATCGAGTCCACAATCTTCAATCGAGATTAGAAACATAAAACATACACCATACGCTAATGCAAATAAAAAGTTGTTGTTGCATTTTTGTAGAAGTCTTTTCAGTATTTTATTGTTTTGATTCGCTTAATGTCTGGTGATAGATCTGCAATTGTAATGTTTATGGTAAGATAATATCTTAGGCTCATTCGCTTATTGTGGAGAGGAGTGCTGGCTGTGTGCGCGGATGGATGCAACAATTTTGTGGTTAAAAGCTTGCAAGTAAGATTAGACCTCGATTGTGTTTCCTCATTATTACATATGTTACAATCCTAATGATTCTAAGCAGTATATACTAGTGCCGCAAAGGGACATCTAACTGCAAAACTTAAACGTAGAAATTGCTTGGCTGGGCTCAGCGAAAACAGTTCATAGCCCTGAGCCCTGAGGTGACCACCATAACATTTGATTAGCTGGCTGATGCCTCGCATTCTGCCAGAAGCAACTCTGCACTACCCAAACGATCGATCAACTTAGGATAACATTAAGTAAACGAATTGGAATTTTATAAATAATTGTACATATATTAATTACTCTACTGCAGATTTCATTCGACAATCAACTGTGTTTTTTGCTAGATTTTCCTGTGGATGATGACAGATTTTGATGATAAATGCGAATAATTTTAGGGGTGTTCTCGTGTCCTGAATGTGGTTCCGATGGTTTCTTATAACAAGGTACATATGCTCACCAAACGCTAAAAAGGTTGCATTGTAAAAGTGCGCTAGTTCGCAATAATGTATGTGTGTGAATGTGTGTGGTGCTGTGTTGTGTGGGTTATTGGATGAATGTTCCTTGGCTTCCGCACCAGCTTCTAGATGGTAATGGGTTCAATCGGGACAGTACACTCGCTGTACATCACCCGGTACATGGCCATTTCCGAAATGCCATGGTAGTGCACGAAGGCAGCAGCAATAACCAGTATGTGGAATATCTGATGGGATTGGCCCTGAGAAAAAAAAACATCGGGTTAGGCAGGTCCAAAGAATGAAATAGCTTTTGTAAAGCCTACCCAAATGTCGAACTTTCCAGGGAACCAACGCTCGGGAACACGAAGTGCGTAGAGAAGAGCTCCAGTGATGTACAGCAAGCCTATAGGCAAATAAATAATCTCATCAAAAAACCTTTTTTAATATTTTGTTTGCCCAGCACTTACCCATGAGAATCAGCCATCCCAGACTGGCACGACTCATCTGGCTAAACCACCCCTCCATGATGCTATAGTGAATGGCGGGAATAACGCCGGACAGACCAAAGCTCATGAATACGCCAGCGCGCAGTGGCCGAAGCGCCGGCTCCGAGAACTTGTCCCACAGCGAGACAACGATGGAGAGAACGCCCAGCACACACACCACCGAGAGATAGATCACCTTTGGCTGGTAATGACAGTAGAAGCCATAGTACAGCCAAGGAACAAAGGAGCCCATGATGAGCAGCGCTATTCCACAGTAGTCTAATCTGTAAGTACACACATTATTTAGTAAGAGTTTAATTGCGATGAGGTAAGACTTACTTAGAAAACAGTCTTCCCATCTCTACAGAGTGACAGCTAAGTGTGTGAAAAGCGAACGAGAATCCCAAGCACACGATGGCTCCGACAAAGAAGGCGCCAAAAACAATCTTCTCCTGCGTTTGGATCTCCACCGAAGGTCGCGATATGAAGTACAAAGCAACGCCGATAAAGGCAATGCAGCCCAGCAGATGTGTCCAGATATTGCCCGTTTCCGTGTGAACGCGGAAAATCGATTTGAAGCAAGCGCGGAACGAGGGTAACGGTGGGCGATGGCCGCGGTGCAGGAAGTCATTGTCCTGCAGCCACTTGGGTAGGTTTTTGTAGTGACATACCTTCCAGCTGGCTTCCCAGACCTAGTAGGAAAATGAAACATTATTAGCAAAGTCTTTCAAAAAAAATGTTGAATAATATGCTTTAAATAAATACAGAAAAAAAAAGACACGCACAAGATTCAACACATTTATTTCAACTTAAAACACAACAATTTAACAGAACTTCTTAGGGAATCTTGTACTCCCGCACTTGACCGTTCCACTCCGCTTACCTTGCGCACAAACTCCTCCGCCTGCTCGGCGGCATTATGGGCCAGAGCTCCCAAATCAATTTCATCGGAGAGCACCCCAGCCTTCAGCACTTCCGTCATCTGTGGAAAGTAAGCGATAAGATATTAGACTGTCGAGGAAACGGATGCAAAAATCAAAGGAAAGTAGAGCGTAGACTACTGCATAAAGAGAAACTAAAATAAAAGCGAATAGGACTAACAACTTTATCGGCTGGCTGCGACTCAATTGTATTTTCGTTCTGCGTCTGCTTGCCACTTGCGACTTGTTCCAGAACCAGATCCGGGTGCACAACCAGATCCGGGTCGGTCACACGCACAACAACCTCCGGCTGGGACTCCGGCGCGTCGGGCATTTTGAGCGGCTTACAGAGATTCGAATTCCTACAAAACTAAAACTAAGTGTGCGAAACAACGAGCGTTCGTGCTTTGAAGCTTCTGACATTCGCCTACTCGGTTAAAACAATTTTTGTTTAGACGTTGTTGGCGGAACAAGAAAGCAGCTTTACACACATACGAATACGAAAGTGTCCAGCGATAAGATAAGCACGCCCGAAACTGACGCTCCGGTTCATTATCACCATCGCATCTGACGTCGAAATCATTTTTTTTTTCTCAAGCGCCGTATGCCGCATTTCTGAGCTTTTGAACTTTAAGGGCGTCGCTTAAAGGATCGCTTAATTGCGAGGATTAGAACATTTTATGCTTCGTTTTGAGTAATTATATTCGACACCTCATAAATAATAAAAATAATGGCCTAGATAAGGCTTTACTATCTGATTGCCAATTCGGGCAATTTAAATTGATAAACCCCGAGAAATGTCTGCGATAAGGCTTCACCACAATAAGGGGCTTCTTTTCAAAAGCTCTTTTAAATCACTAATGAACAGAAGAGAGTTTTGTAAGCTAGCAGAAAGGCTGAAATAAACTATAAAAAGAACAACCACAAGAGCTTTGTTTGCTCAACGGACAGAAATGGCGTTGATAAGGTTTTACACCATTCAAATGGTTAAAGTGGAATAACAAAAACAGACGATTGCTTTGCAATCGACACCTGTTGTAATGGCGCATTGCCACAAATTGGCCCACTGCAACATTTCCATTGATAAGGTCCAATCGCAAACCCGACATTCAAATGACAGCGAGCGCAGTCGAAGAAGTGACTAACAAATGGCGATAACCACAGGTTGTCGGGTCAGCGATAAGCGCTGTCGCACATGTGAGCGCAAGTTATTTTTTTTTTCTGGGGGAATGATGGAAGAGCTGGACTCACCTCCGCCTCGATGAGCTGGGTGTCTTCGGGAGTCGATGGCAGCGGGCAGCCTGCGTCATCCTCCTCGCCCAGCTCATCGTCGTACTCCAGCAGATCCAGATCGTTGGCGCTGAGAGAATCCTCGGGACCCCAGCCGCGGCGCTTGCGCAAAATCATCTTAACCTCCTCGAAGATGTCCTCCTCGACCTCGTCGCTCCCGTTGCCGCCCCTGCTGCCTCGCAGAGTAGCTGTGGTGGTGGTCACCGCCTCGGCGGAGGACCGACCGGAGGAATCCATTCCGAAAGTAGTCTTCGCATTGGTGGTCACCTCCACCTCAGCGTTGCTCATGTCAGCAGCCGAGCTGTGGCCCTCCAGAAGGTTCGATGCCGACTCCATGTCGATCGATTCCTCTTCCTGTTGGCCTCCAATAACAGAGTTCTGAAAAAAAAAGTGGTTTCGGTTAAGTTAGAATTTTGTTGCTGGGGGGAAATTAAACTTTATTTGTGGCGCCGCCAGCTTGTGATGTTTATTTGTTTATTGGTCCGCCTGGAACCGATCCAATTGCCTAACCAGTATCGCGCCAAGTGACCTTTGTATCCCGTCACATCGGCTTTATACATAGATGTCCACACATATGCACATGTGCGACTCATGTTCGAGAGTATTGTTGCTTTGTTTGTTTTTTAACACTTGGCGAGTTAGGTGCCAATTAAAGTTTTACATAAGATGAGCCATATGAGTGTGCACGGGAGTGGAGGGGTGCACATCAATCCTTTGTCCATCGGGTGCTCCGGGGACCCTTCATTACTAACTGGCCTGCCCACTCAAAACTGAGTGCCAAGGCCACGTGTAAACGATGGAGCTCGGCTGTAAAACACACACCAATTTTCACTCTGCGCAGTTTTTCCTCAACTATTGAGGCCACCAGTGTCGTCACAGAAGCCCAGGAGAAAATCGTTCAACTGAAAAATTTCCACTTACTGCTTGAGAATGGCGCGATTCAACTGAATGCGCTTGAAGCTAACACTGGCGCTGGATTTTGCTGCCTGCACTTGCTTTAATTGGGTACAGAAGCGACTTTTCTTCTTGTGTTTTTCCTTAATTTTCTGGTTAGTATGGCTGCTTCTAGAAAAGGGAAAATCATTGGTTCGTGCGCAGGTGGTCACACTATCATATGGATTTGTGTATTTAGCGCGGTCACACTGGCTATGCAACCTGTTAACATGGTCTGTAGTTAACAGCACATCTGTTAAGGCTGCTTAACTCTGTCTGTTACTTAACAGTCTGGCAAGGCCTTCTAGTGGCGCCAATATTTAAAACACTTTTCAGCTACAACATTTTTATATTAATTAAATATTTAAATTTTTGGTTTAGTCAAAAATTTTAAATCAAATTAACCACCAAATTTAAAATAACAAATGTTTACGTATTTGTAACATATTATTTCCGAAATGCTAACATTATTGAATTATTATTAATTCAAGTTATAAAATGTTTTTAATTAAAGTAAAAGGGTTTCCTGTTAAACATATAATATGTGATATATGAATTAAATAAAATAAATTAATAAACTGAAATTATATAATTTATATTACGTACATTCCTATTATATAATTTAAACTTGTTTAGCTACCAAATGAGCTTATGCAAAATGTGAATATCGAAGAACTGGATCTATTATTTAAATATTCAGTGAAGTTATATCACATTTTGTTGGATACCCATTTAAGAACCAAATGAACACTAACCAACGACATCAATTAAATGGGAACCACTTATTTGCTGCTATTGGACATGTCTTAAGACGTATATTTAAAAATAGTTTTCCAATTATGAGCCGCACCGTACATATGTATTTACTTCTTGCTGCATGTGCTACTAAATTTATATTTGTTGAGAGGCCCTGCTACCTGTCAATTAGGGTCAATGGGTGAAACTTTAACTTTATTTGCAAAAACATTTTACACATATTGTACTTTTCATGAGAAACTTTCGTCCGTGAGTACTTAAATTATAAGAAGATTTCATTTAAACACGAAAATCTGCCGATTTTAAAATGTAAACACAATGTAAACAGTCCGTAATTAACAATGTTTACCAACCGAATACATAAATTACATATATTTCGACATTAAATAATCACAGCAGAGTTAGTATATCAAATATATCAATATATTTAAAGTTTCTGAAATACACAAGATTTGAAATTATGCTTCAAATAATGTTTTTTTTTTCATGATAAATTTCATATTAATCAATTCTCATTTTATGTATTTTAACCAAACCATTTATTAATGAAATATGGGCCGAAAACCTGCGCTGTCATGGTTACACGTCAAACTTACTGAATATTTAAATAATTTCAAAGGAAATTAAGTTCCAAATGTTATAAACATATAAACAAATGTTATAAACATTTGGAATTTAATTTCCTTTGAAATTATTTAAATATTCAGTAAGTTTGACGTGTAATTATAGCAATTATAGTAAACTCTTTTAATGCTAGCTTTATAATTAAATAAAAAATAATACACTCCAGTTCAAATTCCTTAAAATTATATTTAAAGATACCAAATGCATATTAACTATTTGAACTAGCAGCTTCAGCGAGTCACAAAAGAAATGTAGATTCACTCTACTTAAAATACGATTGATTAAATTAATATGATTTGACCACATTTTAGAACAGCTTGTTTTCGTCACGGACAAAGCTAAAGAAGATGTTCCATTGACGAATCCAGGCCAATAACATCAATCAGCCAACTCTCGACCAAGACTCTCGGCGTTCTGATAAGCTCTGTCAGAAACTCGGCCAAGGGTCTGAGGCGAATTTTTGCACAGCCAAGTGACTCCTACTAGCGGTATTAATCGTCTGTATTAAAATATAGTAGCCGCTGAAGTTCAGGGTCATTATCACAAAAGAGAAGCGCCGATAATAGACGTCGCTGGAATGACAAGCGAACGATAACAAATGCAAAACCGCTTTTTGTTTTTGTCCCGCCGCGTATGTTTCTTAATGAAAATGCTAAAGACCCGGAAGAGTGCCTCCCCGCGACCAATACAGTTGCAGTGCATTTAATTTGCATTCGACTTAGTGTTTTAGTTTTGTTTTCGGCAAATATTTGGCCGGGCATTTAACACGTGCGCGGGTTCGGGTCCAAAATCCGGCCAGCCTGAGAAAGTGCGTGAAATTTCCCATCAATGGGCCATTGGGCAAATTGTTTCCCAGCGAGCTGGAAATGTGTTAACTGCCCCCCCGATAATCCATGTTTGCGCAACTAAATACCCGCAATAGTGCCGGAATCGGGCGTGTCAGATGTACCACATATATATGCGCTATATGTACGAGTATATGTATATGCATATGAGTCTTTGCTGCCCATTGAGTCAGCCCAGCTCAATGACGTGACAACGATAATAAATCAATTGTCTAGCGGTTAATTTGCTGGCAATTCGTGTGTCGACCAGGAAAGTGCACCGAGAAAAAAGAGGTCAGCGAGTTAATGTGTTTTCTCAACCCTAACTAAGTGGCCCTTAACTGATTTTTCTCAATATATACTGAGTTTATTACTGGGCTAGGATCTTCTACTTGTGTCTGATTTCATTTTGCGGTTTTTCATGTGTGAAAATTGATTATGAAAAACCAGAAATTTTACTTCATTTTTCAAAAATTTATCAAATAATTTCCTTAATTTCATCTGTGTATAATTTATTGATATTTTAAAGATTTCTTTTTGGATTTAATCAATATATTTTTTTCCGTGTTCCTTTTCGTTTTCCCCCTTTGCTTTCGTTTTCTTTTTTGGCCGGTCTTTTTGCGATAGGATGTGCTGGTGTTGTTGGTTAATCGGGTTGTTGGAAAGGGTTAATAAACTTGTTCAAAATAAACCAAGAAAACCCATCGGCTTAGCTGCTGCGGTGGGCAGTTTTGCTTTCTTTTCCCCCACACCCATTCGCTTTAATGGCTTCAAACTTGACCTTACCACCAGAAATCTAAAATCTAAAAATCAAAAGAAACTAAATACACCAAAAACGCCACAAGAAATGTTTCTACAACAAAAAAACTCGCAACTCAAATTGGCCATTAACGCGACTTCGACTTGCATTGGATTGGTCGCAAAAAAAACCAAAAAAACAAAAAAAAAGTGTACCGCCGAGCGGATTGCCCAAGCTGCTGGACGCCGATGCCGACGCCGACTGAGCCGCCGACGGCGGCAGCGACGTCAGCGTCAATCGCTGGCCGGCCTGCGAAGCTCGTTCATTTTGTTTATTTATACAGCCGAGCGTGTAGAACTCCATATTAGTGTCTTCTTGGCGTTTGAGACGGTCGAGTGCGATTCCGATTCCGAGCTCGTATCTGAATCTGAATCTGAATCTGAGTCTGATCCCGAATCCGTATCCGTGTGACAGTGTGTGGTTGTGCGTGTGTGCCAGTGTGTGCGTGAGCCAGCAGAGCGCCCCAAAGAACCCACGGAACAGGTACGGAAGTGATTGAATTTTATTCGGGGCTTCGCAGCCGTGAAAGTGTTGCATAAATTAGAGAGCAGTTCGCATGATGGGATAATTCCCGATCGAAGTGGGTCAAACTGGATTGGCAGTAAAATTAAGAAGTGGGAGGTGGGCTGTGGGCAGTGGGCGGGACCATGCTGACCAATTTTCATACTGCGATTCTTTCGCCAATGCAACCGCAACTGCCACTACTGATCGCTCGATCGGTCCCCCCCAGAGTCTGTCTGATTTTTTTCTGGTCGACCTTAACCCAATGCATCGTACATAGATTAAATACTGAAAACTGGCTTGAGGAGCTGCAATTTTGCCAGGCAGCCAGCCAAGGCCAAGACTCTGGCTGGCTGCAGCATTGAAGCGGCCAAATCTAAACGATTTGAACTTGTAATCGATTGCAATTCAATTTGCAGCTGCAATTGCCAAGTGGCCTTCGGCCAGCAGCACGACATCCCACACTTTGGCGCGAAGATGACCACATTTCATGGTTGGGCAAACAAATTAGAAGGCGGAGGAGCCGTTCCCACAAAAGACAGCCCGACCCCGAGGCGTCCGTTACAGTTCCTAAAGAAAACACCAGCACTTGGGCTAGAAAAAATCCAATTACCGCTGCAAATATTTGCTAAGTAATTAAAGGTTGTCAGACCGTCAGTCAGTCAGACATCCGAAAAGTCCCCTGACTCCAAACTCTGACTTTGGGTTATACACCTGCCGAATCAGTCAAAAAGAATACTTTAAAAAGTATACTTTTACATTTTATGAGTACATAATAAACACCGCAATACCTTTTTTAATTGACCTAAAAATAAATGTAATTTTCCACAATCTTATAATAATATAATAAACAACATTTGCATGAAAGTTCCCTCGATATCACGTATACGACTCGTTCTCCAGCTTACAAAATACAAACAAATTCGATTTACATTTTCTTCGAAAATGCAAAAATTAGACACCAAAGAATAGTTTTCTGTGTAGCTAGACGTTGGATATAGATACATATGTGACACTGGTTGCCAAGAGCTTGGCTGACTCTGCGCGTTTCGCTGACTCCTCTCCAAATGCCTCGACTGGCAGAAAAAATTAAATTACAGCGCTAAGCAAGCATGAAACCATAAAACATGTGCACTTGACACAGGCACAACTAAATGATTAACCTGTTGCACTGCCTCTCGCCACGTCTGGAAAACAATACAAAACACATCACACATCACAAAAAAATTCGTAAAAAATTAAATAAAAACCTAGGTTAGAGGTGGCTCGACGCGATGGCATACCCTCTGTTTAGAACACCTCTAATGTATTCGGGAATTTCTCAGGGCTAATTGTTGTCATTGGCGACAGGCGCAAGTGCGTGTGAAAATCGTGATGTGACGCCTGAAATCCATACAAAACATCCGCTCATTGGACTTTGCACAGAGAGAAAATATTTCTCTTTAAAAATTCAACTGAATGGGTGTTTCGATATCTCTCTATCTGATTCGAATTAGGTTTCATAGAGTTATTATATATTTCTTTCAGTGCAGCCACGTGGCATGCATTAATGCATTCTATATACATATCTGTCTCCCAATTGCGATTTAAAAAAGCAAATTAAAACAAGCCCATGCAAACATGCAGCTTTGGCAAATTATAAACATTTAAATCGCAAATACATATTGACGCGGTCGCAAATGAAAAAGACTAATGCCCCATCGGCCTTCATTTGATTTCGAATTAGTAGCAAATTAAGTTGTTTTTTTTTATTAAAACCTTTTATTTTTAGAGGCAAACTCGTAAAAATTAACGCTTTTTGGGTGCTTTTCCGTACCGTCCAGACACTAAAGCGCGCATTTAGATACTTCATCGCTTAGTCACTGGCAAAAGGGAAGCGAATAGGAAAGACCGAAACATTTGAAATTATGGCCAAGCCATGTTCGAGTACAGCCCCCTGAGTTGGGTAAATCCAATTCAGAGTCTCGGAATCGGTTCTCGTTTCTCAGTTGTGATAATGCTGACAAGGCGTTCGACAAGCAGCGCTTAAAGGGTACAAAAATTCGCAAAGGCAAAGCGAAATCAATTATGCATACAATACACATAATTTTAATGCGTGCGCGGCAATCTGTAGTTGTATCTGTATCTGTAGCTGCTGCTGTCGCTTCTCCTTCTCCTTCTTCTTCTGTTTATTTTTAATTTATTTGTTCCTATTTCAATCTGGCTATTGTTTACTACGCGGAAGAATCAGCCTCCATTAGCGACCTTTGTGTGGGGCATAAAAGTGTGGCAGAAGGTGCCCAGGGGTTTCCCAAAAAGGTTTAAAACCGGGGGGCCGTGGGGGTTAGGGGAACATCAACGTCAGCAAATGGGAAGGCAATGGCGATGGCGAAGGCAGCCAGTGGAACTGTCGCCTGACTCAACTCAAAACTCAACAAACTGCCAACAAGTGTCAGCCATTGGCGTCACATTTTTGGTCGTGATGATGATGCCGCGAGCTCACTTTTCCTGTCTTCAGTGTCAATCTATGGATGCCAAGTGCTTTGCATACGAATGGGACTGGGATTGGGGCTGGGACTGGGAATGGGACTGGGAATGGGAATGGTTTTATGGTTATGGGAAGGCGATCGATCGAAGTCGCATTAGCTTGGGTATAACCCTGACAGAGGCCTAGACTCAGTCGCTGGAGCTCCTGACAGTCGATCAGTCGATCAGTTGTTGTTAGCAGAGATCAATCATACGCCGAGTATGTCCAATTAGCGACTGTGGCTAAGGCAGGTGTTTGTTCTGATCTTCGGCAAGAAACACTCAATGCCAAGGCTCTCCAAATTTAATTACACGAAATGCGATCCGCGAAAATTGTTGCAATTAGAACACAGAAGCCCTGTGGAAATAAAGCCCCAGTCATTGGACATCCATTACAAAAGTAAAGCAGGCTCTGCTCGGAAACTTAAAACACAACCATAGAATCGTTTGGACTACAAGTAAATTTTATTCAGAGCAGCAGTGCCGTCTCCAACTGGATCTATATATATATATATATATATTTATATAAAAATCTCGACTCAACTCAAGAACAGCCACTAATTATACACACTAAAGTTAATATTCGAGAATCTTCGGCTGAGCGAGTTCCGGTTCGAATAGGCTAGGTCAGTGGCTATGCAAAAGACACAAAAACATCTTCAGAATCAAACTTACATAATACCCGAACCCGAATACGAACCCGAACCAAAAACAAGTTCCCTGCCGGCCACAATGTAATTGAATACATTTGATGGGCCGTTCTCAATCAAAATCGAAACTCTTTCCGTGTGCAATTTAAATAACAATATGAAGCAAGAACACCACGAGGGCAGCATTCAAGCCAGCCATCCGATGTTGTATGTATCTCGATATTTTATATGTTCGTGGATGCCATTTACATAGGCTAGAACATTAAGCACGTGTTCAGCGGTGTGAGTGTGCGACTACATCGCAGAGCCAACACACACAGATACAAAGATACGGCGTGTGTGGATACCGAAATACCAAGATGAATGCCAAAGTTATACTAACTTTAGTGCCAAGGCGAGAAATTCAAATGGAAGCCTTGAGTCTAACTCTTTTCAGGTTTCCAAGCGCGACTTGCGGTCGTGGTTGTGCCAAGAATCTAAGATCTATCTCCGATCCAAGCGATTCGGCGATCTCTGGCAATTGGTTTTCGAGACACACTGAGACATTGAGGTGCACCAGTGGCACCAGTGGCACCCACCACCCAGCCTGATCTCCCAACCCAGCCGGCTGCTGTCGTCATTCATCATTCCACTTGGTTTTTGGTCTGTCCCGTTTGGCTTTCAGGAGATATTTCAATAAGCGATTTCTTCGCGCCTTTCATTAATAAATCGCTGGCGTATCTGGCAGTACATTCCAATGCAGCTCACGCCCGATCCGCAGCTCACTAGCATAATCAACTCGCGACTCTCGACCCGCGACACTCGATTCTCGGTTCTCGGTTTCGATTCTCGACTCTCGATTCTCCTCCAGTCGAGGAGGAACGTGCGGAGCGTTCGAGATTTCGAATCGCTTTTCATTCAATATTTTGGCAACGCGGCGTGCGGACGTCGGGCTCTGAATTCTCGATTTTGGGCGAAATTTCTAAAGTTCGTTTCTTCCCACTTTGCAGTTGCCAATTGCAGAACCAGCCATGACAACCTACATGAAGATTGTTGAGGAGCGCATCTCCGGCCTCTCCAAGGGCGTGGGTAAGTCTGATTTAAATACAATATGTTCAGAAATATTAAACTAATATTTATGAAATCTCCCCTAGATGAAACTGTGGACAGCTGGTTCCTGATGAGCTCTCCAGCCCCGGTGATTGGAGTGATTTTGGTCTATTTGTCATTCGTGCTGAAAATCGGACCCGAGTACATGAAGAATCGGAAGCCAATGGATCTCAAGCGCATCATGGTCTTCTACAATGCCTTCCAGGTCTGCTACTCCATTTGGATGTGCCGCACGGTGAGTTCATAAAATCCGGGGCGTCATGATTATTCAGATCAGAGCTGCTCCGATCCTGATCCCGATTGATGTATGTATTATTCATTTTTAATAAGCAGCGTTAGAGCTTGCCGAACATACAAAATAATGGGTTTGGCCGCATTTGCATTCCAAATTCCGGGCTTCCATCTAAAGTAGTTAAATTTAGAACAAAATTGTTACCCGATTTTATGTTTGATTTTTTATTACGAAACTCATAGCAACAACCGTAAAAAAAGTATAAATCTATTACCAACAAATATGTGGTTACAACTAACCATCAACTAAATTGGTCAATTAACTATCTCAAATGCATTAAGCATTATATTCTTGTGAGTTAACAATTAATAACGCATTTAAATACGACTTAAAAATTAAATATATATACCACAAAGTAAAATGAAAACTAACAAAAATATGGATTGATCAAAAATGCCATATGTAAGTATTAAATATATTTTGATTAGTAAACAAGTTTTTGAATAGTCTTTAAAATATCTAAAAAGAACACTTCTATAACTATGGCTTATATTATATCGAAATCTCAACCTTAAATGACAAAATCCATTGTTTTCCTACCATTCCACACAGTCGATACAAGAGAGCAATGTGATGGCTTCCATTTTCTCGAAGAAGTGCGAGATCAACCGCACCCGGGAGCAGAATCTGACGCTGTACAGCGGCGCCTGGTTCTACTTCTTCTCGAAGATCATTGACCTGCTGGACACGACGTTCTTCGTGCTGCGCAAGAAGAACAACCAGGTGTCGTTCCTCCATGTGTACCACCACACCATCACCGTTCTCTTCTCCTGGGGCTATCTGAAGTACGCGCCCGGTGAGCAGGGAGTGATCATCGGCATCCTGAACTCCGGCGTGCACATCATGATGTACTTCTACTACATGGTGGCCGCGATGGGACCACAGTACCAGAAGTACCTCTGGTGGAAGAAGTACATGACCAGCATCCAGCTGGTCCAGTTCGTCCTCATCCTGGGCTACATGCTGGCCGTGGGCGCCAAGGGCTGCAACATGCCCAAGACTCTGACCTTCTTCTTCGTGGGCAACACCTGCATCTTCCTGTACCTGTTCGGCAACTTCTACCGCAAGACCTACAACAAGAGCAAGAGCATCGACGGAGATAGCCAGCGGTCGACCGGCAGCAGTCTGGCCAAGTCCGCTCTACGTGCCGCCGGAGGAATGGGCTGCATGCCCCAGACGATGAACACCGGAAAGTACAGCCTGGAGAACTCTCAGCCCGGCAAGGCGTACATCGACCTGAACAACAACAGTGTGAAGCCGGTGAAGCAGGAGTGATGGGCTAGGAGCCCATCACCTTCTTGTGGCGTGGCTGGGTTTCCATTAGCAATTACGTTTTGTAGCGCGGGGCTTTAGTTTGTATTGTATCTGTATCCGTATCTTTACCTTTATCTGTAGTAGTGTCTGCGTCGAATACCTTGTATAATGTTTATGCCGGGCAGCGAGGATTCCGAACCCAAAAAGTAGCTAGATCCCTAAGTGAGCGAGTGCGGCCAAGTCTGACTGTTTAATGTTAATGTTTTTCTTAGCTTGAGTGTGTGTGCGAGAGTGATAGTGTTTTATAAATGAAATGCAGCCGCCAATCGTTTCTAGCAAAAAATGAAAAATTCAATAAAACTTTGATATTTGTATATTTAATAAAAGCCAAAACCCATGTCTGTTCTTTGCCGACGCTATTCGGGTTTGCTCACAAGGGGTTTGGGATTGGGGTTTTTTATGTCTGCACGAGGCAAACCAGTTGGATCCCATTATTTATGGCAGCGCACTGGCACTGCCACTGGATCCGAACCCGAATCCGAATCCGAACCCAAATCGAAATCGTTTTCCAGCCACGCGCCCCATCCACCCAATAAATTTATGCAGATCTGCAATCCGCCATCTACTCGTACTCCTCGGTCGTAAAACTTGATTAATACCTGTCGATTAATCTTGGAATCGTTGAGGCTCTCGACGTGATTTCTGTCAATTGTCCTAGCCGAGAACTTGGTAAGCGTGCTGGGATGATTATGCAACGATTTTGGCTAAAGACCTGTTTTTATTTTCGCCTGGCTTAGACACCATGGCGACGGTTAGAATGTTTCTGCGATCGAATTAGAATTTCAAATCAATTTTTTCCCCATTTGAATTGACTCACACATGTCGGCTATTTCCACATACAGCACATTTATTTCTGCAGATTTCGAAAAACAAAACCCTTGTTTTTGTTCTTTGGGGTTAGAGTTCAAGGGCCTGATAAAGAATTCTAGATGTATCTAACAGATTGTTTGGGTAAGTGTGTAAGTTAACCCGTCTTGGTAAGCCTGAAAGTATGCCCTAAACTTGTGATTATGGAAATTTGTTGATGATTCGCAGACTTAAAACAGAAACTACTAGTTCTGGGCCCCTGCATGTTTAATCGGGCTGATCAAATCTATGATGATCAGGCCATAAAACTGGAATAATATTGGCCAAAGCTATAGCTCTGGTTGGGCCAGTTCGAGAAGCAGAGTTTTTTTTTGCCCAGAGGTTCGAATTTATTTTCTTGTACTTGTGGTCAAGATCAAGGTCAATTGACGAAACCGGCTTGATTGAATTTAAAATACTGTATCTGTATCTGTATACTGTATCCGCAACCACACTTGAAGATGCGTTTTCACTTCCGCTTCGCTGAGGTTCCGTTTTGACTGATTGATCAATAAAAGGCTGTGGAATTTATCAAAATCTTATCTCGACCGCCGTTCAAGGTGCTTGTGAAACAAGCTCTAATGAGTGGACCCATCTTGAGTCTCGTTCTGAGAGCCTCGTAAAAATTCATGAACTGGACATGCTGCATCGCCAGCGACGTCAGCTCCACCATCATCACCCCATACGAGACCTGTTCTAGCCACGCCCATTCCATAAATTTAAGTCACACATCACATTGCGGATGTCTTGGCTTCCGCTGTGCGGAATAAATGAACTCATATTGTTCCCAATATATCAGCATTTGCCACAATTTAAATCAGTTCCTTGAGAATAGGTTTCCTCGAGAGATTTATCAAAGGTTAACTGAGATCATGAATACGTAGATTAAAATGAAAATGGGTGGGGTTGTGGCTAAGAGGATTCCCCAATGTTGTCATAAAGTTGACCCAAACAAATAACATAGAGATAATACGAATATCTCTTTAAATACATTATCTTTATAGGTTGATTACAGGAAATTGCTTTAACTGCAATAAATTCAAGGCCATGGCTAATTTGTATATCTTAAATATAAAATAGCTTTATTACTTGTTTTGGCTCTCGATAAGTTATGTATCACCATCAATTTAATTTATATTTAGCAATTGCAATTTTTGAGATTTTAAAATGTCAATCTTAAAAGGAAATAAATGCTGTTTTCTAAATTTTAAAGTAATTTGAAAAATGAATAATGTCCAACAATTATTTATCACAACAAATTTAATTATTACTTATTCATTATATTGATTATATTATCAAATAAAGTCTTCATCTATTTTAATAAGTATTTTTATTGTTAACATCACACCGAAAAGTGTTTGACCTTGTTTGTATTAAGTATTTTTGTAACAATAATGGCAAAAAGCCATCCCACCAAAATTTTCCATTCATAAGACAAATAATAATGCTCATTGTTTTTTTAGTTTTTCGATATTTTTGTAGAAAAAATTCTAGATTTATTTGTAAAATGTGTTTGCATTTATGGATTTGTTATTTGTTATTCGCTATTTACTATTTTCTCACTTCACTTCACATCTTTTATGCCTACTTTACATACCACTCGTATATAAAATCTAAAGAAAACATATTCATATGCGTACCTACACTTATTTACACAACTAACGCTTCTTCTGCCTGTTTACTTAGCTTAACTTAGTTCAGTTTTGGCCGAAAGACATAAGACCCTTTCATTTGTGTCCGCTCCTCGGACGCGAACATCAAACGGAGCGAGCGATGATGACGATGGCTGCAAAAGCAATTTCAACTGTTTGAACATTTACATAATATGTGTTGTATCTGTGTGTCTCGAAAACCTCATTTGCTCAAATATCAATTCTCGTCTCGTTTTCTGGTCATCTGGTTTTGAGTGTTTTTTTTTCTTTTTGGCGGCGGATTACTTAAGAAATTAGTCAACAAAGTTGCACATAGAACACGGGTGCCTCGCTTTGTACGAGTATTGAAGGGGGGTGTGTGTGTTTGGGTGGTGCTGTGATCCGGTGGGGATCCTCCTGGTGCAGGTGGTGCCGGCCTACAAGGCCTTCTGCTTCTGCTTCTGCTGCAGCTTCTGCTCCAGCTCCACGGACTTGTTGAGGTCCTTGGCACAGCCATCGTTGTTGTTGTCCGCCGACAGAGCCTTGGCCTTGGCAGCAGCCTGCTTCTTCTTGTAGGACTTCTGGTAGAAGTCGTTGAACAGGAAGTAGAAGAACACGGCGTTGGGCAGGGTGAAGCACACAGACCACCTGGGATATCCACAATCCGTGTAGAGCAGCTGGGTTTGGTGGATGAAGGCGCAGCAGAACTGGATCTGTAAGTTGGGACATATGAAAGATTTAGTGGAGATTCGATTACCGAAACAACAGATCAGGATTTCGATTTCTTACCATCTGCAGGTTGGTGATGTACTTCTTCCACCACAGATACTTCTGCATCTGGGGACCGAAGGCGGAGAGGAAGTAGTAGGAGTACATGATGATGTGCACGAACGAGTTGATCCAGCCAATGAAGGTGCCGTGTCCGCCGGGATAGTATTTGCTGGTGCCCCAGCTGATCATGGGCATGACCGTGTGATGGTACACATGCAGGAAGGTCACCTGCCGGTCATTCTTGCGCAGCACAAAGAAGATGGTGTCCAGCAGCTCGGTGATCTTGGCCAGGTAGTAGACATACACAACACGGGCTTCCCGGTAGGCCTTGGGCGTTCTCGACCAGTCCACCGGCTGGCACCGCCAGCTGTAGTACTTCCAGATCACAACGCCCTCGTACACCATCCAGACACTCAACGCCACTTGGAAGAAGTTGTAGATCAGCAGGGTGCGCTCCAGCTTGAAGGGTTTGCGATCCTTCATGAACCGGGGTCCCCAGTACAGGACAAAGAACAAGTAGAAGGCGAGAATGGTCAGCAGGGGCAGGGGTGACTTAATCAGGAACCAGTCATTGGTGCGGGGATCTACAGAAAGGGGAGATTGGAAGATTTAATGACCCAACTCGAGTCCAGAATACAAAAACCACTCACCTGCCAGATCGGTGAACAGGAAATGCCAATAGTCAATCTTCTGCGTTGCGTTGACGGCTGCCATTTTTAAATTCGTCGGCGGACTCTTCGAGAATATATATAGTATAGTCAACTATCGCTTCGATGTGAAATTTAAAAATCTGCTAAGCACGCGTCGCAACGAACGAGTTTTGCCAAATCTAAGTGGGAATAAATCGGTAGGGAGTCTGGATGAGCGAAGAGTTAACCATCAACCAAGTTTTGCATTTAAGTTATGTTAATGGGGATCCCGGTAGAAACCACGCTTCTACTTCTACTACTCCGTGCGGATGCTGCGAACTTGCTTCTGCTGGTGCTGCTGCTGGGGCTGTTGTCGAGCCCAGAAATGAATAAATAAAATATTATTCAAAGCCGAGAGAATAGCAATTGGAATCGCATTGCTGGAGATTCGGTGTGACGGTGACGGTGAAATGCCGTGAAATTATCATGTAACAGTAACAGTAAATTATATTCATTATTATGAATTAAACAACCGCCGCGCACAACAGCCCGCAACAAATTGGTGGCCACCTCATGGCCCACGGCGGTTGCCTCATGGCAGCCAAATTGGGAGACCCAAAAACAAAACAAAATCTCACGTGTGGAGCCCACATCGGGTCCACAGGTAAAAACGAAAAAAAAACCTATTTTGTTTGCTTTGTGCATTTTGTTTTGGCCTGGCCCTCCGCTCAGCACTGAGATCCCAAACAGAAGCGGACTTCAACTCAACTAAGGTGCAACCGAATGAGCACTGGGGTCTCCGGCCATAATTAATCATGCTCGAGAATCTAGACTCTCTGGCTGGGTCTGGTCTTCGAAGGACCATTAGAGCAGCGAAGTCTGTGCCAAGCCAAGCACCTATGCTAAAATCCATAATCACGTTCGTTGACTTGAAGTCTCACACTTGAACTTGGCTAAGGCCGATTAAGACCACAATAATCGAATAGCATTATGATTTCTTTCGTCGTTTTCGAGGCTATTCTGATCAGCTTCTTAGAGAATGCTCACAAGTGTGCGAAGTGAGGAACAAATTGAAATAATAAATGAGTCGAACAGAAACAGAAACAGAAACGTTTTGAAGGGCAAGAGTTGGCCAACAGTCCAGCATCGGCAATCAACAGGTTTGGCTTTGAATTCCGGCCATTTCCTGCACTGTCGTTTCTCTGAATAATATCTGCAACAGAATGGGCCAGAAACTCCATCTACTGTTTTGTGGCGACACAAAGGTGCTAAACACTTTTGTTGGCCACGGTAATATTTAGCCGAGAAAATCCAGTTTATCAATTTTCAGCTGAAAACACGACCTTGCCTTAATTTTTCTCTATTCGGTGCGCCCAACTTCTGGGGAGCGAAGATATAGTGGGAATTATGATCCGAAAAACCTGACAACTGTCACATAATTTGGGCGAGAGCGTCTCCGTCGTGTCTGGTTGATCTTCGCCAGCCAATATGGGATTTTGAGGCATTTCCACTTGGTTAGTCATTTGGTAAATGGCCGGCGGCCCTCTTTAAGATTTTCGGATTTGTTTTAGGTTTTATGTCTATACCCAAGGGCCTTGGTCACGCCCAGAGCGAGCAAATAGAAAATTGTGTCACCTATTGGCCAACTATAGTCCAAAGGCGGTTTTGTTTTGGCAAATAGTATTATGTCGCTACAGTTGAATGACCTTGAAAGGTGCAAATTTAAGTTAATTTTCCCCTATTTGGGTTCTAAGTTTCTAAGGGAAATACCCAAGATATATAAAAATCTGGGACATAGATTTCTAAATTCAAAATATTGATGAACAAACAAAGATGAAAGCTATAAAAACTCCTTTTTTGCTGCCTCTTATAAGCCAAATACGGCGCTGTTCTAAGCCAGACTTTAATGTATCTGATGGGTGCAAGAACAAACACACACATTCTAGCCTCCTGTTTGAAAACAAAGACTTGATCTGACTGATCACTCAGATACACTGGCACACACTCGCACAAATGAAGAGCTTGGCACCTGTTGCAATCTTTCGATTACCGTGCACTTAATTTACAGCAGCAGCAGCAGCAGAAACAGATTCAGATTTAGATTCGGTTGGATATAGAGATACAGCAGCAGCAGCAGCAGCACCGACAAATGTAGCGACAACGCTTAATGTTAACACCATGACAACTGTTTTTTTCAAATCTTTTTTTTTTTTTTGCCTTGTTTCATCTGCTTCTTAAGGCTGATATAAGGTACTAGTGTAGTTTGTTTAACCAAGATGAGGGAGGTACCTTTGCTGGCATCCGCTACCCACGAGACTTGTACGCGCACTGAACTGCCAAGCCGATTTGTACGCTGCTATGTATAAAAATTTCGTCAAAAGATTCGATTTGGTGTTGCTGTTTATTTGGGCTCTTTTTCCCGCTCGGCTTCGAATTGGTTTTTGTTATTGTTTTTATTTCTGTTAGTTTTATTTTGCCTCAGTTTTAGTTTTTGCTTTGCCGAACTTTTGTCTCGGCCGTATCGGCAGGTTGACGATGCGATGCTCATCTTCATCTTCATCTTTAACTTTGGTCGAAATGTTCTTTTGTGCTTGGCTTCGATTCGTATACGTTAAGGTATCGAAAGATCGCCTGGTCTCGTTTTTCTATTGACAATTGCTGCGACAACCACTTATGCTGTAGGATACAAAATCGGTGTATCCGTATCTGTATCTGTATATGAGTTGCCGGCTCTTTGTTGTTGCTGGACAAAATTTTAATTCGTTTTCTATTTGGCTCCGCAGCCTTATGTACAATTAAAATAATCATAAAATATTCTCGAATAGTTGTCAGTTCCGATCGATATGGTCAACACAATTGCGGTAGACGGAACTCGTGTTCTATAACATATTTGCACATATTTTGATTTAAAATAACGAAATTAAATGGTTGAATATTTAGGGATACTTTGTTTGTCCTAAGGGATTGTTCGTAAATCAAATAAAAATAGTTTACAAAAACGGTTTCTCAGGGTTCTTCACATTTCATATATTTTTTGCAAGTTTGCGATGAAACCTTATTGATGTTCCTTATTCAAGTTCTAAAACTTAGATGAGGTATTATTTTCCTGTATATTTTTAAAAGCAATTGGATATTCTGAAACTAGACATTATAGTTATTTCTTTTTATCAATAAAACATTTACTAAAGCACTCTAAGGACACCTTTGAGAATTTCCTTTTATTATTGATACAGTTGCGGTAGGAATTTTCCATATTCATGGTTTATATATCTATTTATATATATAATATTTTAAATAATAAAATAAAATGAGAGATTGTTTGCGGTTAATTTTTAAAACAATATTTTATCTAATGATTAATGATAATATTTATTTATTTGATCTCAATTTGTTTTTTTCTTTTTGCAAATATTCAAGAGCTCTCCTATTTTTTTACATTTTGCCATCATTTAGCAAACAATGAAAACAAACACTATTAACCACAGAATGAAATTTGCATTCTATTTTATTTTCCCTTTCTGGTAGTTCAGTCAAAACCTCACCTCAACCTTGACCCATATTAGCGTTCTTTTAGCCACGTTGAACTTTAGAACATGCGTATCTCAAGTCAAGAATGCTGTTGACCTTTTTTTGTGCCGAATCATCGAAATTCTCCGTTCCGTTTTACAAGCAATGTCGGAGAACTGTTTTAAACAAGCATAAAACATTACGATTAACAGCAGCAGAACGAATAACTTACAGATACAGATAGGTTCGAATGCGAAGTTCCGTTAAAGCCAAGTTAATTCAAGGAGACACGCGTTCCGATGGCGCATTTACCCGATCATTTGCATACGAAAATTTGTGGGGCCTAGGGCTTGGATTCTAACGACCCATTGATACCACTTCCGGGTCAATTCGATGGCTAATTAAACCAAACCAGCCAACACCAACGCCACTTTGGATTTCAACTTTCGGAGATTTCAACTGCGACGGAGGCTGAGGCTGGGGTCACCCGGAGTTAACTGTGTCACCGGCGAATTGAACTTGAACTTGCCGCACCGATTGTCGATTAGCTAATGCGAATCGCAAAACCAGCTCAGTGGCAATCGCCGAATATGATTAAGCCTTTTTAGCCATTATATGTGGGTGAATGTCGGCGCTGGGTGAATCCCTTCGTTGTGTCGGCAGGAATCAATCATACGCCGTGTGTGCCGCGCCGCGCCGTCCTGTCTTCCGGTCTGAATCCATTTGCAAGCGTCTTTTGTTTGCCCGTCCACCAGTCACATAGCAGATCATAATAGTATGCAAAAGACTTTAGTTTATTACCTTTGTCGCTGCAGACATCGATTCATGCGATCGAATTCAAATAACTATAAAAGCATACGCAGGGGCAGGGGAAGGGGGGGAACTGACTCGCGAACTGCGAGTTATGCAAATATCTTCCGCAAACATTTACATAGCCAACAGCGCGAACTGGCCAACAACCGTTAAACAATTATTATTGAATTTGTTTGTATTCATCACCCCACCCCCCTCTCACCCTTGCTCTTTCAAGCCAAATTGCGTAGACAAAAACAGTCACAATTAAATGTGCAAAAATCTCTTTTGCCCGCTTCGCCTGCTCGCCCCGTAGAATTCTTAATTGAAGATGAGACAAAACATTATAAATTAATTATAAGATTTGTGTTTTTCGCATTTGCGTGCTATTGCGTGTTTTTTTCAAGGCCACCGGAAAGGGCGCCAAACAATTTGCTAATCAATTTCCGATATCAAATATTGGCCCTTGCTCCACCACTGCCAGATCTGCAGCATCGCTCTATTAAAGCCAAGTTTATCACTATGCCTATAGCATTGTTTAGTCGTAAGATCGTTAACAGCAATTGCAAATGAGGCTCTTAAATGTTTAATTGGCCGCATTAAAAATGTTTTGCGGCAGTGTTGTCATTTCAGCTAGTTTTGCCCAAAAAGAATAACTCCAAAAAATTATTATTTGTAATGACTATTTAATTTAAGAGAACATCTAAATATAAATGTAAGTTTTTATGGACAATTAAAGCGAGTGCGTGCGAGTATTTTTTATTTTATTATTATTTTTATTTTTCTATGTCTTGAAATATCAAACTTAATTTACGTATATTCTACATATTATTTTTTCGTTTGCGCGACATCTGTGGTTGATGTTTTAAAGCTCAGCTTAAAGCTCACTCAGGAGTTGCCAGATTGGTGGTAATAACTTGGCTTAAAACGAGACACAGTTTGTTAAGAGTTGAAATATTCAAATATAATTGAATAACGAGAAAGAAAGGCTAGCTTTAGCCTGATAGCTTTAAAAATATATACTTTATAGGGTCGGAGTTGTCTCCTTCAATGCGTTACAAGCTTCTGGCCAAATTATTACACACTCTGCAAGAGTATCAAAATGTTGCGGTATTTTTTGTTAACACTTACAAGCGAGTTCAATTTGCTAAACTTATAGGTTAAATATAATAATACATATATAATTTTTTCAAGCATTCTATAACTTTAAAGTTAAGACTGTATTCGATGTTAAGGAAATATTTTACTTATTTTTTACAATGTTGCAACAAATCTTTATAGACTTGCTTAGGGATTGTTAACTAGTCTAAAAATTAACATATTTGTACAAAAAATTCCCCGGAAATGTACATATATGCCTACGGAATAATTTTGATACAGGTCAAAGGAGAGCCCTGATTACCTATTTCAGTGGGGCCACCACATATAGTATATATTAAGTATTTATTTGCTTATGAACATTTCCCCAAGTATTCTCTATTATATTAGAGTAATTCATACCGAATGCGAAGAGAAGTATAAGTGAAATCACTTAAAGTTATTGTGAAGTAATGAATTAAAACTCTAACAATGTAATGAATTAAACTCGAAGCAACAATCAATTTTCGCCAACCAAGTGAGCAGCCAATTAAGTACGTGTGCTGGCCTAACAGCCAATTTGGCACCTAAGTAAACAATAGTCGAATAAGCAGTTCCGATTAGGAGATTACATGACGTCTCATCGCTGACCCGAAGCCACTTGCGGCTGTAACAGGGTCAATGCTCTATTGCCACTCATCTCATTAGAAGTGGCTCGTTGTCGAGTCAGGCAGGCACGTTAATTGCGCAAATCGAACTCGTTTGGGGAGCACGGAAATAGCGATCGAACCTATGCCGAGCGGGCGAAGATACACAAATCGATCCGCTAGATTCGTGTATCTCGCGCACTCTCTATTGCGATCAATCGGTGGCGTTAGTTTTTGGAGTCGTAGCTGGCTAACTACCGTTGGCTTGCCCTTGGGCGGAACTCGTTTCGATCGATAAATCGAGGGAAAAACAAAAAGATTAATATGTAGCAAAAAAGAAATCGTTACTTCCGTTTCCTGATCGATCGGGCGGCGACTGCGAAGCAGAATGTGCCCAAGAAGCTTAATAGATTCGATGGCGCAGAGCGTTTTCATTTAGTGGCGGGTAAATTAAAATGCATAATTATAAATTCTACTTTTGTTTTTTTTTTTTTTTTTGCCAGCTTTCAGTTTGTTTCTGTAGCAATTTTCGTATGTGGATTTAATTTTTGCGCTCGACAAGTGTGTCAAGTTCAAAGTGAACTTTTAATTGCCAATCGGCTGAAGCGAGATCTATTCTTGGAGTAGTGGCCCGCTCTTAATTAGTATTCAAAAATATGTATCGCGGAGTCTTCAAGTTCAGCATTTGCGAGCTGGCCCAAGAACATTGTCATTCGGACGCTGTCTTGCCTCATAAACCCGAAAAAATAAAATGTTGGTTGTTGAGCTCATGTACTCGGAGATTTGTCTGGGGAGTACCCGTCTCCATTGACTGTTGGCTGTTGGCTGTAACTGAACGCAAGTTTGGCCAATTGATTAGCAGCCCCAGACGCATCAGCTCTCGGCCTCCAAAGCATTTAGCCAAATTAGTGAGCATGACCATCGGCCGAACGTGCCATCTCAGCTTGGATTCTTCGGCGATTACCCAACTGAATCCGGGCAGGAAACTTCTGGGTTTACCCATTCAATTAGGGCCACAAGTGATGTTTGCTCGGCAAAAGCCGAATGAATATTGAGCTTGAAACTCCGACAGCCCAAATCATCTGCACATGCGATATGAATATATCTAAATGCTCAAAAATTAAAGACTCGACTCGAAGGTCAGGGCGTGCTCGCGTTTCTGCACCAAATTGCAACGCAATTAAGACTAAGTATGGAGATCTGCGGATAAGTCGCGCAGACACAGTTGACATGGAGCATTTAGCAACAATCCAATAGCAGGGATTGCGCAACTCGGGGCTAAAATGATCGCGAATTGGAAGGCTTTAACAAGCTGTGGTCACTCTGTAATTTCTGTAATTAGTAATTGCTGCTTACAGGTTCGATTTGGATTGACCTCTAATCGGGGGGCCGCCTTTCGAAAATGTTACCGTTATCAATTAGAAAACGCCAGCGGGCATAGGTCAATCCGTGCATTTTATGTGCATTTTGAAATGCTCCACAAAAAAAGCCACGGTCTGACGTGTTAACACCCACACCTTATTCTATTCAGTGCTAATTATTTTATGATTGCTAATTATTTGCTACATATACCCGCTAATTAAATTTTGTGCACAATCATCCGACAGGCAGGAGAGCACACAATGGATGGAATTTGCTTAGTAATGAATCTGGTAACAGATACAACAAATAGTACGGAATTATGTTATTATAATTTATTACTTAATGGCTGCGGATAGGATTTATAACAAATTGCTAACAATTCTATGGTTATTTGTTATTAATGAACGGAAAAGTGAAAATGTTCTTAGAATCTAAATCGCAGTTTCGTAGGATTTTAATTTTACAACTATCTTAATTTAATTTACAGGGTGGTAGTCCTTCAACAATATATTATTTAAATTTATGAAAGGAACTAAATGGAATTAAATTATCTATAAGTATTTTTACAACTTGTAATTGCTCTTCTGGGAAAAATTAAAACCGTATAAACCAGTTGCATGCACCTGAAAAATTATTAATAAAAGAATCGTATTAAAACCTCTTACAATCTAAATTTATTTTTGTATTTTCTCAATAACATCAAATTTTCCCAATTGAAACGCCATAGTGTTGTCAACACCAGGGCCATTAATCAGGCGTATAATAAGCGACAAACATTTAGCATTTGCCATCATAAGCATATTCAAAAGATATTGATTATGATGGAGTCATCGCAGTTTCGCCAATGGCAAAAATCTCACATTGATGAAACGGAACAGAAATTTGCAAAATGCTCAGCGATAATGAACAAAATAAAAGAGGAGCCGGCTAAATAGCGACGCACCGAAATCACAACAAAACTAGAGCTATCAAAGCATACATTTATCATCGAAATCTTGGTCCGGTTGGCTGGCGGCGTTGCCTTCTTTGACTTCCGACTAACCTAGACCTAGACCGTGAAATGCCATAGAGCTTGTGCGGATTGTGGATTGTGGATTGTTACCAAGCTCATCCACGACTAGGAGCCGGTGAAAACGAAATGGCAGAGCCGGGCCAAGCATGGCCAATCGCATTCAACCGTTAGCAGAAGTTGAAACAGAAGCTGAAGCAGCAGCAGCAGTAGAAGCTGAAGCTGAAGCACCACTAGCCTTACCACGTCATCCTTGCCAGCATGGCCAAAATAATCAAGCCAAAGGTCGACTAAACTGAACTTCAAAGAACAATTTGCTCGGAATGTTTCATTCACTTGGCGTTAATTTGTCACAAAACGAATGGAAAATGGTTCTGTGCTGAGTGTCGTTCATGCGGCACTCAATGGCATAATTACCTCTAAGATACTCGCTGAAGACCTCGATAAAGGCTTCGTCGCACGTCCGATACTTTATGGTAGACAATTTAACAACAATTGGCCCAGTGCCTTTTGCCCTGATCACGATGGGTTTCTGCACGTACCTTATGTCCATATCGATTATGAATCTCTGTAATTAGACATCAGGTTTTTTGTGGCTTAAATTCGATGCCACCTTGACACGTTTACCACGGAGCCCATTCGGGATGCTGCCCAACTGTCTAAATGCCAAGAATTTGCTTAGCATATCAACAAACCACGAATCAACACCTCCAGGGCCGATTACCCCAGAACAGGTTATTCTAGCTGGACGTTTAGCTGGCTTGTAAACATGAATGGGAATTACAAAAAGACTTTGTAGCTATAATAAACATCGCCTGAGGTCACTCGAAGACAATCCGGAAGTCCAGGAATCAGCTTAGCCCCAGTATTATATTTGGATTTCCACATTTAAACTAGTTTTAAGTATTTTTGCTTGACTACTAAATACCTCGTTCGACTCCTGGAGAACAAAAATTAAAAGTGTGTAATGTACACAGTTCTGAGAAATTGTATTTCCCTATGTTCAGGTGGAATTTATTTACAATGTCGTTGGGATATCCTATGATTACAAAATGAAACTATCTGAAGTATTTAGATGTTTATTTAATACGATTTAACAACATTTATAAATCTGAGGTATACTCGATATGGGGTAATTATAGGAAAACTATTAGATACTTTTCCATGCCCAGTTGTTTTGCAATTGCGCGGATTCCGGACGAGTTTTAATCAATTATTTGTCTCTGTTTACAATCAATTAACTGTTAATACTCACTTATGATTCACGAACTAAGCTGATATAGCTTATTAACTAAAAATAAATTAACGGAAACGTAATCGAACTGGTCTGTCCTTATGAATGTTTATGTCTTGTTTAATACATTGATTAAAAGATCAAGAAGATTTCTTGTCAGCAAAACTTTTTGTTTATATAATAATTATATTAGCAGACTTCTCGGATTTTATTATAGACTGGGAATATTTACTTGGCTTTGGGTTGTTGTAAAATTCTTAAAAAGGTTTTTGATTTCGACCTAAACTTCTCGAAAAACACTTTTTCGAAAATAATGCAAATCTTAGAAAAGAATGATCATACTCTTATGATAAATATTTATGTATTGATAGCCCGCAAAAATGCATTGCGTGTAAAATTAAGCTGTTCACTTCCAACCACTAATGAATTCAACCAAATCTTAGTGCATTGACCTATAAAAAAGCAAATTCAGCAACGAAACTAACAATCGGCAGCCGGCAGCAGCATCAAAGTTGAATGCCAAACGGAACATGCTTGAAAAACCACCGAGCAGCAACAAAACCAACTCACTGGGCCAAGCACAGACCCGAAGATACGCGGATACACACAGGCACAGGCGTAGATACAGATACAGCTACAGATACATCGAACTGCATGCAATGCGGCGAACTTAACGAAACTTCCGCTGTTCTGTGAGCCGTCGGCATTCGTTGGATTTGGGTTTCCGAAGTCGAACAGCTAGTATCTACGAGTATTTGAGGTGCGATTGTATTGGTTTTTGGATCTCGCGTAGTTGTAGTTGCTAGTTACTTTGGCCAAAGCGTCGCGATCGCTGCCGCTGCTGCTTCTCTGCTCAGCTCTGCTCTGCTCTGCCGCAGCGAAAAAGTTACTTTATCTTGTGATTGCTGAGAAGTTTCAGATTCAGTTGAGCATAAACATTCCTACGGTGTGGTGGTAGAATCAGCCTGCGTTTGCGCGTCGAATATATATGAGTTTTTTTGGAATCGAGTAAAGCGAGTCGAAAGTGATTTTCTGAGCGTGAGCAGCTTCTTCCCGACGGAAGCTAGATAACAAAGTGTTTTCTATCCGGCTTGAGCGCAGCATGAGACATCCTGCGGCGAGCCTCTGACAAACCGAACAGAACCTGTAACGAAACAGACTCCAAAAAACCGAAAGTGTTAAAGCCTGGGCTTAAATCTAACAATTAAGGAGCAGACATCTGTAAACAAGAACCATGAATTACCACTACTACAACGGCAGCTCGCGATTCGAAATGGTCGTGGAGATAGCCAACATCGCGCTGGATGAGTTCAAGACCCATCACATTACGCGCAACTATACGGGCCTGGTGCAGCGGTACTACCAACTGGTGGAAGAGGATTACGGCGGTAGGTGTCAAGTGCTCAAAATCAGTTCGGCAATTGCGGGGCTATCTTAATTCAGAGTCGTAAAATATCGTACAACAGTGCCAGGCGTAAATTGCATCGGCAAACAGCAGCCCGAATGTAGCCAAATTATAAATGCATAAAAATGATGAATTGCCATTTTTGATGGCTGGCAAATCATAACAAACACGTAAACGCCAACAAAACGGCTTAAACGCCACACAAAAATATAGCCGAAACGAAAATGAAAACAGAAAGAAACTGACGGAGAAACAAAGCCATAAGCCCGGCCGAAAACTTCTAGGACAATTAATTTTGTACCTTTTTTTGTTGTACCTTCTGTGTGTGCGCGTATTAAATGACGACCTTGGCCATGTCAATTGTATTTTTGACAATTATTAACGTAATTAAAATGTATTTACATTTTTCAGGGACGGATCAAAAATTATTCACGAGGGGTTTTAATATTTCGGGTTTTGAAAATATTGACTGCATAACCGTTTTGAGTTTACTAGAATTTAAATTTCATTCCAATTAGAATCGTGTTAAGGTCAATATAGGTGCATTAGTTTAACAAAACTTTCTAAATGCGTTGCAGCTGAAACTAATCTTCAATTTTAAAATCACTCTGAGGATATTGACAAACTGCGGATGCCTATTTTGAAGATATTTTAACCCCAAACTGAATCCGCCACTGGCATTATCTTATACATTTTTATGAAGCGACCGTCGCCATCGACAATTTTGCCTTTGGGTTTTTTTTTCGCCGTGTGCAGCTGAGCATATACTTTATTGTACTTAAACAATAGCAAACAAAAAGCATTCGAACTCAAGATTATGCACAGGTTGAGATCGTTCAACATGTTGATTGCCTCTGCGGACCTGTCTTGTGTTCCATTCCTCGCTTTTGCACACATTTGTTGATTTCGCTCCATTTTCGCATTCCTGGCAATGACAAAAATCACCGGTGAAAGGTCAATGACAATCAGGTGTAATTAAAAACAGTGCCAATAGTTTAATATCTGCTTTAGTGATAGTAAACCTAGCTTACGATGTTACAATTTTACCAAAAAACATTGTTAAAGAGTGAAAATTGTTAAAGGCTTCGCCATCAAACGAAAGACTTAAGACACGAACTTTATGTTTGGGTGAGGAAACATTCTATATATATGTATATTTGTTACGTTGAAGCTTATCCAAAAAATTTAAAAGTATAAAATGCGGCTTAAGTGCATAGTTAATAAAGAACCTAAGCACAATAAGTAACAAAGTAAAAGAGGTCAAGAAGTCACATAAAAAAGATCTCTCACATATGACATTATTTTGAATCAATAACAGTTTAATAGAGGAAAAATATTATTTACTAACTCTTTAATCATTTTCCGATGTAAACAACTAGCGCCAATGGAAAAGTTGTCGATATATACAATTGCAAAGCAGTTTACAATAAATTTCCATAACAGTTCTAGGGGGTTCCTCCATATATCACTGATCTATGACGACAATGCTTATTAAGAAGTGGAATAGATTCGAAATAGTCTGGTATGCCGGCCCCACATATTTTGTACAATTATTGCTCGCTCTTAAGGCGACTGTGCTGACACTTTAAACGACGCAGTGACAACATTACCTGCAAATTATTTTCTACATTTAGCCACGATTTCATTGAGCTTGGCTAGATTGAATGGTTAACTTAACGCGAAGTGCTATAAACTAATGAAATGCAAATCTAAGCTGTTTCGACTCGTCTTTGCATTAGCATGCGGAAAAACAAAAGCGAAATGAATTATCAACAAATTGCGGCAATTAATTTGATCATTCCGACTCGATTGACAGATCCGCGTGCGGAGCGCTATCCTCTGATGGACCACCCGATGTTTACCTTTGGCATGGTTGCCGTGTACCTATCCTGGGTCCTGGTGTTCGGACCGCTCTTCATGCGGGACCGCAAACCCTTCCAGCTCCGCCGCACCCTGGTCGTCTACAATGCCTTCCAGGTGCTGCTCAGCGGGTACATGTTCTACGAGGTGAGTCCGGACTTTTAAATTAGCCTAATGAATGCGATCCCCTAATGCCGTTCCCTTTCCGGATGTCCCAGCATCTGATGGCCGGCTGGCTGAACTACTATAATCTGAAGTGCCAACCGGTCGACTACTCGGATAGTCCCAGCTCCAAGCGGGTAAGTGGACGCACCGGTCGCTCAAACTTAAAATAGCTTTCGAAATCAGATCGAAACCCGCTCATCTCCCATTTAATTTCGATTTCGCGAGGCACGCGTGGACTTCATAAGTTTATTAGTTTTATTATATAAATTGGCATTTGTTGTTCGGCCGGTTGGGTCTTCCATTTTTTCTTTGTTTTCGCACCTCACCTTGCTGGACACATCTTCCGCGGTGCGGCTACCAAGTTCGTTGCCTCTATTTGTGATGATTCACTGACTCCGCCAGACTCAAGTCCAACTCAGTGCGTACGGTTCAACCCAAGTTCAGCCACATGATTTTGGCCAGTCATAGCGCAGAAACGAAGTTAAAATAAAAAAACCCCATCGGGCTAATGTTTTAATTATGCCCCTACGAAGGCACAAAGTTCACATTCAAATGTTTGAGCAGGGCAATTAAGTGGATAACCCGAAGAGGCTTCTTAATCCAAATTCTACAACTAATTGCGTTTCGGACAGCAATTTGTTACGCCTCTTAATCGATTGTACTCCCTTTTTCCCAGACACAAAGCATGGCTGCTCAGGCTTTTGGAAAACAATTAAATTAATAATTGTGTAATGAGAGTTTAAAGTTAAATGCATAATTTTATGCCAATTTGCCCGCAAGCCACAAATGAGGCATTTAAATGTTCGTAAAACTGTAGCAGGGCAAACACTTACTTCAGTTACACCGATGAGAAAACACACTTATTACTAAAATAATAATGAAATAATATATTGAATAAAACGCTGATAAAAAACAGCTTAAATCCAATTCAGTTATCTGTTAAGTCTCCCTAGCATATCAAATATTATATATATCACATCTTCCAGAAGAGTATATAAATAGAAATCAGATAATATATCCAATATTTCAGACCGCCACACCCTCAAGGTCTTTGGCAACTGCTTATGTTACAATCAAATTAGCAGCATTTACTGTGGCTTTAAACAGTTCAGTTTGTTCCGCCGCTTGTTTGCAGTTGTGATTGTACTTTGACTTTGTTTGAGCTTTAAGTCAATAGAGCATAAAATCTGTGAAAACCACTGGCCAGTCGAACAACTTCCCTTTCTACGCGGCCCTTTCCGATTCCCATTCATTGATCGGTTTCGCATCCGCCACAAACTCAAACAAAATTACCAAAAACCCAAGACAAGTCAATAAACTCTGCGACAAAGGCCGGTCACAGGCTGGACTTTAGTGTCATTAGCATCTGTCATCCAGTTTTATGGTCATTTCCATAAGTCCACGGCGCCTTAGCAGAGTCGTAAAAGTCCGCATTGTTTACATTGCTCATACGCCGCGTGCGCCACATGATGGTATGGACAAACTCTTAGGCCAGCAAATTCTTGCATGAAAAATGAAAACAAATGGTAAAATAGTAAAGTGCTTGTACAAGAAAATAAACTACACGAAACGAAACGCAACTGAACGAGACGCGACGGAACGAAACTTTGTCAATGTCATTGCGCAAGATCTTCTTTTCTACTCTGCGGTTTCTACGCTAATTGGGCACGTTGCTCGATGGGCGCGAATTGCACAACGACCTTGCTGGGTCAGCCCCACTAATAGTTCTTTCTTTCTTCCCCCTCCCGGAATGCTGCAGATGATCAACCTGTGCTACCTCTACTACATCTCCAAGTTGTCCGAGTTCGCCGACACCGTCTTCTTTGTGCTGCGTAAGAAGTCCTCGCAGATCACCTGGCTGCACGTGTACCATCACTCGGTGACGCCTCTGGAGACCTGGGTGCTGGTCAAGTTCCTCGCAGGTAATTTTCCACAGCCCCATTGGTGGAATCTATTAAATATTTCTAGATTTAATAACATTTATTTATTTATCTCTATTAAATTTAGAGCTACAATATCTAGCAAAGATACAATATCAATATTTTCTAAATATATTATATAATATTTGAAAATTTTGGATTGACATTCATTTAAAAACTAAAATTATTAGCTAATAAAATTATAGACACTGATAATCACTATAAGTCTAATTTAAATTCATTTGCCAAACATTAATATATTTCATTAAAATGCAAAACTAAACCTACATAATAACTTTTGAATTTGGCCTAAAACAAACATAAATTATAAATGTTTAATATCTGAAATGTTTTTAGTATATACAGTTGGTTTTATATTAAACTACACAATCCTATATTAATCAAAAATGTTGACGAGTATATCCGCATTGGAATTGACATAAGTGTGTTTATGTACTATTTGTAACTACTGAACTTTCGTTTTCGTTTTAACTCATTTGCACAGGTGGAAATGCCACTTTCCCGAATCTGCTGAACAACTTCGTGCACGTGTGCATGTACTTCTACTACATGATGGCCGCCATGGGACCGGAGTACGCCAAGTTCCTGTGGTGGAAGAAATACATGACCGAGCTGCAGATCGTAAGTATACACTCATTAAATCGGTATCAGTTCCAGCTTAGATACAGCCAAATACAATTTAAACGAAACTAGTTTTAGAATTCGGCATGTGTGAAATGTATTTTTCGGACATAGATCGAAGTTAGACGCTGTTGGCAATTGCCAGATTTTTGGCCAAGACGCCGCTAAAAAATGCAAACCAGTTAGACCGGCAATCCCAGCCGTGCCTCAGAGTCAGCCTCTGCCACATAAATTGGCATTATTCATTGGGCCCAAAGGCACACACACCACTAGTCCTCGAATGTGTGTGTGTGTTTATATTACCAAAATAAAATGTTGGCTAATGCTTCTAACTGTGTCTTGCATTGGCTAAAACCCCGAAATGCCACTCCGAAACTGAAACTGCAAAACTATGACTCGGCCTCCGCCGGTTGTTTGTCTTAGCGCTTAGACTTTGGCAAACTTCTGGCCAAACTTTTCGGGCCAAAGGCCAAATCTCTCGGGCATCGCTCTTGCATTCTGGGAAATTGCACAAGCCAAGACCCGAAATCTTTGTCGCCGTGCCGAAATTGAAAGTGAAGCAAAGCTAAAGAGAATCCAGAAATATTGCGATCTAGTCCAGTTTGATTCGATCTCGTCCGGTTTCTGGTTTTCCCCAGCACTATTTTTGTTGCTACCAATATTTATTGGTTAGTGTTGGTGTTTTATTAGATTGGCTCGGCTCCACTTGAACGGTTCTCATTGGCCAGTCTTTTTTTTTTTTATGCCGATACGCATAATTGAAAGAGCCAAAACACACTTCAATACACAACATACTTAAGCCGGCAAATAAGTTCCATTGCATTACAACTCAGTACTTTTTGTATCTCTCTTTTATTTAGCAAGTTTCGAAACGCACAGAAATATGGCAGGTTTAGTTTGTTCTGCCGTATCTGGCCTCCTTCGATCCGAGATTCATTGCTGTTGCTGTTGTTGTTGTTGTCGCATTCGCATTCGCTGCTTGTTAGTGAATTGCCTTGAAGCTCTGCTCCACAGTTGAGTTGTCAAACGTTCGGTGACTAACTTAAGTAGTAAGCGCGGGTTTCATATAGAAATTGTTGTGCAGGAGACCGGCAGTGAGGTCTCATAAAGAGTACAAAATAGAATTAAAATTCAAACCGTCGTAGAATACAGAAAATTGTTAATCTACCCTTGATAGAAATATTACAGGTTGTATTCCTCAAGGCAAATTTATAAAATTTCTTATGGTGATATATAAAAAAAATAAAAATAATAATAATAAAAGCAGAACAACTAGAAAAGTCTTGTTATCAGATGGTGGATTCCCTTTAGGAATTAATTGGTATTAATATAACTTTATTACTTTTTACACCAGTTTTTAAGAAATAACTCTGTTCGTCAACAATAAAGTGTAAAAAATGTACGATTTAAGTGTAACGTACAACAGTCACGATTTTACGATTAAGAATTACTTCGTTGCTGAGTTCCATGCATACCTTATATTTAAATTTAGGTACTTTTGAAACGAAAACGAAATTTTGTTTGATTGAAACTTTTACAAATCGAAAATTGGCCATAGAACCCACCCCATTTTGAGCTCCAGTCGCTGTTAAGGAGTGCTTACTGTGCCCGTTTTATGCGTCTATGAAATTTTGCATTTGTAGTGAGTTGAGTGCTCATTTTGATTGCTGTTTTTCTTCGTGTTGTTGTTATTGTGCTGTTTTCTTGATGTTTTCCAATTGCTTGCTGCTTGATTCTAGGCGATTGCCGCGCTGCGCTGCACTGACATTTTTAATGAGTAGGCGAGTGCATCTTACAGATAATTTATATGTCATGCCAACCAGCAACCAGCAACGGCAACTGTTTACTTTATGACCCTAGGCTGCTGTTGTAGCTGTGGTTCTAGCTTTCAAAAGCGGTAGCGGTAGCAACTGGCTGCGCAACCAGCTGGATTCTTTCGGTTCCTGTCCGGTCCGCCAATTAGCCCCAAAAGCCATAGCCATACGTGTCTCGCACGCTCTAAATTGTAGCCAAAAGCCAAACCCAAGTTGAAGTTAAGTTCCGATTTGCTGATTGTTGTTAGCAACATTTTCGCCGCGATTTGTTGCAACATCCTCGCTGAGCCGCGCAGAGGTAGGCCAATTCCAATTCCACAAAAGTTTCCACATTTGGTGCACCACCGCTACAACCGAACGCCGATCCGACCAGTTTCGATTACATTATCATTTCGTGCTCGTTCCGTTTTGCGGCAATGAATGTTGGCTACCCGGATCGGCTCGGAGCGTTCACTTTTATCCAGCACCGCGACGAACTTGCCACACAAACCGGGTGAGTGTCTATGTCGGCTATTGCGATGTCGATAGTTGTATCTCTTTGTGGCTTGGCTTTGTCGACGGGCGACGGCGACGGCGACCACTGAGCAGACTACTCATGCATTTTGCTTCGGCGTGTCTGGGTAAAAGTCAACAACTGTCGATCTACACTTTCAATTGCCGGGCTGCGATTTAACTTCCAGTCGACTTCCAGTTTAGTTTGCAGTGTCCAGTTCAGTCATGTTGCAAGTGCAACTGCCACTGCAACTGCATTTTTCTTGGTATTTACCGGCACACGCACACACACAAACCGCCAAATGCTCTTTGCCAGGATTATGCAATCGATTGAAAATAATGCCGATGGAACAGTGGAACTAATTTGTTTAAAGAGCGGTTTTTAATAATTAAGAATAAGTAAAATATTAAACTAGGAAGCATTCAAAGAGTGAATGGAAATTTCCAAACTCGTTTTAAAAGCCCCCAAATGAGAGATTTATCGTTTTATTCTGACCGAAATTAATTTAAAGGTTAAAACAGTTAAAACAGGATTTAAGACGGTAATTATATTTTTTTTATGCCCATCAAGGGTTCAAAAGCAGCTCACTAGGCAATAGATACAAATAGATTTATTTAGGTCAAAGCCTAATATATTATCCAATATTTTAACTAGTTAAAATCATCATTAAATGATTAAGAATCATTAAATTTAGTCGATCAAGGACTTTGAAGAACTTTCAGAAACACTCGAAAAAAAACCGTTACAAGCCACAAGAAAACCACGAGGTCAAAATGGTTAAAAAAAACCGTACAAAATAATTTCGCATTTAATTATTCTTAAATTATTGAAGAGGCTTCTGCGGTTGCATGTACATAATAGGAGGAAAACAAATATGGTGTTTTTTTGGGTCTCACAAACAATGTGATTATAATTAATTGAGAACAAATCAATCTTGCAGAGTGCAAGAGAAGACACACCATTGGACTTCCCATGGCGAATATTGCCCCATTTCCATCAATCACTTCAGCAGCAGGCTCTTATTTCAAGCGTTGATGCGTTTAGGTGTCAACGACTCTCAGCAAACTTGGCCAGTGGTTGCAGTTGCCAGCAGCTTGGCCAATTGTTGCCACCGTTTCTTACCACTGTTGCCCGCCGTTGCAGTGGTAATGGAAACTTGCAGCGCTTGGCTGGCCAGCGTAATAATTTGTAGGTCACCGAAAACGGCCAACTGCAACAAGTGAGCCAGGCCAAGCAGGTTTGCGTTGTGAGTTGCTAGTGGTAGTTGGTAGTGGGTGCAATCGAAATCTTCGCCGACGGATCGATATCGCATAGAGGCGTTAAATATGGGCTTTATAACACGCGCCAAAGGGGTCGGCAAAGGTCAATGGAGAGATTCAACTAGTTAGACTTGGCTAAACATAGCCACTAGCATCACGGTTGGTTAATAGCCCCATTGCAGTCACTGCAGCTAATTCTAATCTAAGCACTCACCTACTGAGTGCTTTTTGATTGCACCGTCCAGCTCAAGGGTGCTCCAGCTCCTCAGCAGCTCAGACTCGTAGTTTTTTTAGCCTGTGAGCGCCGCACAACCGCTTTATTAGTTGCATTCGAGAGCTTTGAAAAAGAGTTATGACTCGGCAATGTGTGGCTAATTGGATGACGTTACAACTTCCGTAACGAGACAAGTTGTGCCCTTCGACAGCAACAATGACCAGAAAGAGGTGGTTCAAGTTCAACTAACTGAGCTTCGATTATGGGGGCGTGTCGCCTCTTAGGAACATTCCCAGCATTCAGGGGTAACGAGACAATTTCTCGATTTGTTGATTCCCACAACCCCTAAGCGAAATATGTATGATTATCTATAGAAACCCTGCTCTTTTCACACAACCACAACAACTCTGTTATCTAATGCATTTTTTCATTTGCCGTTCAATAATAAACGGGTTATTCAATAGAAATTATATAATTTGAAATCGGCTTAACAAATGAAGATAAAAAGGGGTGAAATATAATATCAACTAATTTAGTATTCGAATTGTTCCTTGAAGTTATTTTCTTGCTATGAAATACAAGTTATTAAAATGAAACTTTTAGAGCACTATAGAATAAATTAGCCAATTAGTTATTTGCCAGAATATTACAATCATTTTCCAAATATATAATTATTATTAGTCATAATTGTATTATTAAATAATGAATATAAAAATTTTCAAAAGGAGTATTATTGATTATTACTTTCAAAATATATAAAACTATACATTTTTATTCTGATACCTTTTTCCGTATAGGCCCAGTTCGTCCTGTGCATTTTCCACACCCTCCGCGCCCTCTTTAGCAACCAGTGCCAGTTCTCCAAGTTCATCTCGGCCCTGCTCCTGCTGAATGCCTCCATTTTCTTCTGCCTCTTCATGAATTTCTACATGCAGAGCTACAGGAAGTCCAAGGCGCAGCAGCAGCTGCAGCACCAACAGCAACTACAAGCCGCCCAGCAGTTGGCCACACCCACCAAGGCGGACAGCAACAACAACAACACCGTAATGCCGGTCCAGAAACTGAAAGCCAATTAGAAGGAATCGGTCGATGAGGGACGGAAAGTACTTCCATGCTCGAAGGGGGAACAAATTTTGTATAAACTGAACAGATTGGTGATGGCAACAGAAGAAACGTAAACGAAAGAAGCGTTGGAAGTAGTTTTGGTACAAAGGTTTCAACTTATGCTAAGCTAAGCTTAAGAGCCATAATCGCAAGAACACACACACAAAAGCAAATACACACAAACACACAACTGAAGCACTCAGATACACAGAGGAAGTCCATAATGCTGATGATCGATCGAACACGGAATAACAACGGGGCGTATGCGCAATTCAATTATTTACCAGCCTCTCTTGCTAGCTTTGCTTGATCGCTTGATCGCCTGTCACGGACGCTGCCTTTGTATCTGCATTCTGCATTCTGAGCTCTGTATTCTGTACTCGTATGTGTAGCTATGTGTACAACGAAACTGGGTCAATTTTCGAGATCTGCCTAAAGTATAAGACGCCTAATTCTAGAACCTCACGAACGAAGCGCGGTAAATTTAATTCGAGAGGGGAGCCCACTCAGCTCCCCGCTAGTTATAAGTGATAATTGTAATTGTGTATAGACGATTTGTAAATAGCCTGTTAAATGTTAATGTTAAATATTTGTAGTCCTAAGCGAACTAGTCTAACTTACAAAATTCGCACAAACAAATTTGGTCGAACACAAAAATTTAAAGCGAAGACAAATAAAACTGAAGAAAAAATAAAATACGAAAACCAACCAAGTGGGCTTTTTTTTTGTTCTGGCTCCGCACCAACTGGGCTAAAAAAGTGTTTTAAGTGGTACAGATGGCAGGGTCATTGTTCGGAAGAGATCAATACAGTCAAAGCATTATCAATAGAAAAGCCTTCTAAATTCTAAAATATATATTATAAGTATATATGGTAACTTACAACAAATATTGTTAAGCAGTGCTTACACCTCGAATATATTAATATATTTTTAAATATAATCATTTTAAAAATCTTATGGAAATTAAAACAGTATGTCTAACGTAGAATAAACACTACAGCAATGTTATTATATTGGCAGAGCAAACCTTAAAGTTAAAGTAAATAGACTTCGTTTTTTTTAAATGCCAAGTAAATTAATTAAAACCAAAAATATATGTATGTATAGCTAGTACATTATAAAAGACAAAAACTTTATCTTCGATCCGAAACAAGAAAGCTGATTTTTCACCTCTCGATATACAAAACTAATATTTTTTTTATCAAATTTACGTCGAAATTGTGACCGCAAACATAAAACAAAAATTTAAATAGCAAATAAAATGTAAACCGTTTTTTCAAGCAGTATGGCAGCGCCATGAAAAATATCTGGCAGCCCCACCACCAGCTGTCCAGATGGCTTCATATGCGACCGCTTTGGTGTGACTGAATATACAAGAAGAAGAGACAGAGCTTATCAAACAAAAAGAAATTGTATTAGGTTTTCATTGTAAAGTACGTTAAACAAAGAGTCCCCCGAGACAATGGAGCAAATGGAAGTGGATACGGACATTTCGGCCAAGCCGAGCACTTCCTCAGCGGCGGCAACGGCTTCAGGTTCCACTAGCAAACCACAGCCCCCGGCTCCGAATCCAACAGAGGCGGCACAGCAAAAGGAGGAAAACATCATGGCTGCGTCGGGAACAAGTGGGTCGGTCACCATCTCGTTGCACCCACTGGTCATCATGAATATATCGGAGCACTGGACACGGTTCCGGGCGCAGCATGGCGAGCCCCGGCAGGTGTACGGAGCCATCATTGGCAAGCAGAAGGGCCGCAACATCGAGATTATGAACTCCTTCGAACTCAAAACGGATGTCATAGGGGACGAGACGGTGATTAATAAGGATTACTACAATAAAAAGGAACAGCAGTACAAGCAGGTGGGTGTGGGATTGCCTCCTGTATTTTATTCCCAGTATTTACGCCCATGTTCTCGCAGGTGTTCAGCGATCTCGACTTCATTGGCTGGTATACAACGGGCGAGAATCCCACCGCTGACGACATAAAGATCCAAAAACAAATCGCCGCAATTAACGAGTGCCCCATCTTGCTGCAGCTAAATCCCTTGTCCCGAAGTGTAGATCAACTGCCCTTGAAGCTGTTTGAGTCTTTGATAGACCTGGTCGATGGCGAGGCAACCATGTTGTTTGTGCCCCTCACCTACACACTGGCCACCGAGGAGGCGGAGCGCATTGGCGTGGATCACGTGGCTCGGATGACGTCGAATGAGTCTGGCGAGAAGAGCGTGGTGGCAGAGCATCTGGTGGCCCAGGACAGCGCCATCAAGATGCTGAACACGCGCATCAAGATCGTGCTGCAATACATCCGGGATGTGGAGGCGGGCAAGCTGCGGGCCAACCAGGAGATTCTGCGAGAAGCATACGCCCTGTGCCACCGACTGCCCGTGATGCAGGTGCCCGCCTTCCAGGAGGAGTTCTACACGCAGTGCAACGACGTGGGCCTGATCAGCTATTTGGGAACGCTCACCAAGGGCTGCAACGATATGCACCAGTTTGTGAACAAGTTCAACATGCTCTATGACCGCCAGGGATCCTCCCGACGCATGCGCGGCCTCTACTATTAATTTCACGATGATTATGCTCCCCCCACATTAAAGCCACTGATTATGTACGAGGGGTGAATGCGATTTTATTATACGTATACGGGTGGCATCAAGCGATATCACTTTCTTCCTGCCTGGGAGCTTTTAGCTCCCTTTTGGCTTCCTAAATTCAATTCGGATGCACATACAACATTTTCTAGACAATTAAGTTTGAGTTAAGCAGCAGCAGCAGGTTTAATGATTGTAGTCGTCCAGCTTCAGGCTGGCGGCGTACTGCTGCAGGAACTCCACTTCCAGCGGGTGCATCTCCTTGGCGGGAATGATGAGCGAGTGCAGCGGCCCTCCCAGATCACGGGATCGCATCTCGAGCAGTGTGCTCACGGCGATCTGTTGCGACTCCTGACCGACTCGGGCCAGTCCCACGCAGAGCGACTGCTCGTTGAGGACGGTGTTACGTTCCAGGGAATCCTTTTTCTCCACAATGGCCAGGATTTGGTGGGCCGCCTCCGCAACGGTCATGAATCGCGGTGGCATGTACTCCTTGCGCTTGCGCATCAGCGACTCAGGCGTGGGCTCCTTCACCTTGATGTCCAGCAGACACAGCGTGTGCATGTTGTGCAGGCGGTTCAGCTTGATCTTGTCGTAGAAGCTGTCCGGCTTCCAGGTCTCGTCCCAATACGGAATCGACACCGTTTCACCGAATTTGTACAGTTGCAGGCCGCAGCAGCCGACGGCATTCATGATGGACGCATTGTGGATAACCTTGTAGGGTATATTCTTTTCCTTGGCGCGCAGTATGAAGTCTGTGTGAGTGGTGGCGCCGAAAGGATCCCCCACCACCAGGAGAGCCACGTCGGCTTCGGCCGCACCAGCCAGGATTTCGTCCGCTCCCTGCTCCACCAGATCGCGATCCGCCAACAGCAGCGGTCGTCCGTAGAACTCTTGCTGCAAGGGTTAAAAGAGGGGATGAATATAAAACATTATACTCAAAAGTACAGTGATGGGAAACCAATCAGAAAATATGATACTCCTTTAACCTAAAATAAATATTAATTCCTCATATAATATTTTTTAACTGAGTGAACCTATTTAATATAAAAAGAACCTAATACTTTAGCTAGTTAGTGTACATAAAAAAAGTAAAGTCTGCCATACTTCAGCTGGGTACAAATGTACTTGGTCTTCCCTGTGACTTGACTTGTTCCCAAAACTTATTTATTTGCGGTACATTTCCAAATATGTAATAAACAGTTATTTTAGCTAAGTAAGGTTCAAAGTACCTAGGTACAAATGTCCGTGCTGTTCCTCCCAACATTTATCAGCCATTTATCAGCCGTTAGTTTGGCTTTTAAACTGATTTGAACTATTTTTACTTCCTACCGCCATGGCGTAACTAACCAAGTATAACCACATTATTGCAAAGTACCAAGGTGAGGCTGTCAAGGCTCCCCCATTACTGTTTTTTCAGAGACCCACCATGTCCTCAAGGCTGCAGCCCAGAATGGAGGTGTACATCTCCAGGTAGACGCGACTGCATTGCTTTACTATCTCCAGGCCCTTAACGGTGATGTCCTTGAGGTCGCCAAGGCCGAGGCCGATTAGGTAGAACATCCTGCTGCAACTGCGACTGCACTCCGCCACTGCACTCCTGCCGAAAATTGAGTGTTTTATGTTTTTCAAATGCAGTCAACACGTGCCGTCGAGCGTTCTGTGTGACCGCGGCCAGAGCGCCAAAAAATACCCAATTTCTCGGGGGAACTATACTAGATTGTACCTTGAAAATCCCCATCTCTGGTCACATATCAAAGACTTTCCGCGCGCTTATCTAGTTCATTTAAGAATTTTAATTAAGTATCCTATTTTTAAATGAAAAACAAAATGTGTATATTTAGCTTGATTCCTTTTTTGTTTGTAAGATAAAACAGTAATCAGAGAATTAAGACATTATATATTTTAACTTTCGTTTTTAATCATAGTAACAGTTACACGGTATTAATTATACTATTCATAATATATTAATTAACGAAATTTAGAGTGTCTTTGAATTACTACCTATGTATATTTATGTGTTAATACTTAACCTATACTACTGGTTAAATAATGAAATAACACTTATTTCAACTATTGGCTTTGGTCTTCCCATCCACCGGAGATCTTAAAGTTGCATATTTGGGGACTGCAAAGATTTAAAACAACTAATTAATCAAATATTAAGAGTTAGGGTGCTTTAACTTACTCAGTTGTGGCTCCGCGCACCACACAGTAAGCAATAAACCGCTCAATCTGCAAAAAAACAAAAATAATAACGTTAACAAAACTTAAAGAAATTCCTGAGCAATAAATATCTAACCATCATTTCGAAGGCTCCATGGATGGCCGAATGATCAAAAGCCTTGCGCACTTGTAGGAAATACTTGTGTATCTCAGGGCCCAGGTTATTCCTCCAATCAGGGCACTCATCGCGAATGCGGCGGCAGTTAATGATCAAGCTAAATGTACGGATTAGCATGAACATATCTGCACGACGACCACTGTCCGCCAGTTGCTGCCAGTTCACTGCTTTGGCCATTTCGAAGGCTTTGAGTGCCTTCACAAAGAATTTTGGATTAGTGGTGAATTTCAACAAATAGGAGAAGTTCTGATGGTATACATTTCCTGTAGGTTCCAGCTTGACCGGTACTCCCGTGTACTGCCCCATGATGGTGAGCAAAAGGGCCACAGCGATGTCGTTGCCCACTGTGGAGGACTTTACCAGGGCAGGAATGGCGGTATGCAGGTCCAGAACTTTTTCCAACCGCTCTATTCCGACACCATCGACAAAATTAGCATGCAGCCCAACTGCAATGAAATGGATCTGGAATTTGCAGGGAAACATTAAGTATTTAAGCCCAGGGTTAAGAAGGATTCACTACCTCTTCTGCGTCCAGAGAATCGGCAAGATGACAGACCGTGTCAATCAGCGTAAATCGCTCTTTCATGAGAAGCAGATTGTCTCTTTGGTAGCTCATCATCATTATAGACAGCGTAAACAGATCCAAAAGCTGGTCTAATGTCAGCGTAAACTTTCCGTATAACCTCTTTTCGAAACCATCCAATAACTAAACAAATTATACGTATATTAACATATTAATTCAAGAATAAACAAAGTTACCCCTTTGGCGTCGGCAGTTTCATTCGCAAATGTAAACCAATCGTTTATGGATGAATTGGAGAGCAGGCTTTTGATGTTCTCGTGGGTATAGCCCAGGCGCATGTCATCATCTTCCAGAACTGAACAGTCAAGCGAATCAACGGACACATCCATTTTTATTCAATTGTAAAAAAATGCGCAAAACATAACTTAAAAGTAATGAAACAAAGTGTGACCAGGTTGCAGTAAATTATACCAAAACATGATAATATACCGAACTATAACCACATATGATCCCAACGTCGTTTCTCAACACTTTGATTTAGCTGTTGCCCACGTGCGGCGGTTTTTGTAAATTTAATACTTTTAACCATCGATTTATTGTTGTTAGTCAACTAATAATAATTCAAAATGCCGCCTGTGAAGAAGCCAAAGGCGCAGAAGATTGAGAAACAGGCCACGCCCACCAAGAAGGCGGTGGCGAAAAAGAATGTGGTTTCCGGACAGGTGAGACCCAACAAATGGCTACCGAAAATCCGCCGGATAACTGTAACGTGCCTCCATTTCAGCTGAAGAAGAAGATTAGCAAGGGCAAGCCGCAGAAAGTCAAGGGTCCGGAGCGCGGAGTGGTTATTGTAAAGCATCTGCCTCACGGATTCTTTGAGCAGCAGCTGCGCCAGTACTTCCGCCAGTTTGGTCGGGTGCTTCGGGTCCGGCTGGCCCGATCGGAGCGCACGGGCAACAGCAAGGGCTATGCCTTCGTGGAGTTCGAGTACCCCGAGGTGGCCAAAGTGGCTGCCGACACGATGGACAACTACCTCATGTTTCAAAAGGTGGTGAAGGCCTCTTACATTCCGCCGGAGAAGCAGGTCTTTAACTTCTTCAAAACCTCTGTCAAGAAGGTGAAAAATAAGGTAAAGGATCGCTTAAAATACGGCAGGAGCTGAAATTACTGCACGATTCACTCCCACTACCCAAAGCAATCTAACAATTTGTATTCACTTCGCAGGCCGGTAAGGAAATCTATATCTCCAATGTAACCAAGACCCGCCAGATCAGCGTAAAGAAGCAAAATAATTGGGATGAGACCGCTTGTCAGAAGCGCACTTTATCCAATCTGAACAAGATCAAGAAGCTGCAGGAGAAGTACAAGGACCTGGGCATCGACTTCTCAGACTTTGTGGTGCAGCCAGTCAAGAAGTCCAAGGATGTGGCAGAGGCCTCTACCAGCAAGGAGGCAGCCAAGACCGACAAGAAACAGAAGCAGCCTGCGAAAAAGGAGCCGAAGTTGGAGGACTTGCTGGGCAACACCATAAACGAGGACTCCGACGATGAGGATTATGTGGATGCCTCCGACGACGAGTCCGAACTGGAGTTGGAAGAGGATGACAGTGAGCAAGACAGCGACGAGGAGGAAGAGGAATTTGCGCCTCCACCCAAAAAGGTGGCAAAGAAAAACAGCGAGTTGGATAAACTTAAGCGCAAACCCGGCGCTGGCGGCATCCAGAAAAAGAAGGCTGCTCCGGCTGTCAAGGCCACCAAGAACGCCGGCACCAAGAAGCTGCAGCTGGACGCAGCCAAGAAGCTGGCCAAACCCCTGCCCCTCACCAAGGGCAAAGCAAAGAAGTCGACAAAGTAGCTTAAAATATATATTTACCATAGTCATTAAGTAAGCAAACATTTTGTAAGAAAAGAGAGGTGTAAAAATATGTCCTTGTACAAACTAGAACTGCGTCTTGGTTTCCTCCTCCAGCTTGATGCGCTTGCACTTCATGCGGCGGTTCTGGAACCACACCTTCACCTGGCGCTCTGTCAGATCCAACGCCACCGCTATTTCGTAGCGTCTGAGGCGAGTCAGGTAGTTGGAATAGCAGAACTCCGTCTCCAGTTCCTTGAGCTGTGATTTGGTAAAAGCCGTGCGCTCCTTGCGACTTGTCGTGCTAGTTTTAGGTTTTTTATCCTGGCTGGAAGGTTTTCCTTCGCATTGTAACAACTGATCATTGGCTTCGTTTGACCAATTAGCCTCTAAACTTCTGTAATCGGTGTATGATGTGCTCACATTTTGAATGTATCCGAAACTGCAATCCGTGTATCCATCGGATTGGTTGAGCCAAGATTTGGTAATATCCAAGTAGTAGCAGGATTCGTAATCTGCGTTCGCGCTGGAGTTTTTCATTTCGGTTCTGTTCGCTTCTGGTTCTAAACTAATACTGAAAACTCGGACTCGAGTGAGCAGCTTTTTAAGGAGGGCTCAGCTCTCTGTCTCTCCCAAATAAAACCGAACGACTCAATCTGCTTTTTCACTTAGCTGCAAATGATGTGCTGCTGATATGATAATTGTGCCCAACATCTGGACACACAAGACCTCAAATCGTCGCGTGCCCCGCTTCTAAATCTTTTCGAATATGAGCGGTTATGACACCCACAGTTTGCCTTGTTGTTTTAGTCGCCGAACTATAGTCATAACAAATCCGAATCCGATCCCCCGTCGTCCGGTCAGAAGCGGAAGTGGATGCAGGACGGTCTATCCCATCCCATTCGCATTCTATTCTGCATGAGTCAAGTGCTTTGTGTGGGCCTCCATAAAATTTGAATAGGCAACCATCGGCAGGTCGTAAAATGTGTCGGAGATTTATCGTAAAGTGGCAATTGCACGCGCTTTTAAACTGATTCGCTGGATTACGCTCAGCCACTGAGCGTATATCCCCGATTCCCAGAGAATTAAGCTAAATTAAGTTATGACATATTCCAGCATAAGCAAAAAATGGTCTCATAAAAAAAAAAATTATTTTCATTTTTTTATTATAATACAATTTGTTAAATAAGTAAATCCTTGAGTTTCTGTGAGAGGATGTTACGTTTATAATTTTAATTTTTTACCAATTAAAATCAAAAACCCAAAGTTACCAAAATAATTATGAAAACCAATAGATTTAAAGTTATAAAATTCAACAAATTACCAGCACTCATAACGTAAAGTCCCACCAAAACTGGAGACTTCAAACATTTACTAATTATTTATGTATGTTAAATGCTTTAATATTTAAAACAATCACTTATAATCGTGTTTGCAATATTAATATTGAGTACTTGAGATATTTATCTTTGAATTTCCCGCTTGTTTGTTATGATAGTTTCAAGTCCTTTAAAAAAAATTCAAACTTTTTATTAAAAAACACCTAAATTTATAGTTCGAAAAATAATGAAAAGCATGATTAAAATCTCAGGCAATCTTAGAAAAGTATAAGCCCCACAATTTTCAATATTGACCAGAAATAACATTTGTCTAGATCCGATTACAGGGCCAAAAAAATGTATTTTAAAAATTTTAATATAAAATAAAATTGTAAAGAAAAGGTAAGATAATGAACTTATGTGTGAAAAGCTTTAAAATAATAAAATATATAGTTTCATTCCGCTTTTTAGAGCAAGCTGGTCACAATTTAATTTGATTCGCTCTAGCGTTACCATGTAAGATTATCGATAGTGAGGAACAAATGCAAAGCCGAGGCATTGTTCTTGTAAAAATATCGTATTTTTATATAGTTTTTACTATGTTTCCAATGGAAAATCCAATATTTTTTGTATTCTTAAAATAATATAACATAAATGGTTTTTATTTATTTTAAATCTAGAACCCTTTTGGAAGAGATGTGCATTTCCTATTCGATATTTGATATTAGGCTCCAAAAATGTCAATATCGCACTGATATTATCGAAACACATCTACAAGCTATCGACATGTTTGATGTATCGATATGATATCAACAATCCCACATAGTATCGATAGTCTCCAGCCCTAGAGCAGACGCGTTTCGTTTGTCGGCTCGTTTTAGGCGGAGGAAAAGTAATTAATCACCGATCACCGTGAATTCTGGCGAATATAGCTGGTCGGCTATGGTGGCTATGGAAGCTGGCACTGTCACCGTCACTGGCACTGGCACCCACGCCCCCGCGCGTCTGTGTGGTTGATTCCTCCCGCTTTGCGGCGGCGGCGGCGAAAAGTCCAAGACCAACAACAACAACGGCAGCAGCAGCAACGCAAACACCGAACGAATCGAGAAGCGAGAGAAGAAAGAAGAGAAAAAATTAAACAAGTTTGCGTGGATGTGGCTCGGAAAATTGCGTGAAAAGAAAGCGACATCGGCCACGCTCGAGTGCAGTGCAATAAATAGTGTTGTTTAAATGGTTAAACAAATTCGCCAAGGAGTCAATTTAAAGGCTGCAGGAGCGTGTGTGTGTTGGTTGCCCGAAAGTGGGAGTGTTTGTTGTGCATGTGTGTCGGTGTTGGTGCGCGAGTCTGAGTGTTTGTGTAAATGACTGCAGGAAGAAGAAGCAGCAGCAGCTAACAAAACGAAATTTAAATTAAACAACTTCGAAAATAAACACGAAAGTTATAAACGCGAAAGGGGAGAACCAAAAAAAATTAAAAGAGAGGAGCAGGAGGATCAGGATCAGCATCAGCACAATGACCGAGGAGTTGAAAGTGGTGCTGCGTCGCAGCGAACAGCATTCCGGTTTCGGGTTTTCGCTGCTCGGCTCCACCGGACCCCCACATGTCATCTACGACATTGTCGAGAATTCGCCGGCAGCCGATTGCGGAGCGGTAAGTGAAGCGAACACCCACCCAACAACAAAACAACCCCACCCCACCTCGCAGCCGCCCTTTGTCCTGTCCGCATGTATGTGTCATTCCCGTCTGGGACAAGGAGTCGCACCGCACCCACCACCACCCCCTCGGCGCCCGGCCATGACTTCATCAACCACCGGGCAACTCCCTGCTGGCATTACTTTTGGCACTGCAACAATTTCCTTTACCCTCGAAAAACATCGGGAGGAGTGCCTCTCAAGTCTCTGGAGATGATGTCGTCACTTGGTTTTCAGTTAAATTGTGGGAAGAAAGGTTGTAGTTTCAAATCCTGATACTTTGATATTCCATTTGGTTTTTTGTCCTTAGGTTTTCCCTTAAACCTTTTTTACGATTTTTTGCAACAACAAAACCAGATAGATGCCCCCGCAAATCTTAGAGTTTGTCAGTTTTATCAAGCACAGATACTCGTTTCACTTGAAGCCTTTTAGTTAAATATTTATTTCAAAATTATTCGCATTAAGAATTTGATCTTTGAGATATGACAACATTTTTTTTTAATCCAAGAAATAGGAAAAGAAAAATGTGTTTAACTAGAAACTTTTTTGCAATCAGGATAGGTGGTCATGAGGTTTATTTTCTGGATCAAGTTTGTTAAAATGAAATGGATTTCATAAAAAAATAAACATTCATTTCTGTGCATTCTCAACTAACCGCCCCCCGTCTTTTGATAAGAGAATTTTCCACTTTTCCACGTTTTTTTATGGTGATGACCAAAGCGTTTGTCTGGCGTATGTGAAAGCATTTCAATTTGCACAGCTACGAAAAAAGAAAATAAATGAGAGTGCTCCTTTGGCGTGTCATCATTGTTTGGCGCCCGTGATGTCATCGTCACTTTAATTGATGGCTCGGTGTAGTGTTCTGGATAAGGAGGAGGCGGGGCAAACACACAAAAGACACTCTTTATACATTTTCTGGATTGTTTTGCTTTTATTTACCATTTACTGTCACCGCATCGCATCTCAAATGTTTAGTGACGAGTGCAAAACAAAAAACAAATAAAAGTAAAGTCAAACAAACACAGAGAACAAAGCAAGGCAAGTATTTTGAATGAAATGGCAATATGTCTGTTTGTTTTCAATTGTCTTCCCCTGAGTAGAGATCAATTTAATGTCAATTCAATGGAAGCCAACAGCAACGCCAACGATATGATGAGAGGGACATTCTTTTCCAGCAACAGCATCCGTTGACTTAGTTTTATCTTATCGTAGGACTTAAATATCTCGGTAAATTAGTAAACATTTAATAGGAACCCGTCGTAGTCATCTTTTTTGTTTAATTACCAACTGGAATTTCCACGAAAATACTGTTCCAAGCCGCACCCAACGGATATTGGATAAGAATAGAGTTTACGTGGAGTACATTTCAATTATCATTATGATCCCTCTGCAACTTTAATCGAAGGAAAGGCAAACACTGTTAACGAATCGACAGAATGCAAATGCAAATGCAGCGCTATAAAAAGTCATGCAAAGACAACAATTTAAAAATAAACTTACTTGCGCACACAGACAGGCTTACTTTATATAATTATCGGACGTGGCAACAATAAACGATTACACAAACGAAACAAAACATAACAAAACAAAGCAGAGTTCTCCGGCGACTTTGGTTTTTAAATTTATGCGCACGACCACCGAAACATGGAAAACACCGAAAACTTGGTCTCGAACAAACAAACAACCCGAAATGCGTGAAAGCAGAGTGCAAAAAACGCGTTGGGAATTTTAAATTGTTCAAATTATTAAGTAATTCCATACAAACCAGGTATGACAAAAAGTCACAAGTCGGGGTAATTGTCTTCGGGCGAACGAACTGCATCAACACTGAGGATTGCCTGTTGTGTATCTGTATCTACAAGGCACACACACCGCAACAAATACAGATGCAGATGCAGCGGCACGCACTTTTTCAATTTCTTATCGCTTTCGCTTACAACTTGTGTTTTTGTTGCACGACTTGTTATGTGGTTGTGCGGCTTGTCTTCTATCTATCGCTTGCTGTTGTTTTAATTACTCTTGGGATGGAGAAGTGTCGCCTGGCACTTGAGATACAAGAAATTATAAATAATAATAAATCAGCTTTTCTCCTGCTATCGCTTTTTTAGTTTTTTATTAATTTATATTCACGTGAAATCTTTCAATAAAAAACTTTCCAAACTTTTAATGTTTTCTTTAAATCTTTTATATTTTTTTGTCAGGTTCAATGAACTGAAAAAGAAAATTCAATTTTCCTGCAAAATAGGACTATTAGTTTCACATCAGTATTTGGTGGCTTTGTTGTTTGTTAAAATTGGTAAAAATACTATCTTAATGGGTATCGATTCGCCGAGCCATTGATTTAATTTATTTTTACTTTTTATATGCCGTCATTCTTGTTGCGGTACAATTTTATTTTTCAATGAATGCACAATCACACATACATACACATATGGGTGTGTACAAATCGTGTGTATGCTATGTGTGTGCGTGTGTACGTATGTATGTACATGTGTTTGTCCACGCTGTCATCGGTTGTCGCCTTCTTCGTTTTTTCTTGGCTTTTCCTCCTCTTTTCCGTGCCTGTCTGCTGCACTTTTTCTCTGTTTGTTGTTGTTCCCGCCTGCATTTGTTTAGCTTTTGTTTATTTTCCAACTTCTTCAACTTGATACTCGCACGATGACAAAAGCGTTGCGTTTGGATTGTCTGCGAGTGGCAAATTGTGCATTAATTGTGCGAGGAAAGTAATGTACTCACACTTAATTCTATTTCGCCTCAGAGAATCACATACAATAAAATACAATTAAATACACCATTAAGTAGTTTTTAACCCTATATGGGTTTTCCCATGACAAACCTCAAAAGAATATGTATAAGTGCTAATGATGTAGTGTTCAAACAAATTTGTATTTCGAGTGAAGTAAAAAGGGGTGGTGAAAAGACCAGCTACCACAAAAATCAAGCTCTATCTAATTAAAGAGAATATTAAATTGTATAATTACTTTTACTTCGACACAAGTTATGCTGTACAGAGTCTCAAAGATATGAAAGTATAAGTGTATTTGAAATATAAAATTATGTTTGAATTGGCTTAAGTTCTGTTTAGATTAGATCTTTATTCGCTTCATTGAAATGGGATCTAAACATTCTAGGGTTAACCCTCACGCTAAATACACATGATCAATTATCAACAAAACAAACTCGCTTGTTTATGTTTTAGAAAATAATTTATATTTATTTAGTCATTAATCTTTTGGTGTGCCATGTAGTTTGCTCTTTTCCATTTTGTTGTGCAGTTCAAAGCATTGAATATTATACAATATTCGGTTTTTTAGGGCGAACAAAAAATAACAGGCAGAAAACTTTTTTGAACACTCGTTGTGTGTGCCTCGCCAGACTTTTTCGCTGTCATTTTTCCCTCTTTCAGTGGAAGAGCTTCTTTTGTTCTCTCAGGCGTTGTTGCAAAATTCTAACGTTATGCTTAATTACTCGTTAACTGGAAATGACAAACGACTTTTCATTGTGGCTGCTTTTGTTGTTCCCAGCTGTATTTCTCCCCCAGCCACCGCCATAGTAGCAAATTAATTGCCACCGACAACTCGCAGACAGAAGAAAAAAGAAGAATCTCTTAGCTATTTATTGATTTTTTGTCCCCCTTTAAATTGCCAGCGAATCGCTGCTTATTTTGTGCTCTCTAGTAAATGCGATCCCAATTCCGGCAAATTGTCGGTAATGACTATTGACACGTTCAAGAAGTTCACAACAACAAGAACACAATGGTGAGTTGAGCAGGTCGGCCAACTTCAAGCTCTGAAAAGCACAACGCAACAACTACCATTCACTCCATTACAATTGAGATAGAAGTAAATGTCAAGATTTCGCTTTTGCCTCTGCTTTTAATGCTCTTTCAGAGGGTAAACCAGTTTTATTTCCTAAAATGTATGACTATCTTAAGGGACTTTTAGTCAAGTTAGTAAAAAAAAAAATTATTTGTAAACAGTTAATTTAATTTCTTTATTACATTCTTATGTACATAACATAGAATTGCAAATTACAATTAAACTTAACTCAACTTAATCCAACTGGAACACCGCAATGATTTATTACTGATCATTGTTGCTGCTGTTAAATATTTTTATGAAAACCCTTTATCGTATATCAAATTTTGAAACCACGGTACCATACATAAATATTCATTCTATTTTGTTGAACTTTAAATTAAATCTGTTTACAAATTTGCGAGCATACTGCAAAAATCTCATTAGAAAGAGTATTTTAATTGTTCGTTTATTGCCCTCTTATATTTTATTTGCCCCTCTCTCTCTCTCTTTTTCGGTTCACTTGAAGTCAAAAGTGCAAAAAAGTAGAGTAAATTCGCTTTAATTGAATTACAAAAGAAGGAAAATTGTGCACGCGTTTATTAAGTTGGTTTTCTTGCTGCTCGATGCTTTTTGCTTTCTGCTTGATGGCAGCAGGCCCAGCCCAAGCGACCCGGCTTATTCGGAGGTTGAGCTTTGGGGGTGGTGGCGCTGCTGCCAGGAGATGGAAATGGGAATGAATATGGAGTGGAGTCGGAACGGAGGCTTGAGGTGTATGAGTGCGCCGTGAGCGCACCATTGCTGCGGTTCGTTGCACGCCACGGCACAGCGAGCAGCCAGCAAGCAAGCACCACCAGCAACTACAACAATCAGAGAAATAATAAGAACAATAAGTGCATAAGGCACTCAGCTAGCCCACACTCCCCTACACAGCTCACAGTGGATTGAGTTTCCCTTAAAACAAAATAAAAGTATACTTTACGAGTGTCAAACAAGGAGTTTACACTTTGTTTAACTCATAAGGAAGATCCAAAAAATTGCATACTTTCAAAATAAATTTTTTAAAATTCATTCTTTTGAAAATATTTACAAAATGATTCAATTTTTTTCTATTTAAATACTAATATAAATTTATCTCTTTGGTGACTCATGAGGGGTTTTTGCCATATTGCTGTCTTTCCTGTTGCGTCACATTAGAAATGGTTTGTGGACGCTATCTTTTGTTTGTTCTTATAAAAGCTATAAATAAAGCAGTGCTCCGCATTTTTGTTTTTGTACTTATGCCCTATTAAAATGTGTATTTTGTTGCTAGAGTGGAATTCTCAGGTTTTTTTATAAAGCGATATAAAACCACAGATTTTGGTAAAAACCATATTCCTTCTCTAAGCGAAAATTTTGGAAAGTTCTTAGAAAAAGTGGATAATTTCTCACACGGATCTGAAATCATGAAAATTGTAGTGGACTATTGTCGAGGAACCTGTAGTTGGTTCTAAGCTGCCAATTAAGGTAATGCCTTAATGTCGAAAGAATGATTTTCCATCCATAATAAATATGGAGCATCGGCTATCTGATAGTGCTGGTTGGAGCACTGAACCATATCATTATTTATAGCTTTTTTGGTAATTTATTTCGCGGCAAGAATCTTGAATTATTCAATTTGAAGACCAGACCCACTGTAATACCCCCGACTGAGACCAAGATTCAGGCATGCAAAAAGTGTTGTAGAAAGCTTAGCGGCCGGCGAGCGGTGGCAGTAAACTTTGCGCTAAATCTCGAGCATTTATATTTGGCGTTCGTTGTTTGTGTGCGCTGGCTCGCTCACTCAGTCTCATTCGGATTCAGATACAGATTCGCATTCGCATTCGCTCGTTTGTGTGTGCGTCCAAGCATTGCAACAAAGGCAAGAGCCAGAGCCAGAGCAACAGTAGCAACATCAGCAACAGCAACAGAAGCACCACCAGCATCGGTTGCAGCAACAGAGGCAGGCTGGAGTAATGCATCCGACAATGCTGCCACTTGGCGGCTGTCTGCCTGCAAATTGAGTGGCAGCACTTCTCATCCCATCTCATCTCACCTCTCCTCATTGTTTTGTGTCTCTGCTGCTTTTGGAATGCTCAATTAGCCGGCTTGCTGAGGCGCCCTCCTTCCCTAGGAATTGTTAGGAATTTGTTTTCCCTTTAAACTTTGTTTTGTTGCTTTGCTGGCCCACATTTGCAGTCATTGCAGCAGCATTGGGGAAAAAACCAAGGCGAATGCAAATCAATAACTAAAATAAACCCTGCCTAGGCACACTGTTTAAAATAAAGTCCAAAAAAGCAAATAAACAGATATGTGTACGTACATATGTACAGTAAAAAAAAGTTTTTAATTTGATTTTTAAGTTGGTTTATGCATTTCCAACCTGACTAATGATTTCTGGAAATATATTTTTGATCTTAAAATCCTATCAGAAATAAATCTATTATACGAATACAATTCGAAATGCGTCCAGCTTTGGAAATGCATAATAAAAGTGTATCGTTTTGTTTGTGGTGTATGCAGTTCCCAGTGCCGCAAACCGACACAAACGCTGGCAAAAACTTTTTGTTAGCAAAACATTTGTTGTATGTGTATCTCTATTTTTCGTTCTTGTTGCAAAGTTTACGCGTTTTACACAAATGCAAATCCCGCACGAGCCGCACTCACACAACTGTTGTAAATTCCACGGTTTCTCGTCTATTTCGATTTTCCGTCCCAGCAAGAGGAGGAGAAAGTAAACACAATTTTTCGCATATTTGCACAAAACAAATTTTGGGTTTAACAAAGCAAGATGAATCATTGATATACGCTTTCCATAAAATAACTTCAGATGTAATTGACACTCGGCCTTGAAGCACACCGCAAAAACGAAAGCAAATTGAAGGCGAAAAAAAGTTCAGTTAAATTAAGCAATTTTAATTAAAGACAGCTTAAGTAGAGCTTATGGCAAATAACTTGTTTTTTTTTTAATTGAACTTAACCCTTTCCAAATGATGGTAATGACGACTTAGACACCTTCTCAAAAATAGGTCAGAACTGAGTGTAAAATTAAACAGTTTTGCGTTAAATTACGCAATTATAAATTTAGAAAACCACTTGGTTTCAAATTGTTGTTCTAATGAGAAGGCTATTCTGATAATAACCCTACTCAACTTTCCTTTAAATCGGCGACAGGGCGTGAATCACTCACTCGCAGTCCGCAGCCATTGACATAGTTCTGGGCTAGTTTCGCACATAATTAACACAATGGGTCGTCGGGCTCCAGTTCCAGTTCCAGGCGACGGCCCAACACCTCACACCATTGATCAGCTCGTACCCCTATTTGGCAAAGCGGTGCAGCGATAACATCGCCCATTCAGAGGGACTTCCGATTCCCGCGATTACACAACACCCACCGGACCATGGTAATGAAATAAACCAATTCATGCTAATTCGAGGCCCCCCTCTTTTTATTTGGTGCAAATATGAAAGGAAATCCACAATGAATGTGCCAGCAAGGTCGTCGAAATAAATAAAACAGCCGCGGAGCGTGGGGCTTTGGATTGGATTGGATTGTGTTGTGATGTGTTGTGTGCGTTTATTTATTTGATCTGCCATTGTCCGTGGCCGCGCACATGTTTATTAACCAAACATGCCAAGAGACGTCTCCCCATTGAGCAAGATATCAACCCTTTGCTATCACTTGAACTTGTTAATTGGATATTAGGGAATTGTCCGTTGTGGTTTTTTGTTGCGAACATAAACACGCGATCAATCAAATTGGGGGGAAGGAGTAATATAGTTTACGAGGATAAAGGCCTTTCCCAAAATTATGTGGGTTTGACTCTTTTCTGCAAGGATTGCTTTTCCTAAAGATCACTGAGTTTTAATACAATTTTTGCATGAAACATTAAAATTATTATTATTGTTTGATACAGATAAAGGTAAATACTAAAGTGTTTATTTTATTTGGTGTTTTTTTGGATCAATAAGCTTCTTACTCTCTCCCTCTCTTCCGATTATGCACTATTAACATTGAGTCATAAATGAGAAAATTACAAATATTGTTGTTGTTTTACAATGAGTCAAAATTAGCATAGTTGTATTATTTAAGCCTAAGAATGATGGTCAATCCGGCTTCATATAATGTAGTGGAATTTGCAGCGTAATAGTCCCATTGTGCATTTAATAGCCGGTGTGTGATTGATGTCCAAAGTAAACCATTATATAAATAGATTCAAGCACCCTGCTGAAAGGCAGAACAACGACTAAACAAAGCCAACGAAGCCCTTGTAGAATGCAAATAGCCAAGAAGTGGCAAAATCATTAGTCCAATAACAAGCGTTGGATTGAGTGAGCTATAAGTCCCAAGTGCCGCCTGCCTCACAGTTCCAGTTTCAGTTCCACTTCAACTTCAACCCCCTCCAACAGCCCCAACCTCTTTCTCTCCCACTTGTCAGTCTGGCTACGGTTCTTAACATTTTTTCCGTTGCGACGCCCACATGGATATGGGGACGACATTTGCGGAGGACCGGGTTGGAAATGGGTTTAGCTTTGCCTTTTATCTGCCTGCCCCAACATTGATTTTGTGGGCTCTGGCCCGGCTCCGGCCCAGGCTCAGGCGAAAAAGAGGTTAGTGGGTTTCCCTATTACTGCAGTCTGTCAACGACTCTGCGGCATAGACCGCCGACCGCTTACAAAATCAACAACATCGGCATCAAATGCCAAACGTCCACATGAACCCGCAATAACGGTGAAGGTAGTGCACGGATCCGGATCGGAACGGAGCCACCGTACTTGACTAGGTCGTCGCCTTCGTCGTTTTAGTCACTAATACAATCAATCAAGCGCCTTGTTTGCCCCCACGCAACTGAGTGGGCGTTCTACTTTTGTTGCTATTGTTAATTGATATTGGTATGGTTCGTATAGTTCGTGTCAATAAGCGTCATTGAACAAAATCAGAATGTACACAAACAGATATACGAGTTTACATAGCATGTGGTAGGATACCCCCCAATACAAAGCAAACAAAACAATATCCATTGTTCACTTGGCATTAATTGTCGGCTCAAGTGCTCGATAATTGAAATCCGAATGTGACGTGAATGCTAAATTATATTTAGTACTCGCATTATCAGGCGATTATTGGGAATTAGGAAATTCCGATAAGGTAAGGCTCCTTTATTTACACTGATGTCGAGTTCGGATTACCAGAAGTTAAAGCACATAAACACTTGCTTTGCAGTAAACATGGAATTCCATTCCATTCAGTTCTGTGAACCCCATCTCAAGTGCAATAATTCAATTCTTTGAAGTATGCTTTATGAAGAACAGGCACTATTGTATTTGATATTAGTAAGTAAATGAATTTATATGTCAGATACCAAAGGATAATGAAATAATAATGAACGGGCAAGCACAGGAATATTCAATTACAATTTTATTATCACCCTTTATACCCCTCCAAGATACCCTTTCTACAGCGTTTTCTGCAAGATGTTTGTGTTTTGCCACCGAAGGGTAGATATGGCCTCTAGTGGCCATATCTTCAACACTTCGTTGACTTTGTTGTCCCCGAGAATGTGGGGGTATTGTGATGACATTGCAGATAACAATCCAGAGTGCCCAAGTGGCAGCCAAGGAAATCGACAATGTGACGTTGCAAATGCAGGAAAACTCTCCCCAATATTTGTCGTTGGTGCTGGTTGGATGTGAAAACAAATCAATTCAATCCAATTTCAATTTGAGCAGCCATCGCTGCAACGGAGAGGGGTCACATGCAAGGTGGTTGGGAAAGTCGATTGGGCAAAGGGGCAGGGGCAGGGGGGAAAGAGCGTCAGCCGAGTGTAACTGATTGATTTAACTTTTAACTGTGCAGCCTGCTGGTTGCTTGACTAGCTTGACTGCCTCCCCGGCTCCACCACTATTCCCCCAAGGGGGGCCTCTGTCTAAGTTTCAGCATACTGTGAATACTTTAAATCTAAAGTTTTCCCAAACTCAAACCACATTTGTTTAATATCCAAAAAAATGTTTCTATTTGCTTTTAAGTTCTGTTTTTTTTTTGTATTGACATTAATTCTATCTATCTATGCTTTCTTTTATTTTTTATATAAAAAGTAAATAAAAAGTAAGAATACACTTTTCTAAATATAAAATTTTTTTAATTTTGTAACTATTATGTTTTGCGAATAAGTACAAAAATATATCTTATTTTGAAGTTTGATTAGATAAGGTTTAAAGAATCTGTAAAATAAATGGGAAATAGCTGTCTTATTACCATATGGCTTCACTGTAAATTAATCTTGTAGCTATCGTTCGCTGCTCCCCTCTTCAAAGTGTGAAAGTGAAATGAAAAAAAAAATTTCTTCGGCTGCGTTAGTGTGTGTAGAGTATCTGTGTGCGTGCACCTGCGGGCTGCTGGGTTGAGGTAGTCTGTAGGGTATGCCTGTGTTGGTGTAGAGTGCCTAATCGAATCTGGGAGAGCTTCCTCCTCGCTGTAAGGCATTAATCGCAGCTTGTTATCAAAGGCGGCGAACACGTTTTTGAAGTGGCTGTTGGCCAAGTTGGAGAAGTTGGAAGAGTTGGCTGAGTGGAGTGGTAGTTCCTTTGTCGTGTTTTCAGTTAAGTTGATGGTGCTGCTGACGCCACGGGCGAAAACATCAAATTTGCATTACGGGCTTGACTTTCTTTTCGTCTAGGAATTTCTCTGACCCCCCTCCCGATCCCCCTTTTTTGGTTATTATATAACCCGGCAGCAACAGCAGCTCAACGGGAAACGTTTTTAGGCCGCACAATTAATTTAAGCGCAGTTTTAATTGAATTGCAACGCCGGCTGAAATTCGCTGCATCTCCCCTCTCAAAGTTCTCTGCAAATTTCTCTGGGGTGTAGCACACTACTCTCTTGCCCTGACTCTCTCTCTCTCTGTTTTCTCGTGTGCAGAGTTCTCTTGTGCAGCGAAAACGTGCCCCAGGAGCTTCATGCTCAGCTGGCGGTTGTGAGAGCATAAATTAGTGCGACTTTTAGTTTTAATTGCCGCCCGCAATTCGCGTCAAGTGTCTCGAAAGGAAGCACATACCCAACTTCCTCTGCATTTGCCACAAATACCTCCCATAAATAATAAAAGCCAAGCCAAAAGTTGCCTCGCGGGAAGCCCGTGAAACTAATTATGCAATAAAAGTAATTTGCCCTTCCTTGCTGTGCATTTTGCATGAATCGCAGCAGAAGCAGAAGCATAAGCATGGCGCGTGTCGCCTTTTCGGGAATCCCAATCCCCGAGCTAGGGCCTAACATATTTATTGAATAATCTATGGGTTTTGTACGGAGCCAGAGAGAAGGAGCATGAGGATGTGGTTCTGCCATGTACCACTCAGCCCCGGACACCGAAAGCCACTTTTCCGTACGTACGTTTCTACGTCAGCAAGTAAATAAGGCGCCAATGTCGTCGTCGTCAGGCCCACGTTGTGATTTCATGCTGTTTTCCTCATATTTTATTGTTGCTAGCTTTTGTTGCTGCTGCTTTTCCACGCGTTGCGAAGGCCCATCGAGAGGAAAATTAAAAATAGTTTACAAGTGCCGACAGCCGGGGTTTCAGCAAACATGCGAATAATAATAACAAAGCCAACTCGAACCGAAAGAAAATCAATAGGCTTTTGTTGTTCGATATACCCAATATAAGTGTACATATATATTTCCGACCCGATGCTAATCGAAAGGCATTGCCAGTGATTTTCCCCACTCAATTGGATTCTTCTTGGATCTTTGCAGGTTGAGGCCGGGGATGTTATCCTCAAAGTCAACGGCACCGATGTCCATCGCCATACAACGAAGGAAGGTGAGTGGTCATGTGAAATACTGCAAGAGATCCAAAACTAACTATTCGTATAATGTCTCTGAACAGTTCTCAAATGCCTGCGCCTGTCCGAACAGCTGGTGACCTTGGAGCTGAAGCGAGGTAAGTGCAAAAATAAATCTATTTAAGAACAAAACAAGGGTGCAAACCTGTTTTCTACTTAACATAACCAAGCCAAAGCAATCTGAACCGGCACAAACCGCTTCTTCTACTCAAGGCCATCTATCTGATCCTAATGGATTTTTTTCATGGGGAAGGATTGGGTTAAACTTGATTTAGTATTAAAATGTAATACATCCAAATATTTTGCTTATTTTATTAATCTTGCGAGAAATTTATAAATATAGCAAATCTAAGAATCACATATGAAACCTAGTTAAAACTGAACGTTAAGAAATCGCTTATTCAATTCTGTCTCTTATTTCCCCGCAGATCCCAAGCTCAAGGCTCGGATCAAAGAGCAGCTGGCCAACACCCAGAGTCCGCACTATGTGGATATTGAGTCGCCGAACATCTACGACTACAATAGCAGCAGCGCCAACTCCTCGCCAAACCACCGGCCCGGTGTCGCCGGAGGAAAGGGGGCGGGTACGACGCCCACGCAGAGCGGGCTGCGCTACAAATCGCCCACGCACTTGTCCTCACTGCGCCAGAATCAGAGTCCAACCCACAACCAGAACTCGTCGCCACTGCAGGCAAGTGGATCTACTACTACGACAACCACGACGCATACGCACACCCACACCCATAGCCGCAACTCCTCGGCCAGTTCCACCAAGATCAAGGTGGTGGAGCATCAAAGTATCACCACCTCGACGAGCAGCAACACAGGAATAGTGGGCCCCACATCACCCACCGGTGGGGGGTCCGGTGGGGAGGCCACCTCGCCCACCTTCCGCCCCTCACGCATTCCACAGGCGCTCAAATGCGCCCCTCCGAAGCCCGTGCCCGTGCTCCATTCGCCGCAGAATAAACGGCCACGTCCTTCCCAGATCCCGACCAAGGCTTCCAACGGCAACGGAACTGGCAACGGTCATCCGCCGGCCCAGCCGCCGTTGCAGCACTCAAATAGCTATAGTGGAAGTCCGGTGACTAGGCCGCGATTCTCCACGGAAAGGGAGCGGGAGCCGGAGGAGAGGGAACCGGAACCAAATTCGGCGCCACCGCAGCCAGCGAAGGCGCCGCGCTTTGAGGCTTACATGATGACCGGGGACCTTATCCTTAATCTGTCCCGGACACCCCAAACCAGCAATCCATTGCCCGCGCAGGCCAAGAAGGTGGGTTTAATTAATATATTTTCCCCCAAAAAATTTTTGTTTGAAACTAATAATATTCTGAATAAAATATATCCAACAAAAAATAAATTGATAAAACTATTCCTTTTCCAGGTGGACAGCCTCCGGGACTCGCCCAGTCGCCTGGTGAACCCGCGTGTCAATGGCGCTCTTGCACCGCGAGCCTCCGGCGAATCCTCACCCACGTCCTCCTCGTCGGTGGACTCGCCCACCAACACCAGCTCGGATTCGGTGAAGCGAGAGGCAAAGTTGCTGCGCAAGCAACAGCAGCCCCAGCAGCAGCAACAGCAAGGTCATCAGCAACAACAGCGGGACAGCATCAACAACAGTTACAATCGCAAGGATTCGCTAACCAACGACACACTGCTGATGTGCGAGGAGCTGGAGCAGGACGAGGAGGGAGAGTACGTCCTTGATGAGGAAAACAAGCATCAGCAGCGACAGCGCCAGCATCCACAGCGCTATCATCGCCAACAGCAGAACCAGCAACGCTACGAGTACTACCAAAACGAGGACGAGCTGGAGGAACAGGAGGAGGTAGAGGTGGAGGAGGAGCGCGAAGAGGACCAAACGCACTACGACATCACCAACATCGAGACCTACCAGAGCGGCTTGGGACGCGGCGATGAGGATGACAGTGATCGCCAGTGCCTAGTGGATGATGACGATGATGACGAGCCCTACGACGAGGAGGATAACGATGCCGGCGATGAGGACTACTCCACTAACTCCTTGGGCTCTGGTTCCGCCAAGCAGAGGCTAAGGGCTCTGAAACAGCGTACTGCAACCCGACATCAGCAGCGGAATCGCGATGCTGTAGATTGTGTGGGAAGATCTGGTTCCGGGTCCTCTTCCACGACCGTCAAGAGCGAAGCTGGTGGTCTGTGCCTGGACGAGACCTCCTTTTCAGTGCCAACCTCGCCCATCTCGCTGTCGACGCCGCTGATCGACAAGGAGACGGCCAACTCGGTGCCCACCAGCCCGGAGCCGAGCTCCTTGGCCCCAGAATCTAGCAGCGGTGCCGGAGCGGGGGCTGGTGTGGTGGTGGTGCGTCGGCATAATGGGCATGTGGTGCGTAAGTGCGACGCGGCCGGATTCCGGACCAGCAAGTCGGAGGACCATCTGCAGCAGATCCAGCGCGAGGGCATCGCCGCCGTGATACCCATCGATATCGATGAGGACGTAAACAGCTCGCTGAACACGTTGCTGGACACGCGCCAGGACTCCGAGGACTCGCAGGTGAGGCGTCGAGGTTGATTAGTGAGCACCCACATCCGCAGGATTAGAGCTCTAGCCGGCGTCGATTTATTAGCCAGATCCAGATCTCCCCCCAGAACACTCGACACTCGTAGCAGATGAGTTCGTACCCGATCCACCTGTGCTTTTGTAGAGTTCGATTTTCGTTAACTGGTTTTTGTAAACTGTAAACTGTAACTGTAAATGTTGTGTCTGTGTGTGTGTTAGCCAATGCATTGTTGTATAACCCATCTAGTCTTATCCATACCATCCATCATCCCTAGATCGACTCATTTATCCATTTTATTCTTGCTCACTTCTTACTTTAAACTTTCCTACTTACTTACTACTAAACTCTGTCTATCTTACTCTCTGTTTTGGTGTTTCTTTCTTCTTTTCGTTTTCTCGTTTCTCCGTTCTCCGTTCTCTGTTCTCCGTTCTCTGTTCTTTTTCCTGCTTTGTCTACTCTCCGCGAACCGATTCGAAATGCGCAATTATTGTAACTGTACCCCGTGGGCTTTCTAGTCGATGGTCACTGTAATTGTAAACAACTCGTCGACGTTGAACAACAACGAGAGTGAGCAGAACAACAATACCTCCAGCTGCAGCAGCAGCAGCAGCGACAACAACAACCGAGGCAGCAGCCCCAACATCAGCCCAGCAGCAATCGCAACAGAAACTGCAACAGCAACAATAACAGCAACTGTAGCTGCAACTGCAACTGCAAAAGCAACTGCAACGGCAGCAACGATGAACTGCAGCAACAAATTAAACTATATTTTATGTAAAAAGGTTGCCATTTGCATTGTTGGCATGCTGATTAATGTGACTTTTGATTTTGGTTTCGTTTCGATGTTTGCCAATTTTGATTTGTTGCCTGCGCTTGGAAATTGTAATTTGTATGTAGACGAAGAAAAGCCACTCAACACTAACGCTTGTCAAACTTAAACCACACGAAAACATACTCACACAGACACCGAACATAAGCTTCCAGCACCACGGCAATATTGGTTAGGACTCGGAGAGGCCATCCTCAAAGAGATTGGGCAACGGCAAATGGAAAATTTATGATCTGATAAAACAAAAAAACTATAGAAGCATTTATAAAAATACGCGGCTTTATATAGATATATAGATGTGCTCTGAATTTCACTTTAGTTACTCGTGAATGACTTTTAGATGCTCCCGATTGCAATTTTATAAACTTAAAAATTCTTTGCTGAAAACTTCAAATATCTTGAAAAACCAAGCATATTAAAAAGAAATTCGAACGATTCTAGCAAAAGTGAAATCGGAAGCATTACTGATTGAGAACCGAAAAGCTTTGTGATTTCCATGTTACTAATCTCTTATTTATTGCACGTCCTAGGCCTCGGATCGCGATCGAATCGTGTGGACCTATAATGCCCCACTTGCGCCGCATCAGTTGGCGGCTCTCCAGCGACAGCAGCAACAGCAAGAGCAGCAGTTCCAGCAGCACCAACAGCAGCTCCAGCAGCAACATCTCCAGCAGCAGCAGCAGCTACTCCAGCAACAGCAGCAGCAGCCATTCTACGGTCAGCAATCGCATTCAAATTCACATTCAAGTTCCATTAGTTCGTCCGTGGGCAGCCCGGCCTCGCCCACATCGGTGTCTTCGTCGGTGATGTCCTCGTCGGGCTCCAAAAGCGCCCTGGGCAGCAGCAATGGTCCGGTGGCCTTGCAACAGCAGCAGCAAGAAGAGCTAAGTGATCGAGACCAGGGCGGACATAATGTACAGCCTCCCGGCGGGATTCCCGGTCTGCTGAGCTGCCCAGGGAACAATGGTGGTGGTGTTGGTGTCGTAGTTGGTGTCGGTGGTGGTGATCAGAGCGTCTCAGAGGCCATTTCGAATATATCTAGTCCCGACTACCAAGACGACGATAACTTATTGAGTTCTCGCGATATTCTAGGCGGCATGGTACTTAGCGATCCCAGCGACTCGGACTCCACCATTCTCGTCTCGGATGCGGCCGCGCTGCAGCGTCAGCAGCTCAAGCAGCAGCTCCGAGCCCAGCAGCAGAAGGAGCGAGAGCGGGATCGGGAACAATCCGAGCACAAGGTGGTCATCCAAGTGCGCGGCTTGGACAGCAACAACAGCAACAGCAGTGGCCGCTCCGATGACGATGTGGTCACGCTGACAGACGAGCCGCACGGGATGAATCCCATTGGCTTGCGGGACGGTTCGCCGCCCGTCTCCGACGATGGCAGCGATGTCGAGTCCCTGCACTCGTATCACTACTCCCCCAAGGCCGTGGACATGCCCTCGGCCATTCGCCTGGCCAAAAGACTGTACTCCCTCGACGGTTTCAAGAAGAGCGATGTGTCGCGGCACCTCAGCAAAAAGTGAGTATTAAAAGCAAGTCATTTTCTTACAAGAAACAATAGCTAACTCCTCTTCTGTTTAATTTCAGCAACGATTTTAGTCGAGCAGTGGCCGATGAGTATCTAAAACACTTCAGCTTCGACAAGAAGTCACTGGACCAAGCGTTGCGTGAGTTCCTCCAACAGTTTTCGCTGTCCGGCGAGACCCAGGAGCGGGAACGGGTCCTAGTGCACTTCTCCAAGCGCTTCCTCGACTGCAATCCGGGCACCTTTAACTCGCAGGACGCCGTGCACACCCTGACCTGTGCCATAATGCTGCTGAACACGGATCTGCACGGCCAGAACATCAATCGCAAGATGAGCTGTGCGGAGTTCGTGGACAATCTGGCCGATCTCAACGATGGCGAGAACTTTCCCAAGGACATACTCAAGTTTCTGTACCAGGCCATTAAAACCAAGCCGCTGGAGTGGGCGCTGTAAGAAAATAAACCTTTCAACATAACTACCTAGATTGTTAAAACAATATTCATTATTTTAGAGACGAAGAGGCAACGGATATACAGCAGCAGAGAGCTAACAACAGTGCCCTTTTCTCTGTGGACCAGAATCCCTTCCTCGATCCCCCGGAATCGGCCACGGCCGTGGAGTACAAAAAGGGTTATGTGATGCGTAAATGCTGCTACGATAGCAGCTTTAAGAAAAGTGAGTTTTCGTTCGATTTTCATAATTAAAAAAAAAAAAAAACAATTATCATTTGCAATAACTTGATAGTTGTTCAGAAAGAAAGCATTAAGCAACTAATTGGTATCTTCTTAATTTCAGCGCCCTTTGGCAAGCGTTCTTGGAAGATGTTCTACTGCACACTGCGAGATCTTGTGCTGTATCTGCACAAGGATGAGCACGGTTTTCGCAAGAGTCAAGTGAGTCAAAGAATTGAGATCGGCCAAAGTTTGAGCACTAAATAATTCTTAATTTAATCCACAGATGTCCGACAATCTGCACAATGCAATACGCATACATCACGCACTGGCCACGAAGGCCAACGACTACACCAAGAAGCAACATGTGTTCCGTCTGCAGACGGCCGACCAGGCCGAGTATCTCTTCCAGACCAGCGACTCCAAGGAGCTGCAATCGTGGGTTGAGACGATCAACTACGTATGTGCAGCCATTTCGGCTCAACCGCTCGAAGGAGGCGTTGGCAGCCAGAAGCGGTTCCAGCGCCCGCTCCTGCCAAGCAAACAGACCAAGCTGATGCTGGTGGGTATAAGGAACCACATGAACCATTTTGTATTTGCTTACTCATTTTTTAACCAATTGCAGAAGGAGCAGCTGGAGTCGCATGAGCAGCAGCTGGCCCAGTTGGAGCAGGAGCTCAACGAGCACAAAAAGGGTCCCATTCCCAGCAAGGGCTTGCCTCTCCAAAACTTCAAGGAAAAAGAAAGCTACTTGCAGTATGAAGTAAGTTGAAAAAACGAGGCATGCTATTTATATTTTGGTCCTATAAGAACAAAGTGGTATCACAAAGGATATTTTTAAATATCACGTTCGACCTTTTATTGTTAGGCCAGAATCATAAATAACAACCTATGTATTACTTTGATTTAATATCAGTGAACTAAACCTATGTTTACCCCTTAGCTGCGTCGCTACCGCACCTATGTGAGCATCCTGAGCGCCAAGATGCTGGCGGACCAGCAACAGCTAGAGCTGCAGGCTCTGCAGCCACCGCAAGCGGCGCACGAGGAAGAGGCGGACACATTCCCAGTGGGCACCACCACGCCGCAAAGTATTAACCTGCAGCAGCAGCTACAGCAGAAGGATCAGCAGTCGAAGGAGCAAAAGGATCAGCAGCAGCAACAGCCAACGAACAGGTACAGTCAGCACCAGCGCCCTGGCTCCTCGTCCGGCAATGTGCAGCAGGACATTGGCTGACGCGTAATGGGAGTTTTCTCAGCTTGTGTGGTTTAAGCGATCTCTACGATCCATACGAAATGTTCTGTATTTCTTCCCGTTTTCTGTTTTTCATTCGCTTTTGTTGTGTTGTGCTTCCCCGATATCCCTTTAATGTTGTGTTGTTCGTTCGCTCCGCAGTTTTGCCCGGATCTCAGTCCGGACTAATGTCGGTTGGAGCAAGCTGTTCTGGGATTCGGTTTGCTGCGGTGTTCTGTTGTGTTGCTGGCATTACTGTGCTGTTATCACGTTTCCTTAATTCCTTAATTCCCTTCTGTAAATATATGATTATTTTCGCATTTCACCTGCGTCATGTTGCCACATCCTCACGAGTACAAGCTTTAATTTCAATAGTTTTAACTACGATACGTATAACAATAACTGAATTCAGACTTAAGCGTTGCGGGTAGGCAATTAAAACCACAAGACGACCCCTAATGTAATTAGTTATTATGTGAATAATGGTTTTATTTTTGAAGCAACCACAACCACACAACATGCTGTGAAAACTCAATGAACAAGTAGTAAACGATAATTAGGAATTTAGAAATCGAAAAACTATGAAAAAAGTTCGACCGTTTAATCCAATTAAAAGTCAAGATTCGAATAGTTAACTATAGAATACTGTTTTTTGTAGCACTTGTAGCAAACCAAAGTTTTGGCGTTGGCGTTTAATGTATACCTACGAAAGCAAAATATATTTAGAAACGAAATTGAACGAAGAATTGTAGAAAACACACAAATGTGGTTCATTAGTAGCAAAACCTCTACCGTTTATACCTAAGCTAAAAGCATTCTAAATATACATACGACATACAACATACTTGCGTACGAACTAGCATTATACAAGTTTTACAAATCCGCACACATCCAGCAGTTAGACATACAATTTTAAGTAGACCGAATCAATTAAGCTTGTATGATAAAAGCCTTGGACTCATCAAAACACACTCACCCGACACTGTTAATGGTTAATCAATTAATGGAAAAAGTTACACCCACACCAAAAACCAAACCGATGTATCATATAAGACTCATCCTAACCAGGCGACATTATGCCGCCCCTAGGTGATCCAAAAACCGTTGCTGTTACTCGTTACCCCCCGTTAACCCCCGTTCAATTCCGTTAAACGCTCCACCCAAATGCAAGTCAAAGCAAAACCCAAATGGAAGAATTCTTAAATCTTACAGATGGCTCGATGTCTTCTGCTGCTGTAGCCCACTCTGGCGGCATTTGCTCTATTCGAAAAGCCATTAGCCAACTTAGACTCTTGCCAAGATTTACGTAGCAACAGCAACACAGCAACAGCCACAGCCCATGAAACACTACTCCGGAGGCTAGCGATCCGATCCAAGAGGTTCTCCTTGTAAATGCCCCGACCCGTCTTAAATGTGAGCAAGCTACTGCCAAAACTCAATGTTAATTGTTAACTCTTCAGTGTCTAGCTTGGCTTAGTGCGAACCTATATACGAACCCAGACCACCTGACATATGTACATCGCATTGCTAACCTCGCTTTTCGTTCTACACTTGCAGAAAAGAGAAGAAAAAGAAATAATTTTGTTTCGTTTCGCTCTTGATTTCGATCATTTCAAAATCCCGCATACACACACTCCTAACTCCTCCACACGCATCCTGGCTATCGGTAAGTGCCATGCTTAAAAGTCTTGGGTTCTCTAATATCACTCTAAAAAAAAAAAGAGAACATATCGAAATTATTGCAGATCACATACTTTTTAAAGATAAAGGTGTATGGTTAAAAAAAACTTTTCCAATTCTAAAAAAAAAACGTCTTCAAGTATGCATTACATTTTTCTTATCAAATGCAATTGGAAATGTGATTTTCTAGCCCTGACTTTTAAGTAAAGTCTCCGAGGTAAAATTTTTTTTTATTAAGTTTTCGATGCCACCTCATTTACGTCCTGAAATTAATTTTAAAAGTGTTCCAAAAAAATACTTAAATTTTCTTTGCATAAAAAATATATACATTTTTAAATATATTATTTGTTTTTGCTACTTACTGATTGGGCAATGAGTGATATTTACGAACCCTGCAAACCGTCAACTTCCAACGCTTCGACTTATGCATGTAACTTTCTTCTTTTTTCCAACCAGAAAATCAGGCAATGCCCATGAATGAATAGAATACTCCGAAATGCCACGCGGAATTCGTCGAAAAGTCAGACAGATCCACAAAAATCACACACAAAAACCACACTCGCATACTCAGCACCACTCACAACACCACCACCACCACTCACGGGGAAGAAGAGACGGAAGTGCACCACCCAACCACCACCCACTTACACTCACGCGTTGCGGCTGTGCCGTGTCTGCCACTGAAGGAGTTCGGAATCCGTGCACTTTCAATTACTTTAAACATCGGAAGTTAAGGGGAGAACATTTGAGATATTTAGACTACCCACGATAATGATATTTAACTGTAACCGAATTTGTTACGCGTACGAAAGAAGGTTTTTTTTTGAGGTGGGCCAACCATCCCAGCGCAGGGCCGTTCGTCAGAAGATATCGGCATTCTCAGCAACCATGAAGGTTATCTCGAAATCGGGCATCCGACGACTTTGCTATTTATCTGAAAGGGGTTTGAAATCGGTTTCATCTGATTTAAAGCTGTGCAATCTATTCGATTCAGATTTGAATTATTGTTCATATTTGCCTCGCCAAAGATTCTGCTGGACGGCTGTTTAGAAACGAGAATGAAAACTGCTTATACACATAGACTTATTATTACGAGAGTTGATAAACAATACTTACATCATTACCTATGCTATCATTATAAATGATAAAAATAAATTATAAATTATTGAACAGTATCTCCACGCAACCAGAAGATGGAGATCGTCAGCAGTAACAAGAGTAAAAAGGATAACGAGGACACGAGCATTAGCATTAACCTAAGCAATAATTATCATAGCCTATGCTTTACGTACTATTTGTTTAATTATTGGCCTTTCGCGATACTTTACCGCATTATCTGTGTAGGTCCTCACGCACTTCTCCAATATTATGTACGGATCGAGAATATTTATTTAAACAATTATCGGTTGATTACGCGACATGTCCATGTAGCTAGAATATGAAATTGATATCGATTACCAGGTAAACGGAGGGAGGAAACAATATATTTAAATACATCATATATTTTTGAATATATTATAATATTATTGTATTGTGTAATTATGTAAATGCATATTATATAAAATTGTTTATAATAATTTTTAACAATTCTACTGAAACGGCAATAAATTCGAAAATACCATTAATGGAAACTGAAACGAAAGCGACAGCCACTTGCCGGCAAACCATGCGCCTGATTGTATGCATATTGTATATTTATTTAGTCGAAACGTTTTTTAACTGGCTAACGAGGGCAACACTTAGTTTTTAAAGCAATATCACCCTTTCGACAAAGAATTCACACAAGCATTCATTGAAGGCGAGCAAAGGGAAACAAGAACACGAAAGCAGATTCGGTGATTTTTATGTGAACATTTATTACTAACTGATAAGCTTTGAGTACATTTAGGAAAGCCGTTATACTATGCATATACACATATATATATGAACTATATATAGTATATATGAATGCTCCTGTGAGCAACCAAACAATTACGATATGACTCATTAAATACTTCCGAAAGCATTAAGTTTCCCCCCGCTGTTTGTCTTTACCCCTCCTCCGTCTTGAAGGTGAACGACGTGTCCGTCTCCGCCAGCATATTTTCCAATCGCAGGCCCAACTGCTTCCGCTGCATATCCACCCTCACCACCGACGCCACAATCCTATCCCCGATGCTCAGCTCGCTGTTGTTCATGTGACTCTTGTGTATCAAGCCGTCGCGCTCCACGCCGACGTCTACGAAGGCTCCAAACTGGGTGACATTGGTCACTGCACCTGATTTTCGGATTGGATATTATATTAATTTATAGGATTTAACCAAAATGTAATATTTGCATCTCACCGGTGACCACATCGCCTATGCTGAGCTCATCGAGTCGTGTTAGTCCCTGCTTGAAGAGTGGTCGCTTGTCCAGATCGGCTCGATAATCCTGCAGAAGTTTGCGCTGCAGAGCATCTAGCAGGAACTCCAACTGATGAAAACGAAAAAAAAAACCATATTAAAAACAACTAAAGCACTAATATTCATTTCCAAATTGTTTAACTTCTTAAGACATTGATGACCCTATAAAGAATATTAATATATTCTTAATTCATATACCATTAGGAAAATTTAAAAAATTGTTCTGGGTGGATATTCCAAGCTAGTCTTCCTTCTAATCTTACATAAGTTATAATTATATATTAATTCCGTGCAAAATAAAAAGAAATTTTAAATTTAACTATTAAAATATTTCTAAAACCGTATAATACAAAAATTTCGAATTGAACAGACATTTTTGGGAAGTTTAAAGGATAAATCTTGATATTGTGACTCACCCGCTCCATGGGCAGCTTATGCTGTTTGGCTACCCGATCGATTTTGGCTTTCGAGGCGGCAAACTCCTGGATGCGAGCTATAAAGCCAGCCTTGCCAATGTCCGACAGCTTCAAATCACAGTCGGCCAGGATACTGAAAGCACAATATATTTGTTTAGCTTGTTTAGAATTTCGAATACAAATTTGCAATTCCCGACATGAACGCTGCGCTGAAACGATCGTACGAAACAAGGTACCACTATCCGCCTAAGTTGGTGCCGAAGAAAGTCAAATATGTGGCATGCGGCAGTGTTCCATTCTATTCTGTTCAGAGTAAGCGGGACCACCTGCCGTGTTGGGAGCATCCGATCACGGTGCCGAATCAGGTTAAGTTTGGTATTTGCTGGGAGTATCCGCCAGAGCGTTACAAGCGCCGTCCATTGCCGCCTCCTTGCCGTGGAACCACCATCCCGCTTGAGGTGCTGAAGCCCACCTTCGAGCACTGCGTGAACCTCTACACGCGGTTCGACTCTCAGCTAGAGCAGTGCGCCCATGAGCAAATCCTCGTTGTAGACGAGCAGCTGGACAAGCTAACACACCAGCTAGACAAGGCTAAGACTTTGCAGATTAATTACACCAAGGAGATGCGCTACCAGGGCGTGCGATATCGCCTCTTGATCGGTGGCCCCTGTTGCACCAAGCTTTATCCCGAGTACCTCAGCCGGATGACTGAGGAGCGGGCTCTCTGTGAGTTCCAGCGAGCCTACAACAGCATCATTCAGTCCAAGTGAGTTTACATCCAAGTAATATATGATAGCCTTGCTAGATCTTTGTTTCTATAGCTCAGAGTTAACGCAGTCTTTTCTGAAGATGCGTGAATCGATGAAGGAGTTGGAGCTGAGGGTGAGCAGGCTGGATCGGACCCTCAAGAGTCCTTTTGTTCTCGAACTGGACAACTCGTTGCAGACCATCGAAGATCTTAACAACTACTTCTTTGGCGTGATTGTTAAGATGAAGACGTGGTCGGAACTGATGGACCCCATGAAGGAGCACTCGATAGAGGATTATCTGGCCTTGCTGAACAAGGCGAGCAACTTCAAATCGTTTATGAGCGCCGGCATGGAGGACTGCACGTGCAAGCGGTGTGGCAAGAGTGATCCCCTCAAGCCGTATCTTCCATGCTGGTGTCAGCCACTCGAGTCCAGCGAGGATTGTGATAGGGTCAAGGACCGCGAGAGTAATTTCAATATCGCTGCCAAGATTACACCGAGTGACTCGGACTTTGCCAATGAGTCCAGCGACACCTCTGTATTAGTAAAGGCGGCGGAGTTGAAGTTGCAGTTACAAGCGGATCAGACGGAATAGATTGGCTCATCGTGTGCCATTTAGATTATTAAAGTTACCTTTGGGCTTCACTCACCTTTCTGCCACTTTATAGCTCTCTGGATGCACCCAGGTGCAGTCCAGTGGGTTCTGCAGCCGCCCTCCAACGCTCAATGGTTCGATGCGCACGAATCCCGCGCACTGGACAAAGGATTTCTCGCCTATTGTGCGCACCGATAGCAGATCCTTGCGGGTCTGAAAGGGTCCCTTCTGCATCCGATGCTCGATGATCTTCTCGGCCTTTTTTTCTGACAGACCGGCTATGTGTCTGGGTTGGGGATATTGTTAAATTATTAATAGAAATATTATTTCAACCAAATGATTGTTTTAACCCACTTGAGCACACTTAGACTAGCAGTGTTTAAGTCCACGCCCACATAGCTCACACACTCGGAGACGACATCCTTCAGAGACTCGGTCAAAATCTTCTCGGCCACATCGTGTTGATACATTCCGACTCCCAGATGGCGAGGTTCTATCTTCACGTACTCGCTCAGTGGATCGTTCAAACGTCGCGCTATTGAAACTAGGAAGGAATTCAAATGGGTTAAAATATGTAATTTCCATTGGTCACTTCGTCCCAACCTGCACTCCGTTCGTTCATATCCATATCGGGAAACTCCTTGGTGGCCACATTGCTGCAGGAGTAAACTGAAGCTCCATTCTCGTTGACGATGCTGTAACGAATACTCCTGCTGTCCAAGATGCCGGCGTGGAACATATCAGTTAGCCAGTGCTCGGTTTCACGACAGGCAGTTCCGTTTCCCAGAGCAATAATTTTGCATCTAAAAAGGAATCGTTTTGGAAAGAGTTTAGTTTTTTAAAGCAGACAGAATCTGTGTCCTTTAAAGAATAATTTTCGGTGAAAATTTAAATATTAATTCATGAGAACATAAATTAGGAAATTGTACTAAAATATACTTATTAAAACTATGATTAAAGAAGGTACTAGAGTAATTGATCTGACCTGATAGTTAAAGCTTTTATGTAATTCAATAGGAGACGAACAACTTACTTGTGATCTCTGAGCAGTTGCACTAGCTTTTGTTCTGCTCCCCGCTTATTTGACCTGGCGCCATGTGGGTAGATGACACCCGTGTCCAGAACATCGGCGGTCTCGGATATCACTGCCAGTTTGCAGCCGTTTGTGAATCCCGGATCGATGCCCAGAATGCGTTCACCTTTTAAAGGGGACATCAGCAATAACTGCTTCAGGTTCTTGGCAAACACATCGATAGCTGCCTTCTGGGCTTTCTCTTTTAGATCAGCGCGAATCTGTCGGCACATTAACGGCTGCACTGCAAATAGTTTTTGATTATAACAAATTTTAAATTCATTTGTTCGACTTTTCTTACACTTTTTGGAATAGCACTCTTCCAATGCTTTTGTGAAGACCTCCCTTCGAAGGGGATACTGCAGACCTTCTGTCATATACTGATCGGTTATAAAGCGCATGAGATCGCGTCTTAAATAATCGTTGGTCTCCAACTTAACTGAGAGGAACTTGTGCTTCTCCCCACGATTGATGGCTAGCATTTGATAAGGCTTAATGGTCTTGATGTCTCCCTGATAATTAAAATAGTTCTCGAATTTTGAGCTATCCAACTTTTTGTCGGCAATTCCGCTAGATCCCTTCCCGCTGCTGGACTTGCTGGCACTTGTCTTCGAGGCTGTAGCGTCCTTGGTCTTACTACACTTGAGAAACACTCGATGGACGTTTTGTCTGTAAATTAAAGTTATCAGGATTGCAGACTTAATCATATCCAAATAAGTACATACAATCGTCTTAGTTCCTCCAAAACATTGGTATTCTTGCTTATATTGTGGATTATAATGTTACAGACCCCGTTCATCACCAAAGATTCGGTTGCCAAGGCATCATTGTCTGGATCCACAATCGACTCGACATCAACTTTGGGAGCCGAGCCGTAGAGCAAACGGTCGGCATATTCTTCCAAGCCAAGAGCCTTGGCCCTGTCCGCCAGGGTGCCCTTGCTGGCGGGCTTATAAGGAGCGTAGAGGAACTCCAGCTCCTCGTTGGTCTTGGCGCACATCAGCTCGTCCCTAATGTCCGGATTAATCGCGTTTTCACGTTCCAGCTGGCTCACAATGTTCTCGGCTTTCTTCCGCAGATCCACGATGTCCGTGTAAGTGTTGCGAATATCGCGCAAACGGTCGGGAGCTAAGTGATCAATCAGATCTCTGCGGTAGCTGCAAATTACACGAGTTATTACTTCAAGGATTGATTTGTGCCAAAAGTCCAATCTACCGGCAAATGAAGGGAATGGTGTTCTCATTCTCGAAGAGCTGAACAATATTTCGCGCTGCCTGCGGCTGGATATTCTCCGTTTCGGCCAACAGCTCATGGATGTTCCAAACTTTGCGACGCTCCCAGAATGAGCTGCGACCAGTGGTTGAGCTGGCTGCTGCTCCGTCTGTTTGCGTTGAGGATCGCGGTGGAGTTGGACTTTGGGGTGCCGGTGGAGCTTCGACCTGCGCCTCGGGGTTGCTCTCGTTCGGACAAGAGTTCTCATCCTCGGTTCCCTTTTTTGCGCGCTTTTTCTTTGGGGCAGACGCCTCGGCAGCTGAATCCATGGCTGTGGGCCATCGTTTACGTTTCGAGCTGGGTGCAATTGGGAGAAAGAGTATAACCAATATTCTAGTTCGCATATTAATAAATATATGTCTTACCCGCCTGCCAAAGCATCTGCTGCCCGATCTATCCTGCGGCTCTTGGTCTCCCGAGGCCTATACTCATCCTCCACCACCTGCTCAATTTCCTCCTCGGATTCGGAGAGCTCAACTACCAACTTTTTCTTGGTAGCTGCGGCTCGTCGAGGGCGAGATGACATCTTTAGTCAATAAACAAAACAATAAACTTAAGGTTTATAATGTTTGTCTTCTTGAAAACGATTTTTCGTTGAGTGATTTATATGTTTATGTATATTCTTGAAATTTATTATTGTTTGTTTATCTACAGTACAAAATAACCCACGTATATATATTAAAGACTTAAAGTAGCCTTAACACGTAGGGATATATCAGCGTCCTCGGGAACGGATGCCGCAAAAATCAGCATTATTCGATTGACCCGAACAGCTGGTGGCGAATTCAATCGATTGCCCATCAGCTGTTGAATTTGTACCACGAGCCGGCGGTTTTATTTTGTGTGGATTTATCAATTAAAATGCTGAAATATGCATTGCAAAGTGGGTTACAACATCGACACAGGTTACTCCGGCAGCTCTCCACCAAAATCCTCAGACGCACCTACAGCAGCAACATCAGGAACATTGGAATCCTAGCGCACATCGATGCAGGTATACGTTATTTATTAAATACACTTTTCTAACCGAATTTACCTGAAATGTAAACCAATTCTAGGCAAGACGACGACCACAGAGCGTATGCTCTTCTATGCGGGCAAAACCCGGTCTCTGGGTGAAGTGCATCGCGGGAATACGGTGACCGATTACCTAACCCAGGAACGGGAAAGGGGCATAACGATCTGCAGCTCGGCGGTCACATTCCCCTGGAATGGGCACCGGTAAATACGTTACTCACTTCCTCCACAGCTGCTCTCTAATTCCCTGAATTTTAGCATCAATCTCCTGGACACACCGGGTCACATCGACTTCACAATGGAGGTGGAGCAATCCTTGTATGCCGTCGATGGAGTGGTGGTGGTTTTGGATGGCACGGCAGGCGTAGAGGCACAAACAGTCACCGTGTGGACGCAGGCGGACAAGCACAAGCTTCCCAGACTGATATTCGTCAACAAGATGGATCGTCCCGACGCGGACTTCAAGAAGTGTGTAAGTGATCTAAAGGAGAAGCTGGAAGCCCAGCCTGTTTGCTTGCAGTATCCCGTAAAGGACGAAAATGGAGTATTAGGTTGGACCCTCTCGTGAAATCAGCTTTTCTTTTTTGTTAATATAAATAACTATACCCTCTTAGCCATCAATGATGTGATAACTCTGGAGCAGTTAAGCTGGCAGCAAAAGGATCTGGGCCGTAGCTACAGCAAAATTAAGCTGGAGCCCTCAGATGACCTCCGTGATCTGCAGGATAGGCGCAATGAACTGATCGACCAGCTCTCCGGTCTGGATGACGAACTGGCCGATGTGGTCATCAGCACGGAGAGTTTTGATAAAGTTGATAATTCCCTAATTGAAAGGGCCCTGCGCAGAGCAACCAATCAGCAGAAGATAGTACCAGTGCTGCTTGGATCAGCCTACAAAAACGTTGGCATTCAGCGATTGATGGATGCGGTGAATGCTTATCTGCCAGCTCCGGAGGAACGCAACCAAGTCTACGACTGTTTTGGGTAAGGGAGAGCTAAACAAGTCTAAAGCTTTTTAACAAATCTATAATTCCAGCACTGAGGTGGCAGGCAAGGTCTTTAAGATTGTGCACGACAAGCAGCGGGGCCCGCTAACGCTGGTGCGGATCCTGCGGGGCGAAATAAAGAAGGGCATGCGTCTGATATCAGCCCGTGGTCAGGCGGAGGTAGTGTCCAAGCTATACGAGCCATTGGCCGACGAATATCGGGAAGTTAGTGCTGCGCACTCTGGTGATGTGGTCATCTGTTCGGGTCTGAAGGTAAAACACATACAAATTTATCAAGAAAATAAAAAAAATATTAATTCCGCCGTGATTAGTCCACGGTGACGGGGGATCTACTGACCTCAAGCCAATCCACCCTTAAGAATGCTCAGAAACGCTTGAAACAGAGCTTGGGAAAAGCTGTCACAAATGTGGAGGAAGAAGACAATGAGGCCGATGAGCTGTTTGGCCTCGATCCTCTGATTCCAGATGCCGTCTACTTCTGCTCCATTGAACCGCCCAGCGTGTCCTCGCAAACGGCCATGGAGCAGGCCCTACGGCAGCTTCAGCGCGAGGATCCCAGTCTGCGGGTGAGCTATGATTCCGTCACGGGACAAACCGTGCTCGGCGGCATGGGTGAGCTGCACATGGACATAATCAAGTCGCGCATTCTGAGCGAGTACAAAATCGACGTTGATCTGGGACCCCTGCAGATAGCCTACAAGGAATCGATCGAGTCGTCTGCCATTACCACACTAAGTGTGGAAAAGGAAATAGCTGGGAGCAAACAGAATGTCAGCATTACCTTGGAACTGGTCAAAGACCAAATGGAGTTGTTTAGGTGAGATGATAATTTATACTTTATTGTTGTAGTTCGATCTTATTTCAAGTATCCCACCAAAGCTTAGATAAATCCCCAGAGAATATACCCAATCTCAACATGCTGCGACCTCGCATTCTGCAGGTTCTAAAAAAGGGTTCTTTAGGAGCTCTGGAGCGTGGACCACGGGTTGGTGGGCAGGTGGTAGAGACGCAGATTCGTCTGCACAACGCCACTATTGGACGGGGCACCGCTGATTCCTTTGTGATGGCCACGGCAGCTCAGTGTGTTCAAAAAGTAAGTAAAACAGTTTCAATTGAGGTGGTAAACTAAATATACTTTTAAAGCTTCTGAGTACGGGTGGGACCCGGCTATTGGAGCCCATTATGGCCCTGCAGATTGTGGCGCCTAGTGAACGCATATCGGGAATAATGGCAGACCTTTCGCGACGAAGAGCCCTGATCAACGATGTACTGCCGAATGGTGAACGAAATAAGGTGAGATTCTGGTATTGACTAAAACCATTCAAGATACTACTCACCGGCTTGTCTCTCCTCAGATAATCCTGGTGAATGCTCCCCTCGCTGAGCTCTCCGGCTATTCGAGTGCCCTAAGGACGATTAGTTCGGGAACAGCCAGCATGACGATGCAGCCGTGCGGGTTTTCCGCCATGAACTCTGCGGATGAATCGCTGGCGGAAAGAAGAGCCCAGGGACTCGAATGATATCCTGAAACGTGGACAATTGTTATCAACTTGTGTTCAAGTTAAAGCCCAGCAGGCTGGGTATTTTCTACCAACTTCCTTTGTGTTTTAAAATTAGAATACTCTATCCCTGTCGGACGTGTTTTTATTGATATATTTTAGATCTATGCCTTGAAGCTATATTGAAGAGTTTTATAAATTCGTGTGACAGACAACTATTTGTTTTTTTGTTTGGTTTGATAACCACCAGAGTGCATTATCAGCATGGCGTACTCCACTCAAAGGGGATTCTTCCATGTGCCGTTTATGAAGGAGTCAATTGATTTTGAGTGTCAGGAAGGATGCGTTAAATTGAAGAGTTATCCATCCACGGTAGATGACAGGTCGTGGTCGGCAAACGATGAAAAGAAGTCGCGATTTGTGGCCGATCTGGTGGCCTGTAACACACCGATCCAGAATCAACGTCCCGGCGGAACCGGAGATTCTGGAACCGGAGGGAAAGGTAAGCGAGCTGCTGGTCCGGAGGACGAGTATGGCAGTGATTTGGTGGTGGGCGACAGCCTTATTAATGCCGCCGACGAGACAATCGGGCGCATGCAGGATCTGATGATCAAGAACAATTTGCTCGAGAATAAGCTGGCCGACTCCGAAGAGAAGCTGAAGACGGCCCAGCAGCAGAGTGACGATATCAAACGGATCATGGGCCAGCGCTACGACCCGAAGAAGGCCAAGGCCCTGAAGAAGAAGATCGAGGAGCTGGCCGGTGATGGGAAGATCACGCCCAACGATGAAAAGGAGCTCAACGACCTGCAGGACGCCATTGATGACATGAACAAGGCCCACGATATTCTCCAGGCCGAGAACGCTAACCTGAAGCGGCTGATCGAAAAGCAATCCAAACGCTGCAAGCTGGAAGGCATCAGCATCGAGCCCGAAAAGTCAAACGATGTTCCCTATCTGCAGGAAAAGATCGATAATCTGGGCAAAGAAGTCGCCATGCTCCGGCAGGCGGAGGATGAAAATATGAAGGGCGGCACGGCAGCTGGCGAAGGTGGTGGTCGTGGTTCCTCCGGCAGGGGTTCATTTTCCCCAGATAAGGATGCTGACAACATCAGGCGCATTTTGGCGGAACGGGACGCCTTGAGAAAGAGGTGCAAGCAGATGGATGAGCTCGGTAAGAAGGTTGACCAACTGGAGCAGAAGGCCGGCGAGGCCGAGGGCATCTCATCCGATTTGGAGAACAACATCCAACGGCAGAACGAGTGTATGTGCGCGATGCAAAACGAAATGCAAGACATGCAGAACTACTACGAGAACGAGGTGGAAAAGGCCAAGGGCAATGAGGAGTTACTCAAGGTGAGTGGATCGGAGGGTCGGATCGAATAATTATCTAATCGTATTGAAATAATTAAGTTTTTCCAAAAAAGAGCGATTTGTTTAATAAATTAAATTAACATAAATTCTCCAATTTAAATATAATATAATATAGTTGCAACTTTTCACAACTTTACTCATCACCAGAGAATTAAGACTATATCTTTTTATACCCTTGCAGAGGGTATTATAATTTTGACCAGAAGGTTGCAGTGCTTAATATTTGAACAAAAACAATTTGAAAATCTTATATGTTTTTGAACTAAGCTTAACATTTTTTTAACTGTTGGAAGCGGAAATTAAATAATTTTGATTCCTGACTGAAACTATTTCGAATCCAGCTTGGCCATATTGAAATGCCATCACTGAACCATTTGTATAAATCTAGAAATAATCACTTCCCATCTCACCCGTTGACGTTCTAATTCTTGACTTAGTGCCGCTGCAACCAGATGAAGCAGGAACTGATGGCCGCCAAGATCGCCAACCAGCGGGCGCAGTGCCAGCAGATGGAGATCGACGTGCTGCGCAACGAGCTGCGCAAGCGGGACATCGCACTCAACGCCTACGACTGCCAGTACCAGCAGTTAATGGTGAGTGTCTCTATAAATCAGTATCTCTGTGAAACATCTTTCATGCATCAGTGGTCCCCCTGCAGTTAAAGGCAAAGATGTTTAAGAGTGCCGGATACCGTTTCCTGGACGATCTGCCGGCCGACTGCAGTGAGAGTTGCGTGGATGGTGGTGAGGAGGAGGAAGGGGACGAAAAGTGAGCTCCTTGAAGCCAACCATATTCCCCCTCAGACTGGTTAATTTCTCCCTATAACCATTGATCGATATCTGTAGTATACCATTCATTTAACTAATATTTGGTGTCACACAAGTTTGTTTATGGAAAATCTAATTATTGATAAATTACAAAAAATGTGTGTATTAATTTGGTATATCTTTATTAAATATAATAAATATGTAAGCATAAAAATCTTACATAATTCACCTATCAGTATTTCAATTCCGATATCGAGTACAATTAAATTTAAGTCAGATTTTTAAGTTCCTTTTTCAAATTAAATCAAGAAAGGAAGGCTAGCCTGGCCAGTTGCCCTCAATCGGATCGATCTTCTGATTTGCAGCTATAAGGAATTTATAAGCAGTTAAAAATTTCATTCCCCCAACTTTGTATTGAATTTCCGAAAGCAAGGACCAGGCGAACTATAAAAGAGCACATTTTAATACTGCCCCAAAAGTATGCTACATTTTGGAAACGATTTTTTAAATTAAATACATAATCCGTTTATCTTAAATTCTAAATTGATCGTTGGTCATTTGATGGTCATGGCTAGATTGACTCGGCTGGTGATGATGATCTAGAATAATATATATACTTTTTCGGTTGGAGATGTCCCCTTTACTGCGTTGCAAACTTCTGGTCAAAATTATAATATCTTCTGCAAGGGTATACAAATCTGCAATGATTAATCGAGTTCTCCTAATCGATAACGGTTTGTTTACGTTTGGCAGCTTATCGAATGTGGTATTTTTTCGTGGTATTTCCAAACCGCACGTTTGCGATATGAAGGCACTAGTACCAAAAGGTAATTCTTAAAAAGTTTTTTGTTGAGAGTTGCTTATTTATATAATAAACAAAGTACGATGGAAAAGCTAGTGTCCGCCAAAACGTGTTTGAAACTGCTGCAGGTAGGTATTCAACATCAAGGATTATACTAGAATTCACCTCCAACAACGTTTTCATTGATAAAAATAGGTGATGCCCGGCGTACCGCAGGCTTCGTCGTCTGGAGCCCTGGGCGTGCTCGCCAATCCCGTCCAGAACCTCCTTCAAATGCAGCAGGTGCGTCATCGACAGACCAAGCACTGGAATCCGCAGTTCAAGCGGCTCCGCAAGCAGAAGTTTGTCAAGATCGAGCTGCCCAATCTGCGTGAGAAACCGGAGGACATCTCCAAGGAGGAGATGCGCAGCCGGATGAAGGAGCGTGGTGTCCTGCCACCCCGTCCCTGGATGGAGCGCCCCTTTCACATCAGCTGCACCGGCGGTATCTTTGAGGCGTACGTCCCACCAGAAGGCGATGGCAAAAAGTCGATAATCTCCACCACCGGCGCAAAACAGAAGCTGGAGTTCATCGAGAAGAAGTCCAAGAGCCTGATGGCGGTACGCAAGATTCGCTCCTACGAGGAGAGCTTCAGCTCGGATGATTTCGGAGCAGAGGCGCAGGAGATCTACATAAAAGCCCATCAGCACATGGCGGCCAAGGAGAAGTACAAGATCCGCGAGTACATCAGCGAACGTTGCTATCCCGAGATGATGCATAACGTCAAGGACAAGACCATTCGCTGGCGCTTTCTGCAGTCGCTGGAGCCACCTCGCGTTGTCCACGCCCGCTGCACCGAGGTGATTACCAAGGAGAACCAGTTCGCCCAGGTCACCGTGCGCTTCCACAGCCAACAGATGTTGGCCATCTATGACCGCTTCGGTCGCCTTATGCACGGCAGCGAGATCCTCACCAAGGACGTTCTGGAGTACGTGGTGTTCGAGAAGCACATCTCCAACGAGTACGGCAAGTGGCGCCTGCACGACAAAATAATTCCCGACTGGCTGCCGCCCAAACAGCCCGCACCCATTACTTATCGTCTAATCGAGGATGCGGAGGAGGAAGTGTCTCCCAAGGAATTGACTTCTGGCGAGGAGTCCAAGCAACTGGAAGCTGGCAGTGAGCAGCCAAAGGAGCAGGTGCATCTGGCTGCTCCGGTGGAGCGCAGCTCGAAACCGTCTGCGGCCCTTTGATTGTACTTTTTGTGGGCCGCCTGGCGGCTCAGAAGATTGCACGTTAATGTTGTCCATTGATTTTTGAGCCGCCACTACGCCGAATTATAATTTTTTTAAATTATTCTTTGTTTTTATTACGTTATTACAAAAACGTCATTTTGCAAATTTGTTAATTTGTATGGGATTTCAGAAAGCAAGTACCAGGCGAACAGAAAAACCAGCAGGCTAATCTCCATCACTTATTGATTCTCATCTATGGAGACTTGGGAACCGTTGTTCTCCATGCGGCGCTCTCTTCCTATTGGTAAAGGGTGGAGAGAAGTGATTTTGAAACAACCGTTGTTCTCCGATAAAGAGAAAAGATTTTGAAACAACCGTTTCTTGCCTTGAGTACATTGAGTGGGAGCACATTGAGTGGAAGCACATTGAGTGGAAGCATATTGAGTGGGAGCAGTAGGGTACTTTCTGCTGATGTTTTCTGTTGCTGCTGTTTTTTCTGTTCGCCTAGTCATTAAATCAAAGGAAGAACCCATTCAGAGCCTTAGTTTAAAATCCGTACAACAAATTACAACAACGTTATGACGCAAATTTATTAATTTGTATGGGATTTCAGGAACCAAGTACCAGGCGAACAGAAAAAACAGCAGGCTGATCTCCACCATTTATTGATTCTCATATATGGAGACTTGGGAACCCTTGTTTTAAAAAATCCGTTGATTTCAAATTTAACTTTTGTCGTTGGACACTTCCTTTTGTTTCTGTTCTCCTGGTACCTTGAAGTAATGGAATATCCAATTCAGTGGTTACAATTATGAAATTTCCGGAAGCAAGCACCAGGCGACCAGAAATCTCCAGAAGGTCAACTACTCAACTCCACTCATTTTAAAGCATCCCCAAAAGATGCAACACTATCCCTAAAAGTATGCAATATTTATATAAAAAATTAAAATTATCCATTAAATTGTTAGAAATTCGCAAGGTTCCATTGCTGCAGTTACCCAATAAGAACGCTTAAGAATTAATATAAGTTTGTGGTATATTTAAACAAATTGTAGTAAAGCTAATGCTTATGGTTGCTAGTTATAAATACAGGCGTTCACTAAGTATTTTACATACAAAAGTTCGTCATGGATTGTTTGGACATTCAACAGAGAATACATTATCAATAAATAGAGCACATACAAATACATATATATACAAGAAAGATCAGTAAAGCCAAATCCGGTCATCCGAGTCCGTATCACACGAAGCTGCTGCTGGGCTCATCTAGGTAGGCGCACCTAGAGCCCGCCTCCTCCAGAGACTTGCGTCCCAATTCCAGCGGAATCTTGCTCACAAACGCAGCTGCGGATGCTTCTTTGGGTGAGGTGGGGCCCTGTTTTTTGCCCGGTGGGGAGAACTTGTTGCTATAGTTGCTGGTGGGCTGGGAAACGGCCACACCCCAGTTGGAAGGCTTGATGGGCAGCACCTTCGGCTTTGGCGGCAGCGGTGGCGGCGCTTTGGCATATTCCGCTTGATCCAGCGCCGTCTCTGCAGATAGCTGCAGCTGCTCAGTCTCTGGCTCCGGCGTGTCCACCTTCATGGGCGATACCGGCTGTTGGTTTCGCGTGATGGAAAAACGCGGCGCCGGTTGCGGAATCTCGGTGGGTGTGGTCGCCGCTTTGCTCACGGGACTCAGGTTGGCGCGCACCTTGCGCAGCTTGGACACGGCCGCGCTGAGATTTTCCTTATTCTTTAGGAAATCGGGCAGATCGAAGTTGATCTCGGTGCCGCGCTGATCCTCCAGACGCGCCTGCTGGGCACGCTTCAGGCCCTCGAGTAGTTCATCTGTAAAGGCAGATATAAATTAGTTTGTGATGCAAAAAGTTTATTACGACGGTTGCTAGTTATTTATAATTCCGGCCTGGAACCATGATTTTAGTCTTGGTTAACATTATCTAAAGGAATCCTTGTCAAAAGTGTGGTGGGCATCAATAAGAAGTTGTAGCCCACACACATCCTGCACAGTGATTTAAATAATTAATTTTAAAGAATATATTTATGATAGAGACAATTTTGAAAAACCATAGAACCGTATTGTACCACCGAAACTAGATTTTACATTTTTAGGCCAGAAACATAAATAGCAACCTACGTGTGACACTGCAAGGCCACCCACCTTGGTGCTCCGCTACTCGCTCCGTCACCTGTAGCTTGACGCCCGCCTTCAGCTTGGCTATGATGGGCTTCTTGGGATCCGCTGGAGTTGGCACTGAGACTGATACAGAGCCTGCCCCTGGAGTGGACAAAGCCTCCTCGGACTGCTGGCTGCTCGTGGACTTCTTCTTGAGCTTGGGCAGCTTGCTGCCGGGAATGTTGTCGCGCTGCTGCTGGCGCTGGCACCGCATGCGGTCGAATAGCGAGGAGGAAGTCTCAGAGGGCGCCTCGTTGGACTTCATGGAACAGAGGTCGCTGGGACGCTGTGGTTGGGGCCTCTCCGCCGCTTCAGCCTTGCTGGCCAGCATCTCGTTAAACATCTTGTTGGTCAGCTCGTCCAGCTGGGCAGCTGCCGGGCTGGGCAGGGGCTTCATTGGTTTGATTTGCTTCGGCGGCATGCTGCTAATGCTGCTACTACCGCCGCCTGCCTGAAAATCCGACTGGAGCATCACGATCCGGAGCCTCTGGCCATCGGCCATGGTGACGGGCTGCTGCAGGTCCATTGGCATCTGCGTGTCCCGCATTATCACCTGCACCTGCTCCATTTTGTAGTTGTACTTGGTCAAAATGGGACGGATCACCTCGTGGAGCTGCTTCTTCGGCTTGCTCTTCACGGAGATCACCTTCGGGTCGGGCAGGTCCAGCTTGAAGGCCACCCGCCGTTCGATCAGCACCTCCTTTCCGGCCAGCAGTTGCGACGGCTGTTGCAGGTCGATGGACTTGGTAGTGCCCTGGAAAACGATGTCATAGTAGGGATACACCAAGTTCCTCTTCTCCAGCAGCCTCTCCACCAGCTGTCCCACGGTTTCTCCCGCTCTCGTCTGCACAATTGTGGTGGCTCCGTCTGTGAGGATCACTCTGCACAGTGAGCACACGCTTTCCACACTGGCCCCTGCACCGTTCGGGGCTCCTGCGTCGAAAGAGGACAACGAACTGCGCGAGCTGTGCAGGTCGCTGAGGGAATTCTGCCCGGAGGCCAGTTTGAGGGAGGCACTTGTCAGCAGGGTGGGCGGGGGCAAAGGTGGCGCCGGCATCAGGGAGCTCTGCAGGTCGGCCATTATCTCGGTGCGGTCGCGGGATTTACTCCTAGTCTTCCGGTGCCATGGAAGCAGGCTTTTGCGCCGCCGATCCTCAGCATTGCTAGCCGATTTTTTGAGCTGTCGAAGAAGGAGAAGAAATAAGTTGGTAAGTAATCGTGGCAGCAGGGAAACTGATTAAAAAAAACTGGCCAGGAATAAAAAATTGCAGCGCTATTAGCACAGAAAACTAATTAAAATAGTTTCTTAATTTGTAGTTCTATTTAGTTCGCAGTATTCCTTCAAATCACTCACCTTTGATGAGGCGGCCAAGTGAAAATTTGTCTTCAGCAGCTCATCTAGATCGGATCCGTTGTAGGGCAGGGCCTGACCTTTCTGCTCGGCCTCCACGCAGCTCTTGAACAAGTCGGAGCGAATGAACCTCTGGTAGCTGTCGAACTTCATCAGGTTGAAGATTTGCTTCTGGGCGGGCGCAAAGATGTCCGGCGCGGCGCTGGCCAGCTTCTCCTCGGTAAGGTTGCGGGCCTGCGAGTCCACGTTGACAGGATCGCTACTGCTGTTGGACAGATGCTTTCCAAAGATCTCCCGCGCCTGGACAGCTCGCTCCGCCTCCGATTCAAGAAGGCGATATCGCTCGCAGGCGGTCCAGAAGTAGATGTTCTCCGCGGAGAACTCCTTTTTGAGGAATTCGGAGAAGGTCTGCATTCCGGCTGCATCCTGCAGCATGCGCTCAAAGGAGGCACCCCAGCTGCTGGGATTACCATTATCCTGGGCCGGAGCCTCTGAAGCAACGGATGCGGTGATGGCTGAGGGCGGGGCGGGCGTGGTAAGGATCTTGGGCAGCTGAAGCAGACTCAGCTGCTGCTGGCTGCGTGTGGACTTCAGATCCGAGTCCAGCATCAGCGTCTTGATATACATATCGTTGTCGGAGGCGTTCATGGAGGCAGTGCGTCTCACCAGCGGCGACGACTCACCCTGCTGGCCCTGAGGCTGTTTGGCCACCTTGTCGGAGCGGGATGTGCGGAAGGAAGACTGTCCCCAGGCTCGTCGGAATGGCGACGCATTGGCGGGCAGAGCTCGGTTCTGGAATACAAAAATATGCAGCTTTATTAGTTTTATATGTTAGTTTTTAACGCGAAGTTTGCAAGGTTTTAAATAACTGAACCCTTCTAAATATTTGAAAGTAACTAATTTTAAATATATTGTGTTGTAAAAACAGTCTTATATCATAAATAAAATAAAGGAATAATACAAAATATGTTAATTATTTTTCATTCCACAAAAATTCTTATGGAAAATCTTGATTATTAATACAGTTTTATTTAATATAATTTGTTTAAATAATCATGAGTAATAACTAAGTTTCCATAACTATTATGAAAACCTATCCGATTCTGAGAGACTTTCCGATTTCAGAAACATCCCACAAGAACTAATAAAATAGTTGAATAATATTTTATTATTATTATGATAAAGCCATTTCAAGCAACATATATTTTATGAACCTATTCTAACGAAGTCATTTCAAGTGCAATAACCCAATAATGTGAGGCGAAGAAGATGTCTATTCATGGGCAATTTACAACTACAAATTGCTGCCATGCAGAGTCCGTCATTATCATGGTCAGAGACGGACACGATAAACTTTTGAACTCCTCCAGTTAGCTCATAAATTTGTATGTGTGACGCATGGTGGCTCCCTCTTACAAACAAAAAATTAAATAAGAACTCAAGTCCCCAATTGTGTAAATGCATTCTCGAACGATTCTTTGGGAGTTGAGTTTAGTTGAGTTGCTGTGAGCTTCGGGCTCTGGTTCGGGTTCGAGTTCGGGTTCCCCTATGCTGATGATGCTTCAATCTCTCCAGGCTGGCATTCCCTTCTATTTACTGCACTTGGTGCCGCGATAATCGCTGCTCAAACAGGCGGAGAATCTCTACTGCCATACTGGTCTGGTCTGGCCTGGCCTGGTCATTGTATTTGTGCACTTCCCACCGACATTTCGCTTAACGACAGCTTTTGTGCGCCATCCCCCTTTGGGTGAGATTAATGAATTCCATTCCCGAACCCATCACCATCACTCTATTCGGATCCCAAGATCCCGCTCGAGTTTCGCAGAAACCATAACTCACTAGCCGCACTAGCATCACCAGCAGCTCAAACACACACGAAAAACATTTGGTTTCTCGACTGGCGCTGGGATCGTTATAGATAAAAGAGAAATTTTAAACATTTCCGGTTAGTTTTAGTTTACTCCGTACACAACACTCACACACCACACGAGAGCTTAAAAAGGGGAAAAGCAATTCATTCACTTTTGTTCATTAATAGAAACCAATTGGTATCGAGAGCTTGGGCAAGTGGTTCGACGACACACGCTACCAATTGGCCTCGCACGAAGTACAGCAAAGATATTATTGTCGTCAAGTGGGATACTCTTATCGAATATTCCCATGTATTTATGAGAACCAGATACCCAATGAATTACAATTTCAACATCGGGCGAAACTTTCTCAAACGGTTCTCGTGACGCAATAAGAACAAATTGAGATACAAAATTATAAAGAGGGGTTTGATAAGCTTAGTTTTATCACTCTTTTAAAAAAGATGTGGGTCAAAATGCATAAAACACTTAGAAACTACTTAAGCTTCGACTTTGTTTTTTTTGCCTTTAAGGGGCCTGAAAATTTCAGAAATTCTCAACTGACAAACATGTGACAAACACCATACATCAGCGAAACGAGCATAAATCAACGTTGATTGCCAAACAATAGGCGGGGACTTCAGCGGGGAATCGGCGGAGGGAGCAGTTCCACTAACTAAGTAGGAAGTGAGCAATTTGGCAAAGAAAATAATTAAAATAAATAAACGATGGCCAATTTGCAGATTGTCGACTCCAAGCTGCAAATGCGAAATCGAAATGGAAACAAAAACAATATACTAGTACAAACGCCAGCCACCAACTTTGGGCGGTGTGAGCCATGCAAGAATGAGCCACAATTAAGTCCGACCACTAAGAAATCACAGAGCTAAAAACACCGAACACCGAACACCGAATGGCAAAAACAAAACAACAGAAGCCGCCATTCCGTTCCGTTCAGCTGGACCGCTGTTGGGGAGGAGTGAATGGAGCATATTACTCCGCTTCAGTGGACACTGACTTGGACATTTTCCGGTGCCGCCATCGTGGGTACGTTCACATTCACATTTACATTCATATTCCCATTTACATGGCCGCATCGGCTCGCCCTCTCTTTTTGTCTCTTCATATTAAACTCATCACCTACACCGGAAAAATGCATCCGTGAGATACAAAATTAAATATTAAAAAAAATATATATTATATAATAAAATATAAATTATTCGAGTGAGAACGGTTGATTCACAAGATGTAATAAAACCCGATCATTTCAAAGTATTGTCTTTTTCCCAGTGTACTCATAGCCCCTTGCCTCCGCTCTCTTTGGAATCCATCTTCATCTGGCACTCTCTCTGGCCAAGTGCCAAGTCATTGAGCTGAGTCTGCATTTTAAGGCGGCGGAGAGCTGGAAAAGACGATCTACAGGCCGCTATTGGTGAGGCAAATAAACAAAGTCCCACGAGTGAATTATCCGCAATGGCTTTCGGCACGGCTCGGGTTACCACAATATAATTTCTCTATATAGGTGCATATAACACGATCTGCACTACCTGTCGCCTTCTGGGGTGGCACTTAATTAGCAGGGCTCCGGTAATTGGAGTCTGGAACCGAGATGGAGTCGCCGTTGGAGCCGCAGCGGTTAAATATTTGTCGGTCGGCTGGTCAAGATGGAAAATTGAGAACCCCAGCGCCGATCGAAGGGTTTCACTTGGTTGCGGCTTTACTTTGCCAGCAAAATCGTTGAATATCACTCACCAGCGGGTGACACTTGAGAATATCACGTACTCTGGTACGGAACCCACCCGATTTCGTCGTACCCTCCAACATTTGCCCTCCGCAGATGGATCGAGCAAATAACACGCATATCTCTTTCTTGAGAAATGTATTCCAGACGATAAACAGAACAATATTTACGAGTATGTGGACATATACAAGTAAAAAGATACACACAAGTGAGCTCATGGCGGGCAAATATGATATCAAAAATGACGAAGATCGTTTTGGGGCTTCCATTTAGAGATTTGGAATTTGTGTCCCCATCTAGAAGTTCCCCGAAATGTGCCACAAATTCAGGGGATCTCTGATAAATCATACCAGACCTTATGTGTATGTATGTTTTTGTATCTGTATTGGATAAAAACCTACAGCTGTGGCCAATTAAATATGTCAAAATTAATTTTGCGTGATATTTCCTATTGATATAAAGTTTTCAAAAGGTAGTATTTACTTAACCAATATTTGGTATAAACCAATCAAAGTTGTGTGTTTAATCAGTTTTCGCGGTTATCTTTACTTTATTAATCAATAAGAAACCAACATTCTTGAAATAACCCGATAAAGACGTAATATTCTAAGACCTCTCAACTCTCGACTTAAGCTTTGCCGTTTCAGTATGATTCCTAAAGCTGAAATATACTTTTAAAAATCTTTCAATATCAATATAATTCGTATATTTTAGTTTCATTTTAAAATCCACTGAACAGCAATATTTTGACGACCACCAGAGTGGGTAATTCCGATTGTATTCCATTTAGAGGCAACAATGAAAACGAATCTTATCGAACAAAAGGCCCTCGAGAACGATTGATTCAAAACGAAACGAAAAGTGGGCGATGACTTGGGGGTGGCTCATGCGGATGAGATACAGATACATTGATACGAGGGGCAGACAAAGAGAGGGACTCGTTAGAAATGCAAATGTTGAACTAACCATAATAAACCCGTAGGTCTGCCAGAACCTACCCGGTGGCTTTTCTCAATTTTTGACGATTAAACTTAAACTTTTGTTTAAATGTTCTGAGGTTGGAATTTCTTTATTTTTTGTGGTATTTATTCCACGCGAATTCTGCCAAAGGTGTGCCGTTGTGTTGGGGTGTGCGTGTGCTTCTGCAACTGTGTGCGAGTGCGTGGGTTAAATGCAATGCTAAGCAGAAAGCGAAAACGTGCTGCTTTTGTCAACTCGAATTGGCGATTACTTTACTTTTTCTCAACTCATTCGCTTGCGCACTCGACTTCACTGGCTTTCCGTGCTTTATGTAATTGCTTTATTTCACTTATTACTGGGATAGTTAACACGAGAGTTGATGAAAACCACGACTAAAACTACCGCCCGGAGAGTTGTTGATCGCGCGGCGTTCGAAATTTTTTTGAAATTGTTTTGCAAACACAATTGCTTTTTGGTGCCGTCGACGCTGTCGGTGTCGCTCTCTCGGGGAGTTCACTCATATTTTCCTCTCTGCCGTCGGCCGCTCTTATTTTGTTCTCTATTTGACGCTCTGTTCTCACTCTCTTTGTATTTTGTCTTTGCTTTTCCATGCCAGATTGCACGATTTAAACAACTGAAAGTCTATGCCCCTATATAAAGGATTGTGGCTACAATTATACATGGATTATTGCGTTAGGGTAGGAAAACTGAAAATTCAAACGTAATAATTACAGTCAAACTCAAAGAGTTTTATTTTCCCTCTTTGGACTGCGCATCTTACGAATATCTTTAGTGTTAAGTTAACCCATTATCGTTAACGAGATACAATCAGATGAGACGGGAGAGCAAAGTCACCGAGAGTGCATTCGAAACAAAGAGAGAGCGGGAGCGCGAGAGCGATCATGGCCCCCACAACAGCTGGTTCAGCGATTGGGGGAGTTCACCCGACAGCGCTCGCGCTCTCGGCTGCTCTCCCATTTTCGAATTTCGAACTCGCAGTGGTATTTGTTTGCATGTATTACTCATCTGGTTGAATGAGGTATGCCTTTTGTTGTTGCCTCTACATTGTTTTTTTTTTGTTCGAAATTTGTTGTTATTGCCATTGCCTATTTGCCTGACACCGGCTGCTGCTTTTTGTTGTTTTGCTATTGTTGTTTGCGCTGCTGCTTATGAATGAACGGCAAATACACACACATACATGCTTACATGCAGCTGTTGTGGGTGTGTTTGCTCTCCCAATCACTACTTCGCTCTGAATACTCTTCTGTGTAAGATAATATAATTTTGATAAGATCTTCGTAACTTTCAACAAATCAAAACATATATTTTATTTTATACACTAGAATATTCGTTACACAATTGTTTAGTTTTGTTTCAATTTTTTAATGTTCTATGCCGTTATTAGTTTTATCAATGCATTTGAAAAGAACGTCATTCTGAATATGAAAGGGTATATAAACTTCGATATATGTATCTTAATTTCCTTTCTCGTTCTCCTTAAGTGACGCATGTTTTTTGGTGCAGCTGCTTTAATTAAAAATGCCTTTTTGCTTTTGGCCAATTAATTAAGTCGCTTCGATCGTTTTTGCACAATATAAAACAAATTAATTTGTTTTGTTTTTGCTTTGTTATGCCCATTTAAGTAGGCAACGAAAACATTTTAATGAGGCAAACCTCAAACGTAAAGTTGTTGTGCAAAAAATGCCGCCGAGTAAATAAATAACTCTAAAATTAGACAAGAGTACTGGCAAATAAATTAAGCGATCCCCGAGTCGAGTGATGTAAACAAAGAGCCAGACAATTGAAATAATTAAAATGCCAAGCAAAGGAAAACTGGAATGCGGGCGGCTGCTTCAGCTTTTCTTTTTTCGTGTGGTTTTTTTTGCTATTGCTGCGCATTTGTTTGATAAATTAAGCCATTTGCAGATCCACACACTTAGTAAATGGGAGGGGAGAGGTAGGAAACCAAAGACCCCCATCTGAGGCTAATTTCAATTTCCAGATCATGTGAGCGGACGAGAACTAAAAAACTCTTTTGTTTCTTTTTATTTTGCGTGCGTGCGCGATTGTCTATAATTTCACAGTTATTTATGATTTGTTTAGCTAATGGCAGTGAGCAAAAAAATAACAGACAGAACAACAACAAACAAGAAAGAAAGGCTAGCTTCGGTACCCGAAGCTTAGAATACCCTTGCAGACCAGTTGCCTTAAAACTGTGCGATCAATTGTATGGCAGCTATAGGATATAGTGATCCGATCTTTTGTTTTTAAATTTCTAAAAAGGCTTTAATGCCTATGAAAACTGTTTTTCTCAAGAATGAATTAATTGTCTTAAAAAACACCAGAGTTATGCTCAATGGCCCATTTTTTCCTATCGTTCCTATGGCAGCTATAGGATGTAGTAGTCCGATTTTGATGAAACTTTCAGGATATGTTAAAATTGCTATTAAATAGAGTTTACCAAGAAATAAACAATATATATTTAAAAATGGCGAATTTATGACACTTTTTCCCAATCGTTCCTATGGCAGCTATGTGATGTAGTGTTCCGATTCCGGCCGTTCCGACTTATATACTAACTGCAACAGATTGAAGGGTTGGTGCAAAGTTTCAGCTCGATAGCTTTAAAAGTGAGGGACTAGTTTACATAGCAACCGACAGACGGACAGACAGACAGACAGACAGACAGACAGACGGACAGACGGACAGACGGACAGACGGACATGGCTAGATCGACTCGGCTGGTGATGCTGATCAAGAATATATATACTTTATAGGGTCGGAAATGTATCCTTCACTGCGTTGCAAACTTCTGGTCAAAATTATAATACCCTCTGCAAGGGTATAAAAAGAGAACGATAATTTTCCACATTTTACGCACTTTTCCCTGGTTTCTTTTTAGCGTTTGTTTTCCATTCGTGAGATAATTCCCCCCAATCCGAACTGTTCCGCTCCCAAATCCCAAAAACGCAAATAAAGCGATAATTTTACATTTAAGAGAAAGAACTACAGGCATACTCCGCTACGACAGGTTCTTTAAAATGTATCTTATTTACATGGAAATCAAATGCATTTTTTACATGCATATTTATTTGCCTATCTTAGTTGTTTATTGTAATGGAATATTATGTAATTAAAATGTTTTCCTCAAATAATTCTATGTAAAATAAATGCAAAGTTTCCTTTCGCAAATTTTCGGTTCAAGAAGTTTGACTGTATCGTTTTTTGAACAATTGCGGTCCGCTGTGCATTAAATTAAATATCCGGCAGGCGGCTTTTGTTTTTTTCGTTAATTTTATGGAAGCCAATGCGGGTCATATGCGTTCTGAATGATCCAGGCGGAAGATATATGTATGTACCCGACCGACGACTCTGCATGCACCAACACACACAGGAATTGTGTGGCATGAATTTTTACAATGCCCACAAACGTTTTACGACTTTTATTCGGGCCAACGTGTAGGCAATTCAAAAGGAATATTTACTTAATTTCTTTAATATGAATGGAAATGGTAAATATCTGTGTGGGCTATTTCCCCACTGGCCATTTGCCACTTGGCAACTGGCGAAAGAAGACCACTGAGCCAATGGGCTCGGCTCATTGAAAAGTGAAATGCGCCACGCGCCGCCCATATAAATGCGACAATTAGAAAGTCATTATGGCCAACAAGTGTTGCCCTGATTTGGAAGTGGGAATTAGAGGGAGAGGCAACTCTTTGCATTCAAAGTCTACGCAAAATTATCATTTAAGGTGCATATTCATTCGGAAAACTATATTTATTTAGTACCTCTGAAACTGCAAAAACTGAAGGCTTTTTGTTATATCGTTGATATATTTCACTATTTTAGAATTAACAGCATAATATAATAAACAATATTTTCCATTTCATTTAACTATATACTAGCTACTATAAAGGACACCTGAAGGTCGTGCACTTGCAATGGCATTCCTAAATTACTGCCCTGATCCTGGCCAGTAGAAATCGTTGATGGATTTGTGGCATTGCAAACAAATGCATTTTATTGACCAATAAACTATTTGGAATGGCGCAATCGTAATTCGCCTAGATCTAGGATATGTCGATCCGAGAGATGGCAAGGTAAACACCATTAACCCGACGAGTTCAAAGATCGTTTGGGGTTCTCTGGGGGCTTCACTGGAAGCCAGGTGCTGCCATGCGGACAACCATCAACGGATCGCGCGGACCCGTATTAATGGGAATTGATTGACGACGACTGGAGCGTAAATAAACAGCTTCCAGCGAAAAATTATGAAGAGATGGCGTAAACAAATTTCGGATCCGAACGGAACGGAAAGTAGTGAAATGATTCGGGGCGAATCCCATTGGCGCCAGCTGGTAAAGAGCCCTCCGAAATTTCAATGGATAAGAAATTCAAAAATTGCAATTATATTTCGGACGAAATTTCCCCATTGAGGAGGTCGTGAAATTTAAGGAAGCTGGGAAGTACACCCAAGAAATTGTGTAAAAAAATGACTAATATTTTGGGGATATTACCCATTAGAATTACCTTTTATTTAATAATTAAAAAATGTACTCCTCCGAATAAGTTACTTCTTATGTAACAAAAGAATAATGTTTATTTCAAATTACAAATATTAGGGATGCTTAAGTACATATACAAAAATATAATTAAAGGAAAGTTGATTTTATTAAATTATACTTTTAATGCAGTCTTTGTTATGTTTTGTTTTTTTTGGTAATACATTTGCTAAAATAGTAGTCATATCTATAATTTAGCATAAGATGATTTTCAAATATAAAAAAATACTTTTTACAATACTCTGCTGACCGTCTTTGTTATCTGCTTTTTAGGTAATCTAATCCCAAAATATAAGTCAATTAGTAACATAAAATTTCAGTATAGAATGCAGTTTAGGATTTTTGATTTTCTTTCCCCAAGCGAATCATAATTTCCGAATGTGGAATCTAAAAGTGACTCACGCGCATCACATTGGTGGAATCACGCAGCGGGGGCGGCTTGCTGAAGTCCATCTGCTGCATTGCATCCGGATCGCTGATGGATCGCCGCAGTGTGGTCACCGAAGCCCGTTTAGCGTGGAAGGAGCCGCGCAGGAAGCGGGCAAACTCGCAGGCGGCATTCTTTCCAGCCCGACAGACTGCCCTCGGAGGTGTGACCTTGAAGCTGGGCAGCAAGGGTGCATGCATCTCAAAGGAGGAGTCGGGCGATATGTTCCGGCTGTTGGAGCTGCCCGACTGCGTGGTCAAATTGGAGCTTGCCGAACTGATTCCATCATCATGCTCTTCCTCATCGTCATCGGAGCTGGTGGGTGGGACATCTCCAGAGGCAGCCGGAGGGAATGGCCTGCAGCCCAACTGCTCTTGATTGTCTCCGTTGCTGGTCACTCTGATGAGCACTGGCGAACCGGCGCGGGAATCCTCCAGCTCAGGCTCACTGAGCTTTCGACTACCACTCCGCCTCTTGGTCGCCGAGCTGAAGAACTGCAGCACCCGGGAGGCACTGCGACAGCTCCGGCGCTCTGCCTGCACCCTGGCCATCGCCATGGGTGGGGGCATCAGGTCTTCCGCCTCGGCACATCGCCTGGGCAGGTGTCCCGTTGCCTCTTCCTCCTTAAGAGTGTCCTGTATCTGCGGTGAGGCACTGCGTCTACCGCTGGCACTCTGGTAGAACTCCCTGGCCTTTCGGCATATAAAAGGCGAACTGATCTTGGACTTGGCTTTGGGAGTGCTGCTCGCCTGCCGCTCCTCAAAGTCGCGCACAAATCGGGTCAGATTCTCGCGATCCAGCTCGGTGAGGCAGCGATGTCGGACATGCTTTGGGGTATGTCCCGCCACCGAGGGTGCTCCAGCAGCCGGCTGTATCCTTTTGATCTCAAAGCTGCTGTCGAAGGTCCCGGAGTCGTTCAGCTGGCTGAGGGACTGGACAAAGCGCTCCACCATACTGGCGATGCTGTCGCCAGAATTATTTCCGTTGCTAATGGGTATTCTGGAGCCACCACTTTTGGTATTGTTCATGACGCAATTGCGCTGCGGCCTAAATGGGTTTAATAATTATTATAGTTAGCACTTCAGCCAGATCTTTCGCACTCATCCACACGCACGCACCGAAGCAATTAAAACGCAAAGTTCTGAGGGGAAGAAGAATATCTTTTTAACACGTTCGCATTGCCCGACTGTTCGCGTACGACTGAATTTTCCCGGCCAAAAGGCCAGACAAAGGTAAACTTTTCCGGGGGTTTGCGGAAAATGCGGGCGCAGGGTAAAAGCTGGGAAAGGCATGCAAATTTGAGAATATACACAAGTGTACTCGTATGTATCTCTAGGGGACGCCTGCGCACTTCAGACAGACAACTTGAGTCTGCCGGGTTGAGTAAGCAATTTTGCCATTTCTTTTTTTATGGCCCTCTGCCTGTTGCTTTCTTCGGCTCGGCTTGGCTCGTGATTGGAATGAAAATATAACCACACGACTGACGGAAATTGTCACTTGTCTGAGGCCCCAACGATGATGCGTCATTGGCGATGTGGCCCATAAGGAGATGCCATTCCAGTTTGTTTACGCAATCGAAGAGTGTGGGATCAGAGCAACTCGCGAGCCGGGACACAAATGAAAGCCCGCAATCCAAACAAAGCGATAGAATGAAAGCGAGAAATGTTTAAATTATGTTTATGGCCAAAAATATATAGAACACAACTAATGGGGCGAACATAAAAAGAGCTCTTTAGTTGTTTCCACCTATCTGGTATCTGGTATCTGGCATCTGGCATTATTACCCCCACCAAAGACAACGAGCAGAGAAACCCTCTTATCAATATTTGAGTATCAAAAATAGCTAAATAATGCCAGAGTAAACACCAGAAAGAAAACTGTGACTGCGCAATATGAGCCACGAACTTAATAGCTCTGACCCAAATGCAGGAAATATATGTGTATCGCATTCTTAAAAAATGAACAAATGGAGAACCCACGGGAATCGTGACCACTCATGGGTGCCTTATCGTTTGAGGATAGTTCAAGGGTAACGTTCAGACGTCATTAAGAATTTATCACACAGCTCCCAAAAACCACATCACAGTGCTCTGTCATCAATGAAGGCGCTCTCCCTAAAGTCTAACTAAGCATAAACAAAAATAAAAAAATAAAAATCACACTGGAAATGATTTCATTAAATATAAAATAATAATAAGTATGAATAAGGGAATTTGAAACTACCAAAATGTCGAAATGATTATTCCAAGGTTTCATTTAACTACGTCAATACATATATGGACATATATTCAACATGGAGAGATTGGAAAATACATTATTTTTTATATTCTTTAAATTTGTTCTCCAAAATCTATTGCAACTTTCTATTTCTAGTGTGAGCAATTTCAGATAAATCAACATCGTAATATTTGCAAATACATTCTTCACCATTTTATTAGCAAGGCCTTGCAAATTAATGACTAGAATAATTTTCCATGTTATTAAAGTGTGACTGAGTTTTAATGACGACAAACTAAAGATCAAAGTGATTTTCTTATTTCGAAGACTCATTGTTTTCGCCGTGAAGTGTGACATCATTAGGGGAATGTGAATCGATCGAATGATCATCATGAAAACACACTTCCCCTAGGAAAGGCAGTCTTTTTCGCAAAATTCGGGGAAATTCCACAGGAATCACAGCAAGTGTAATAAATCTGGAGAGCTGTCTGGGGCTATTCCGTTGAATGGGTCAAAATAGGAAAATGTTGGAAAATATTGCCCCAACCCTCCCCTTTTCAGCTATTTTGGGCGTTTAAGTGGAAACATCAAGAAGCGATTTGTTCGATTTTTAGGTGGAATCATTTTTTTTGTGAATTATTTAGTTTACACCAAAACCAAATAAATATAAGATACGTGGGCTGATGGAATTGGCAGGGAACAGTCGGCAAGCGATTAATTCTGAATAAAACTTTGCGTTGCGATGCGATTTTATTGCACAGTTGGTGTGTGCGGGTGTGTATTTTTTGGTAAATTCACTTTTTATCTCGCACTCTCTCGGTCTCACGCACTTGAAGAGTTCGGGGGAAAAGTTTATAAAAACATTAGCACTTTAGTTATTGGAAGCATTCATCAAAATTGTCTAGCGGGAAAATACCGCTCTCAGAGTCATTAGCGAAATATTCCGGTAGGCTGCGTTTTGGTATTTCGAGTTGCTAGCGTTTCGCATGCGTTTCGTGGGCGGTTTTATGAGTGTTGGAGTGTTGTGTGGTTCCACGCGATCTTTAGCTATGACGTCGATTGGGAATTGGGGATTTCACTTGTTTGATTACTTTGCATATCAAGGCAATCGAGCGGAATGTTTTCAGTGCCTGCGTGTGTTTGCGTGTAATGGAATTTGCACCGTTTATGAAATCAAGAAAACATCTCCATGATTTTCTTTCTCCTATTTTAACATTTATATTATTTAGTACATTCTATTTTTGGCGGCCTATGCCACAAAACAGGCCACAAAAGTTCAATTGACTGGCAGAATCGTTTTATTCTGTTTTTGTTTTCCCCGTGAATTTTTGATGCTCTTCAAGGCGATCGATGAGTGCGAAATATTTTTGGGGGCGTTGATGGATTGTTTTTTTTCCATTAGACATACACAATTTTGGTTTATCCAGGTAATTGACCCAGTTGAATTAATGTTTCTGTTAGGCCAACAGTTTTGATTGGAAGATATTTAGTTAGTTTAATGGCGAACGAACTCTCGAAGTATGTGGTGATCGAATGAACTGCGCTCGATGACTGACTCAGACTTAATGAGCGGCGTTTAATGTTCGCTTCTCTGTTAACCTGGCTCAGGTGAAACAAAAACAACAACAACAACCACCGAAAAGCAGCTGAAACAGCAACACCGCAGCTGTGGGGGACCGCGAGAGAGCGAGAGAGAAAGAGAGCGCGTGCGCGCGTTTTCGAGGCGGTTTACAAAGCGGTTTCTGCCGCTTTTCGCTGTCCTAGCCGTTTGTAACTTGCTGTTGCCGGTGGTGGTGGTCACTTAGTCACTATATGAGCACTTTACACACATATGTATAACCTGAACATAAAGAACAAGGGGTGGAAAATGAACAGCCGAGTCAGGTGTTTTCCAAGCTCCTCATTCCATTGCATTACTGAATGCATAAATTTGAAACTGATGTCGATTATAAATTGCTCTTATAGGTACACTGTCAGGTATATAGCAATCGAGTTGAGTCAGTCGGTGCTACAATTAGGGAATGGTTAGAGAACCTCTGCATTTCAAGCTTTCCACATATTTAATATTATTTTCAATGTTTGCACAGGCAATAAGATAACTCTGTAATGTGCATAACGATCGAGTTGACTCAACCAATCTTAAAAATATTACCAAATTTCAATTAAAATTTTACATGGTCATCAAATAGTTGGAGGACTGTTGTGAGTCACTTCACATCTTCACAATTATAATAATATAAATTATTGATAAAGCCAACCTTTAGTGTTATGGCTTTAAACATAAAAAACAAACATGTTTTTCAAGATATTTGCAGTTTCCTGGCATATGCTAACCCTGCAATATGGACAACGATTTCGAGGGTCAGTCAATATCCTTAGCTTTATTGATACTTAATACACATGTTCGAATACAAATACAAATACAATATGTAAATATTTTATGAGAAAGTGAAAAAGACTGATGCTCGCAAACTTGGAAATATTCCGCTTGAATTCGTTATTTTACAGAAAATTCCGCTGCACTTGGAAATTTACAGAATTTCAATAAAAATACCTCCCTAAAGTAAGGTTTAAAAATTTGTTTAAAAACAAAATATTCAGTTTAAAAATTTCCTTGTATTTTCTATAGGTGTGAATAATTTGATAAGTCTTCAAGCGACTGCCGTAGGGTATTGTCCGATCATCTAGAGGCCCTTTCCGCTTTTCGCTGATCTGTTCAGCTTCGGGGTTTTTTCAGACAACTGCTTTTGGTCATATCAATTGGCAGGTTACGTGCCTGGAGCGCAAGGTGTTTATTATTAGCAGCATTTCTGACGTACTTCGGCCATTCATTGTTCGCTCTATTTTCGCTGCTATCAAAACATGAGAACACAAAAACACAATCGCACACACGGTTATGTTGGGCTGGCTAAATATAATGCATTTTAAAAATAAATAATTTGTTTGCTTTTCGCGGTTGGCCTTTGGCATTCGTGCCGAGTGCCGGAGATACTGATAATGAGACGTGGGGGGATAAGCTCACCGATCGCCGATTGCAGCTACAGCTTTAGACAATTACACGGCTGACGTATGTGTTAGATACAGTACAGATACTCTGTTTCCCACAGCGTCAGATGGCAAATACGTTAGTTCGTCGGCCATGGTAATCGAAGTAACAAACAAAGGTCACATGGTGGCGGCTTAGTGTTCTAGAAAACTTAAATTACCCGAAGGAAAATCAACCTGCTAGATAGCGAACACCGAGAAGTATTCATTTCCCATGACGAGCGGTCAGGAAGGAAGGAAGGAAGGAAGGCAAAGTAACGTTCATTTAGCAGGTTGCCCTCCTTAAATTTTTGCCTTTCGACTCCAGCACGAGGGTTGTTTCTATTTCCCCTTGCACCTGTGACGGCATGTGCCGTGAGTTACCACCTGAACTCGAAGGAAACCCGGGCAGGTTGCCGCCAAAATGCCGTCAGTCGAGACAGAGTCAGAGTCAGAGTCAACCTGTTGGAACAGCCGGCCAACTACAGATACAAATTTCCCGGATTGCGTGCCAGCAAAGTTGGGGTCGTAAATGCACTTGACATGCTTACCTCATTTGACAACAGTCTGCTATCGTCATGACAAATCTTAAAAACTAAGCAAACTGGAAATTAATGAATTCCAACACTTATTCTGATTAAATTTAATAAAGTTAGTTCACCTCATTCGTTGTCGTTGTCGCTGAAATATGTTGATTTTATCAGAGACAGCAAGAATCTATTAGTTGATAAGAATGATCGATTCAATTAGAAATGATGCATCGAGAAATTTGTGCGAACTTAATTCTATTAGAAATTAAATATGTGTCACTTTTACTCAATATGTTGGTATCAAAATATAACATTATATATTAATAACGCACTGAAATGTTATATGTCACGATATATATTATCATATATACTCGTAACACAACTTAGTTTAATTTGAATAATTTATTCAATATTACTATATAATTTAAAGTTTCTCTTTACACCTCAATCCCTGCGATCAAGACAATGAAATTAACACTTTTCTAGGTCGATGCCATCTGGTGCAGTGGACAAGGGGAGCACTGTTTGTTGTTTATGGTACGAGAAAATAAATAGAACATTCTTTCAAAGGTGGAGGAACGTGTTCAAATGGCCAAACAGAATGGCACCTACAAAATATATAAGACTGTGAACACTCAGAAGAGATTTACAATTCCAAACAGAATGTTGGATAAGAAGCGTTTTGATAATGGGGTGAATAGGACAGAAGTCAGCCAACCATAAAACCAAGTGCATTGTAACGGATATATTTCGAGTTGGGTGTTTCAAAACCTCCCCCAATTACTGGTTACTTATGAATAATTAATGGCAGAAAGGTGGATTCCCATGTCAAACAATGGATTGGTAGGTGTGTTTTAACGTAGTCATCGATCAAGTGAGAACCGATAAGTTGGACATATATTCAATATATATCCATGTTGTCAGCTCACCTCATTCTCCTCCGAGTACAGGCCGCAAACGAGTTCTCGAAATGACATTTTTGTATTAAGCTGCTGGCTTTGTTTTCCGTTTTTTTTCCTCACTTTGCAAAACAATTGAGCTGGCGATTTGCACACGTTTTTGCTGCACTTTGTCCTTTTTTTATACTTCTTATTTTATCGTAATGAGAATTTATTTATTTTCGCTTCAGTCACAGCCAGTGCTGACTGGGCTCCTTGAACTTGCACTGAACTTTTTATGGAACAACTTTTTTTTATTTATTCTTTATTCTTTAAATACGCAAATAAAATAAATAATCGAAATTTTAAACCGATCGCTCGCCGCACAGCGAAAGTGAAACCGCAACGGGCGACAAAATCGCTCGAAATCGCACGAAATCGCTCAGAAATCGCGTGTTGTCAAATCGAAAATCAAACTAAATTACGAATTACGAGTAACTGACAAAAACATCACCACATTGGATGGGTTGCAAAAGTGGGTGTGGGGAGGACGTGGTCGCGGACGCGGAGGAGGAAAAGGTCAGTCGACGTCGATGCCATTAATTGCTTTAGATTGAATTAAGCTGCTCGGTGGCAGAGGAAGAGGCATGGGCAGAGGCATAGGCAGAGGCAGCTGCTCCAAGCGAAGTTCCAGCGCTCGGCTCTTGTCGTGACCTACGAGTATGACGTCATTGGAGCTGGTCAGAGCAGAGCACACACTTTATTTTTAGCCGGCTGTTTCCGCTCTTATCACACATGACGCGTCGCTTCCCCCGATAATACGGATCGAATCGAATCCAGCAAAGCCCCATGGGGCTGTCAATGTAAGGGCCACAAATCGGAGTGTCGTGCGTAGCGGAACGGAACCCCAAATGTTCCCAGAACCTCCTATTGCGAAAGCGCCGCAAAGACTACTGACTACGGACTACTCCGAAGAAATAAAGGCCAGCGGCGCCAACTGACAAAGGAAACACCCATGCCTGCCCAGCGGAGGTGGAGAAGGAGGAGTAAGCGGGCGAGCGTGAGAGTTCTGAGAGTTCTGTCCGCTTATCTTCGGGGGCACCAGAGAGCAGAGCGGAGCGGAGCTTCGATAAGCCCCAAGTAGGCAGGTAACGCCGAGCAGGTAAACAGATTTTATAGCCTGCCAACAGGAACGGTTCACACAACTCGAGGGTTTCTAAGATCCAAGAGGTTTCCTTAACATTCAAGATTAACTAAAATCTATTATTTTCAAACTGCCAAACCTTGTATTGTAATGATCGGTTTAAATCATACCAATTTAGAACAGAATATTTGGGAAAGAGAGGCATTGAACTGATATTTTAGAAAATATTAGTACTTAACTAAATTTACTTAGAATTGGACTTTCTAGGATTTATAATATTTTACATCACATTTAATATAACCAGAATTTTATGTTTCAAATAATAATTAATATAGATATTAGATCTCATTATAGATCTCAATTAAAAATAAAACATCTCAATCTTATTTTCGTTTATGCCGAAACTATATATGATATCCAATAAGGACAAAGGTTTTAAAATAGCATTAGTATTTTTTTTAGAAGTTTAAAATATATTACCACTTTTTAAGTTTATTGTAATTAAAGTTAAAAACAACCCGTTAAAATTGGACCATAATTCAACACTTATGTGGTTTAAAATAAAATCTATAATTGAACTCACCCCCAGATCCGGTTCACTATTTGTAGCTTCTAATAGGCAATGGGTGGAGGAAGAGGCCGATAAACTGGTCTGATCCTTGTGGGATTTGTGAAGATTCTGAAGACTAGCCCACGTATCCATGGGCTGATCGATGCAGGCAGAATTGGCAGAGGACTGAATGTTGTCGATGGCTTCAAAGCCCAACGAGTTACGGGAACCAGGTTGCCCAAATACCTGAGCACTCAGCTTGTGTGGCGTTGATGGGGTCTCCAAAATCAACGATCTGCGCATCTTGCGCAGAACACAGGCTGGGTGGGCAAAGGTGTGCGCCTCGTCCAGAGAAGGAGCAGCCGAGTGCAGCGATATGTCGTCCATGGAGGCCACAGCTCCCATAACTCGCGGAGAGTCGTCCACAAAGAGATTCAGTACATCATCGCAAGAGCGAGTGGACGTAAGATTCGTGGCGGGACTCTTGATCAAATTAAAGCTGGCCAGAAGATTGGGTCGTCGAAGCGAAGAGCTCCCTGGCGGTGACTGCGGATGAGCAGCAGGATCGGGCATGGCTCGCACAGTTAACCGGTTATCCGGCATTCCCACAATGCCTAGAGGACGAGCTGGCGCCGGATGGGCAGGCGGACCAGCAGCATGTCCAGCTCCAGCTCCGGCTCCCAGGAAATCCACGACCAGAATACGGTCCGAAATGTTGGTGCAATCGTTGTTGAAGCCAATGCCCGAGTCCGAGTTCGAGGTGGTGGTGGATATCTCGCTGTGGTTCGAGGGCTGTGGCGAATGGGCAGCAGCTCCGGCTACTCCAGCTCCTGCTCCTCCTGCTGCGTTGGGCAGACCCACCTCAAAGTCCACATTCCGACTTGCAGGCGGCAGTATTCTCATGGTGTACATGCTGCGCACCAGATTAACCACATATTCCGAGTTGTTGGGGAACTCTAGGCAAAGATTGGAGATGGGATCCCTGGTGCACTGAAGCCGGAACTCATGGGCCCGCTGCAGGTGCTGAGCATGCTCAATCAATTTGGTGTCGATGACGAACACATGGCAGCTGTGCGAGATGCTGATGTGGCCTGCTGCTGATAAACTATTCCCGCCGTTGGCCTCATACTCCTCCTCGATCTGGGTGTTGTGCACGGCGCTGGTAACCAAACCGAAGAATCGGTTCTCGCTCTCCGACGAGGAGCTCACGAAATTGAGCCTGGCCGAGGAGTATGTGGCCAGCACTCCACCACCCGCACTCTGCAGGCACAGGCTGTCCGGGGTGATGCACATGAGCACAATAGTCGGCTGCCGCTTCTCCTGGCGCAGCTTGCGGATGCAGGAGCGCACCGTCTGCAGCTTGGAGCTGTGCGATATCTGCTTGGGCATCTCGATGGTGCCCAGATATCCCACAATCACCCGGTACTCCAGTGTGGCATTTCCAACAGCTCTTACCATGGCACTAACATTGGCAACATCCGCTGATTTAGAGTGATTGGCCTGTAGAGGGGCATCCTCCAAAACTGGACGAAGAGTTAGATGGTCACCGGTTGGCTTGGCATTTGTATTGGCATTACATTCAACCGCTTCCGGCAGGGGCAGCTTTTTTTGCGGTGAGTTGCGCAGTCTGTGCAGCTTGGCCTTGTGGTGCAGAAAGCGCGGTTTATGCCTCAAACTGGCGGCCAGGAGCTGGCCCCTCAACGTGGCGTTTGCGTTCTCCTCATCCGAGCTGTCCGAGTAGTAGTTCTCCGCAATTTGCATCCTAATGCTGCCGAAGGAGTTCCCAATCAGCTGCACTACCGTCTCATGTGGCAGTTTTGATACATTCAGGCCATTCACCGAGATGAGGAAGTCGCCGGAACGAAGACCCGCCTGTTCGGCTGGGGAGCTGCTGATGATGCAGGACAGCCGGCAGGGCTGCTGACCCGAAATGGTGAACCCAAATCCGTTATATCCCCTGCGAACCTCCACAGTGCGGATCCCGTTGTAGTTGTAATTGGGTCGCTTCTTGCGACGACGCTGTTGCTGCTGCTGCTGGGCATTCGGGTTGGAGTTGGATGTGGAGGCAGCAGGCGCCGCTGCTGTAGAGGATTCTGCTGCAGCAGCCGCTCCTCCCGCCGCAGCTCCCGTTCCCGCTCCATTGGCAGCTCCTGTTATGGGCAACGGCGGATGATGATGGTGCATGGCGGCGGTCACTGCTGGGGTGGGAAAGAAAACTAGAAACAGATCTTGGCACACATCTCGAGACGGTACGCACCTTTCTCATGGATCCAGATCCAGGTTGCTTTCGGGAAATGGAATGCGGTTTCAGTTGCTGCCCCTTTTCGGATGCTGGCTATGTGCGGATGCTCTCTCGCTCGCACCTCTGTATCGCAAGTATCACTTACATATATCGCCTATGCGAGCTATGTAATCAATGGCACACAAACACACGCACAGAGTGCCAGGCGTATCTTCTTTCGCTTTTCTAGGCCTTCAGCAAATCGGTAACTAACTTATGTTTTAGGGTTTACCCCTTTTTACACCGTTAATAGCTCTGGTCTGGCATTATTGAGTGCCTTCGGTCTATTTAATTTGTTTTCGTCAACAGATACTATCAATGCGCAAGCGTAACTAGGAGTGTGACCGCAGGTGAAACTAGGGCTGGAGAACCATCGATGCCACTACCGATACTATCGATTACTTTGCCTTTGCTTAACCATCGATGGGAAAATCCCATTATTAAATAAAAGAAATAAAATGATGTATTTTTAAAAATGCTATTAATGTGCTTATTATTTTGTAATTCATTTTGAATAAGCGGTGTAATTAATAAATACTCTAAATGAAGGTACCAATTTTAAATTAAACCGAGCGGAAGCAATTATATCTCAGTGATCGTATCTTGAAACTCACTATGAAGCAATTAGTGATAGACATTTTTGCACTCCACCAACAACTACGGAGCCACTAAAAGTTTTATTAAAAACTTGGAAAACAATTTTTTTTTTCAATAAAGAACCTTATTAGGCAATAATCATATATAGTTGTAGACTTTGAATTATTATGGTTTCTTCTTAAACTATCGATGTCGCACAGCCATAGTTCTTCACCGCTAGGTGGAGCGACTAAACATACCAAAACGAATTGGAGGGTATGGTATGCTAAATAATAGCAAAACAAACTACTTTAACGAAATTCGAAATACTTAACGATATTTAACATTATTGTTTGCTTTGTTTTTGTTATGTATTGTACGTATATTTAAAATTTAGTTTTAATTTTTACGTATTACAGTTTTTACAATATGTATTATAGTTAAATAATGTTATCTGAATCAATTCTTAAATTCTTAACTTAAATTCTAGTTTCAACAAATATAAAAAAAAAATATTTCACCATATGGCAATAAAACGCTAACCGATTTCTTTTGCTTATCAAAATTAATTGCTTCTGATCTATAGAAATTAATATTGATGGGTGATTATTTAAATTTGGTTTGGATCGCTACCTTTTAAGATTCCACAGTGAGAAAAAGGGAATCAATGATTACTTTTTAAACTTTTGACGACAACAAATTATTTTTTGGAGCCACGAACTGACTAACTAACTTTATACCCTTTATAACTAACGAATAATACTCAAAATACTCGATTATTAAAATGTTAACAAAAAGTATATTTGTTGTACTCATTCGCCTTCCAGGATTTTAGTATTTAAAAGTCGGATATCCTTTGAATCTTCAGAATGTCGAATTTGTGATGTTTGTTATTCGCTGGAGAAGGAGATGGTACAGGTGATGGAGATGGAGATGTTGATGTTGGAGTTGGTGATGATGGTACTGGTGTTGAAGGAGTTGGGGATGGAGATGGGGGTGGAGGTGATGGTGGTGGTGGGGCAGTGGAAGTTTGGCGACCCAGCTTGCTGTTATCTACTTTTATAATCTGACGTTTAAATAGTTTGTATTTTGTTCCGCTTTTTTTTGTGCTATTGTGCTCCCCTAAAAAGAAATTACAAAAACAATTTATTTAATTATTTGAGGTGCCAGTCAGCACTTACCGATGGCGAAGCCTGCAATGCAGAGCAATGTGAATATTCCCATGAGCAGATTCATGATCCAGTTGTTGTGTAATCCTTTTATCTGCTACTTGATCGACCTTTCTTCTGCGTGGATCGCAAACGACTGACTTTGGAGTTCAATGCCTGACGGTTTTTATATCGACTATTCCTAAGAAAGCACTAAAACTCTGACCGAGTTCTTTTGCATAATATTAACATTTCTGATACGTATACATATTAATATTAAGACCTGATAATTAGCATAGATTTGTGCTTGCTATCATCCAAAATTTTGTTTTGATCTACCAATGTGAAAAAGGCGGAATCAAAGTCTACTATTCTTTTAATTAAACGCATTTCGAAAGTAAAAGCTTTACAAATTGTGTAACTTTTACACATCAACTTTTCCTTTTTTCCTATCAGCCAAACATTTTTTTAAGCAGTATCGAATTATAAAAACGCTAAATATATGCAAATAAAATGCACATATTCCAATTCTTATTTATAATAAATATATAAAAATAGCGATCTTATCGAATCTCCGCCGATTATGCAAAAGAGAATGCTGAAAGCTCCCATCTTTACGAGAGCGAAAAACTGGTAAAATAATATCCGTGTTGATGGTCCTTTTTAACTCGAAATGATTAAGATTAAAATCGTTTAAAATTTAGACATCCTTTGGCATTAGAATAATAAGCATCGAAAAGATTTGGATGTGTTGCATCGGACTGGGCCATTGTTGAGCCAGAAATATAAGTATAGCCTATATATTTACATAAGCAATTCATACTGTATCTTTAAAAAGTGTAATTTAATTTAAAACGTTTGTGGTTTTTCTTTAATATAGTCAAAAAATGATATTTAGATGAATCTAAAAGTGTTCAAAGTTTATTGTGCCAGCTTAAATTAGTTTGAGTCGCTAGAGGATTCTTCATCCTCTTCCTCAGGATTATCTGCCTCTTGCTCAGGATCTGCAGCACTCGATGCATCTTCATTGCTGTTACTGTTACTGTTGCTATTGCTATTGCTATTACTACTGTTATCGACCAAGTCATCTTCCACAATTCCGTTTGCGTGCTCCGGCGTGGAAGCAGTGTCATTGGCGCTGGGTGCTGGAGCAATCCTTTGCAACTGCTCGCGGGCGGCGTGGACGAGCTTCTCCAGCTCCACGCACTCCGTCTCGATCTCGTAGTTCTTGGACACCAGCAACACCCAATGGGCCTCCAAAGAGCGTAGTCTTTCGCCCGCCTGCGTTTGCGCCTGTTTCCTCTGCCAGTTGACATCCTGGATGTCCTTCTTCAACTGCTGCAGCTGGAGCTGAGCCTTCGCCTGCATGGCGGTGAACACTTCCAGATAGGACTTCCACGCCTCGGTTCCATAGTCCAGCATCAGCTCTAGGTTGAGTGAGCGCACCCACTGATGCTCTAGCTGGGCCATTGAGTTCTCGATGGCCTCCTGCCAGGCGGAGACCTCGGACAGCTTGCCGGACGGAGGCGGTGGCAGTTCGTAGCGCTTCATGGAAAGCGTTTCCATGGGTAGCCGGTTCTGGATCCGCTCAAATTCATTGACCATTAGCGGCGTTTCGAAGGGCGAACTGGCGGGCAGCGGCAGGTGATCCAGGTAGTTCTTGGTTGGCCGATAGCGTCTGCACTCCTCTTCCACCATGGCGAGAGCCTGTTAAAGGAAAAATTTAAAATGCAATTAACACGCCGGATCTCATGAAAGATAACAGAGAAAATAAATAAGATGAAAAAGTTTACTTACCGATTCCCTGACCCCCACATCATCGTACCCATGATCTATGTAAGGTAAAGCATCTACAATAACCTCGCCAGCCATTTATTTTGGGTTTTTAAGCAGCTCTTTCACTAAATTTCCAACGAAGTAAACAAATCCAATTATTTTGCCGTTCACAGCGCAATGCTTTATTCCGCCAATGCTGTTGGCGTAGCTTATTAATGGCTGTTTTTGGAAGTATTCAAATCACTACAAAAAGAGATTTCAGCACCATTTGGAGTACATATAGTTATTTTAATATGAAAAGAATTTAAATAATGCCAGCACTGGAAAACGATTGAAATACCACAAGCCTTTATATATAAATAAGAAAAAAAAACTGGCTTGTGTTTAACATAGCTATGTTGAATTAGTGTTGGACAACGTGAGAACCCACTGTTATCTTGACATTCGGAGCTGTTAGCCAATGCAACCCTGGGCCAGTGTGCGTTTCGCAGCACTTTTCGGCCATTTCCGGCAGCTCTCTTTCTTTCTTCGTTCTTCTTAATAAAAAGAGGACGGTATCTGCGTTTGCAGAGTCTATAACACCATTCATTGGGTTTGAAAATCAACGAAAATGGTGAGAAAACGAACATAGAACGCACCGCCATCGTCGCGTGGACCAGCAATGTGGATTTAACACAAGAAAAGTGCAAAAAATGGCGTGGAACGCGCAACCTAACCTCCACGTGTTTGGAATGTGCGGCGCTGGCGGTGGTGTGGATATTGTGAAAGGTGTTTTGATTGATGCCAATGTAAACTAACCAACTCGACTCGCTTGCAGAGCTTAGGCAACGCTAGGCCATTGGTCTCCGTGTACACGGAAAAGAACGAGGCTGCTAAGGACAAGAGCATCTGCCTGCCGGCGGTGTTCAAGGCCCCCATTCGCCCGGATGTGGTCAACGAGGTGCACCAGCTGCTGCGCCGCAACAACCGTCAGCCCTATGCCGTCAGCGAGTTGGCTGGTAAGTGGTGGAGACCTGCAAAACCATGTAAACAATGGTATTAATCCGGATAAATTGCATTCCGCAGGTCACCAGACCTCTGCCGAGTCCTGGGGTACTGGACGTGCTGTGGCCCGTATTCCCCGTGTCCGCGGTGGTGGTACCCACCGTTCCGGCCAGGGAGCCTTCGGAAACATGTGCCGTGGTGGTCGCATGTTCGCCCCGACCAAGACCTTCCGTCGCTGGCACCGCAAGGTGAATGTGAACCAGCGCCGCTACGCCCTGGTGTCGGCCATCGCCGCCTCCGGTGTTGCTGCTCTGGTCCAGTCCAAGGGCCATGTCATCGATGGAGTCTCCGAGTTCCCCCTGGTCGTCTCCGATGACGTGCAGAAGCTGCAGAAGACCAAGCAGGCAGTTATCTTCCTGCGCCGCCTGAAGATCTGGGCTGACATCCAGAAGGTAAGCATGAAGTGGAAGGATTAATCTTTAAAAGAAAGTTTTAGCTGCTTAAACAGCTGATATACTCTCTCCAATGTCTTGTGAAATATTCCCGAAATCGTGACTTCCAAAACATAACTTTGAAACGGCAGCGTGTAAACAACTGTCTACTACATGGTAGTCGGATGTTTGCGAAGCTTCCTGCGTTGCCAGATAAAGTGCTCTTCTAGGCGTTACGATGGAAACCTGATCCAAAGTTTCAATCGTGGTAACAGAATAGCTACAGTGCGAATTATACTAAATATATAAAGTATTAATAGTGAGATATTTATTAACTTTTAATATACTCAAGACAAAATCTTTATAATAATTGTTTTGTTGCAAATGGTGTAGCCTTTATGTTTGTGTCCAAGTACTTCATTTGTACAGAATTGTTTGTAAACAACATAAATATCTTGGCAGAAATTGTAATATTTTGCTTATTACCTATACAAAAAATTTGAAAATTTTAAATTAGTTAGTTCATCGTAAAATAGCTGATGATATTGCTTGCAATTCCTACTTATAATTTAGTGTTTTACGGTATTACATTTAATATTGCAAATTAAGAACCGTTAAAATCTTCAAATTAGCATTTTAAAGATACTCACGCTACATAAAAATATATAATAGTCAGTATTCTCAAATCTGTTACACATTTTTGTAAACCTTATTAATTTGAATTTTAAAAATTAATTAATCCAAGAATTGTTTAAGGCTATTTTTTTTTATTCAAGGTTAAGGCTGACATTCTTTTTCGATTTGCTCCAAATTAAAATTTCAATAATTGCTTTAACTTTTTTGATTAACATGCATTTTACTTAATTTATAAACCCCAACAATTTTGTATACTTCCATTAAAACTAGCCTTTTCTTAATATTTAGACTAATGTTTTACGTTTCCTTTTGTAATTTTCCGTTGTAAATTAAATATAAAATCTTTTCTTACTTCTTCTTTCTTATCCATCAACAGGTGTACAAGTCGCAGCGCTTCCGTGCTGGCCGTGGTACCATGCGCGACCGTCGCCGCATCGCCCGTCGTGGTCCCCTGGTGGTCTACCACAAGGACGAGGGTCTCCGCAAGGCCTTCCGCAACATCCCCGGCATTGAGACCATCAGCGTGGACAAGCTCAACCTGCTGAAGCTCGCCCCCGGCGGTCATGTCGGTCGTTTCGTCATCTGGACCGAGTCGGCCTTCTCCCGCCTGAACGATCTGTTCGGAACCTGGAAGAAGCCAGCCACCTTGAAGAAGGGCTACAACCTCCCCCAGCCCAAGATGGCCAACACCGACCTGACGCGCCTGCTGAAGTCGGAGGAGATCCGCAAGGTTCTGCGCGATCCCCGCAAGCACGTCTTCCGTCGCGTGCGCCGCCTCAATCCCCTGACCAACGTGCGCCAGCTGGTTAAGCTGAACCCGTACGCTGAGGTCCTCAAGCGCCGTGCCGCCCTCGCCGCCGAGAAGCGTACCGTGGCCAAGGTGCTGGCCAAGGCCAAGAAGCAGAACGTCGAGCTGGCCAAGTCCCACTTTGCCGTCGTGGCCACCAAGGCTGCCGCCAACCGCGCCAAGCTCCTGGCCGCCCGCAAGAAGAAGGTCGCCGCCAAGAAGCCTGCGGCCAAGAAGTAAATTACTTTCCCCAAGTAGAGCTGACACACTTTTATATTATAATAAACCACAAAAGTTGTATGAATTTTATTCATAATACAGTTGGAAAGTAATTACTTATTAAACTCTTAGTCTTAGGCCATATTTAGTATGCTCTTTTTGGTCAGCCCCAGCTCTCGGAGATTGTCCTCTCTTCGTGCGCTCTCCACTATCACTCGTTCTCACAGAGATCGTGCTTTCTCTCCGTCGCCGCTGATAACGGATGATGGGCAATCGGAATCGGTGGCGGTTATCTTCGTGCTGCTCGGATCTCGGTCTTCGTACACGTTCGCACATCTCTGGGGCAGTACATATTTATTGTCACACGTTAATTGGCATTTAATTAAGCGCAGAGCGTCGCCGTCGTTGTTATTCCGCTGCGAACGCTCTACTCGCGAGGTTGTTGGGCTGCGCGCATTCAAAAATCGCAATAACACACGGAACCCAAACGAAATCAACAACAAAGGCAGCAGAGCACAGCAGAATAAAGGACACGGCGCATTTGATTCAATTAACCGCAGTGAATTCGAGCACTGCCGTTGCCGAACCGGTTTGCAAGCTCAGTTGAGCTCGGCTTTTTAGTGCTACATTAGTGGATGGATGCTGGCCAAAATCCAGAAACAAACAAAAAAAAAGTGGATGCTATCTCGAGGAAATCTCGGAAAGCTGACCGAACCCCGGATCATACGATATTTTTTATGTGCCGTCTGGTTATATTGAGTAGAACGCAATAATATAGAACCACCACCGTCGTCGATCGGAGCATAGAGCACCGGCGGGAACGGGAGCGGGAGCGACAGCTATCAGCATCTGTTGCTGGAGAGAGCGGATAGAGAGGAGAGTGAAAGAGAGAGAGACGCGAGTTCTCGATGCGCGCCGTTTCGTTTGTTGTTGCGGCATCATCGTCTCCGTCTCCACATTTATTTTGCACTAGTCCCAGCCACTAAAAGGGTCGCTGGTCGCTCGCCATAATCACCGGGGTCGCAACGGATTTTGGAGCCCTGCCAGGCAGAAGCTAGCACGCACTTCCGATCACTGGACCGGCGGCTGATTCCGGCGGAGATTGGTGAGCCAGCATAGCATATCGGCATCACCTAGAGAGTTCAGGTCCAGCATAGCCGAGCGTATATGTAACCATGTTGACGACCGTCTTGAACTTTGCCCAGCGTGTGGCGGAGATTTCTTTGCTCGGCGGCATCGAGATTGCATCAGTCGCCCTCGTCGTCTACTACATATTCGCCAAGACGAGGTGAGTACGTGGTGCACTAGATGGAAGCCAAATAAATCTCGCTTTGCGGGCACCTATTATGCTAAATAATATGCTCCACCCTTCCACCTCATCCCTTTCACTTCCATTTCCTCCTCCAAGTTCAAGTAACGCTGCTGAGGAAGAGGCGCCGTTATTTATAGCCAAGCACACTGAACAAAACAATTAACCAAAAATAACATTTGAATTGTTAATTTCAAGATCAAATTGTTAATCCTTCACATTCGATTTAGTTGACATAAAATTAAACCAAATCAATTATAATAGAAATGGAAAATATGTGAAGCAATTGATAAGAGACCTTGTCTTATCGCAAATTTATTTTGTATTTGAAAACATTCCTATTTTTAAAAAAATATATAGAAACCAGATTTTGAGTTATTAAATGATTTTGATTGATTTTACAAAGATTTGAAGCCCCGATTTGGAAACTTTTCACTTTAAGTTTTAAAATCTATTAAAAAAACCTTTTAATTACTAACTAAAATATATTCATTAATTAATCAAATTATTCCTAAATAATAAAAATATTCAACGATTGGAATTCTAAAATGTTTTTCTTGTTTTGTTTTGTTTTCTGTGCGCTAAAAAGTTATCCAACGCATGCCAAATGAGCAATGTACGAGTATGTGCTATGCGCGTTGTTTTGCTATTGTTATTGGTCGCACAGGTGGTTGCTCCAACGGCCGTGACTCATGTTCAGCCCTTTGTCCACACATTTGACCCCCGCGATTTGAAAATTTCCGCTTATCGTCCACGTGCTAATGGGGAAATATGAGTCTGGGAGATCGGGCCACCGAGAGGATGCCTCTGGGGTCGCCTGTGCAGTGACGTCAATTGTGTTTTTGTTATTTGCTTGCACTAGCACTAATAGTCACACTTTCTCCCTCCCACTGGCCCCCACCCACTGAGAGCTCTCTTCGAGGCGCAATTGCTGATGTTGCACTCGCAGAGAGATAACGAAACGAAACCCCACAACAAACCCAAACCCAAACCCATTCCGCTTGATGGTCCCGGCCCGCAAATCATTCTTGGCAACAATTATCGTAATGTACATACATAGATTGCCGCTGTTAAACTTGTGCCTAATCTGATTAAGATTTCGCAATTGCTATTTCGGTCATTTTGCTGGATTTCGACCACAAAGAAAGCATTCTCGCATCTCGTATCGGCCATAAATACTAGCACCTATCCCACTTGGCCTAGACCCCTAAGCAAACGGCCCGATTAAATGTCAAGGCTCCGCTCTTGACTACCAATAGAAATTCAATCGAGTGAAATTTTCCACAGATCGAGGTGATCGTTGAGACCACTCCGAGATTAGCATGCAGGTAGTATTAGTACGTGATCCGCTTATCTATTCAAGAAGCTTTCTTCTTTCTCAGAGTGAACTATTGTCAGGATCCATCAATTGTTTGGAACTAATTAAACCAATATAAAAATGTAGGTGCAGATGTTATCTCAAAGCCTCTCAAGTTTTTTATAGGCGTTGTTCAGGGTTATATTACAAAGTTTATTCACGAAAAAAATTAAATACGAGGACCAGAAAATGTATAAAACCCACTTCAAGCTTATCAGGCACTTCAAAGGTATTTTACAATGCAGCTTAAAGTATATTTAAATAATTGATTGGACTTCAGAGATTAGGTTGTCATGGCAAATTTGAATTTCCTCTTAAAGACACACAGATTAGAGTGTGGGTCATGTCATTATTTTAGTGAGGCAGGAACAAATGTGAAAAGCAAGAACCCAAGTCAAATGTAAAAATCCGTAAGTTCTCCGCCAGAAGCTCGCTTGCCACCCCTGCGTAAAACTGGTTTAGGGGTCATTTCTTTAGATAAGTCCGTGTCCGAATCCAGGCTAAAGCTATCCGTTTCCTCCTCCGACACCCCGCTAAACGAGTGCCGACGGATAAGTCGCCTCTGCAGGCCCCCGCAATCCTCCGAGGTAGAACTCTCGTCCATGCTGGATGGCAACAGTCTCTCGTGGTAGCCGATGTACTCGACCATTCTGTTATTGCGCTCCTTCTCTAGTTTGATCTGCAGGTCAAGCTGCGCCTCCAACTTGCGGTACGCCTCCATTTTCTGCTGCTGCTTCTCGTACCGCTTCTTTCGGATATAGAATCCCAGATTGTCCGAGGTCCTCTGGTCCGCCTGGAACTTGCTGATTTTTCTGTACAGACACAGAAAGCGGTTGGGATCTTCAAAGTAATTCGCCACTCCACTAGGCATTTCACGGGTGATGGGGATTCCCTGGAATAGGTTTCCACACTTTGGACACTTCTTGTCCCCCGATATTTTCTCAATGCAGTCGCCGCAGAGAATGTGGTGACACCTGCTCAGTTGAAGGCTCGACGAGGATTCTGGTTCAGGGTGTAGATGGCACTCGTTGCAATGCAGTCGAAACATTTCAGTATCCATTTTTTCGAGTCACGAATTCTTTCAAGACTCGGAAATTCCAGAATTAATCGCGGAGTTGTCACAGCTGTTTTTGAGCTTGAAGAAATGTAACGACAATTTCTTTTGGCGGTGGGGCAACTGTCTGATAAACATCTGGCAACCCTGTCTTATGGGAACATGAAATATTTTGAAATTATGATTGGAAACTATTCTCAAAAATACTGTTAAGCAATAAATAAAAGATGTAATCAAAAGTTAATAGTATTTTGTTCTGTTAATGATTTTATAAATATTCGTGCTTAAACAAGATGTTTTATAAAAAATTGGCAAAATAAAACTTTATTTTTCTTTTTAAACCAAAAAACATTATGCATCTTTAAGGCTCTTTGTGTCTGCATAATAATGGATAAGAATGAATACTTTAAAAATGATTTAAAATCTATAAGCGGTTATAAAAGTTGTTTATAAAGAATAAGAGCACTTACTTCTAGATTAAAGAAAACAAGTATTTTATTTGTATAATGAATAATGTGTCAATACTTATATCTGAGCACGTTCTTTTAAACTTTGTGACAACTATAAAATTCCTAATGGAATCTTTATACCCTGAGCCACAATTATCGAGTTGACAATACAATTTTGTTGTATATCCAATTTCAGTAGGCAATATTTGACAACGGTGGTGTTTTGTTTTGAACTCGAAATGGTCGGATGTTGATGTTGTTTCGCATTAAGAAAATGACCAACGGTTAGCCTGTGAACATGTCAGCTGATTTTCGAGTGATGAAGATTCCGCCATACAAAGCAAGCTCAAAGTTCAGTTCTGTGCCATATTTTACGAACAACTAAACTTATCAGCAGCAGGCACTACTTAAAAACGTACACCATTTTTATATAAAAAGACATACATTCGTATGTACCCTGTTATGATGAGTGTGCTCTGGGGCTGGGGTATTGAACTCTAGTGAAGTTGGACTTTAGCCCGATCCGATCCACTCCGATCAAGTAGCCGAATATCAATCGAAAGAGGTGCTATATATTTAATTGCGTACTCCTGATTTCAGAACCCCCCACGGAGATTGCATTGCAGTGTATTTTATTGATTGATTATACCGCTTAAATGATTGCAGGGCACCCGTCATTATCGCTGGCCTGTTTCCCAACCTGAATCTGAGCTACCGCTCGTCCCTGGGCAAGATCAACACCATACGCAGCGATCTCCTGGTTACGCTACGCTCATCCAATGTAAGTTTTCCAGTCCGCCTATCAACCACCCATCGTCACCATTGACCCCTTATAGTAACGCCTTATAGTCCATAGTGTGACGCAACTGCAACAAAGCGCGTCTAGTATCCCAGATAAGCAAATATTTCCATTCACTGAATCATAGTCCCTCAATGCAGTTCCAATAATATGATCGCTATTAATTGTAGGAAGTTTTTCCGTATTCAATATAAATTATTTAACAAACTTACTTTAAGCTTTCTTAGCTAAAACTTTAGTTATAGGGTTCCAAAGAGTTAGATCCTTTGTTTAGTTTAGCATAAACAAAATATTCCAAATATATATTTCCTCGATTTTAAACAATATTATCAAAACAAAAAAAGTGAAAATAAAGCTAATTGACGCTTTAGAAACAAAGGTCATTGATTTTTTTTCAAGAGTTATATCAATGTTAAGCATTTTGTTTTCTTATGGGACTCACAGAGCCTTTGTTTGGTTATGAAAGAAAAAGTTCGAAGTTCTACTGCATTTTAAAATCAATTTCCTTTATTTAAAACAATATTATTGGAATAACCAATGTGCAAGCAGTGCTACGTAATTCAATCTGTGAACACTAAGTCAGAAAAGCCAAGTAAATTGCAATTAACATTTGAACCTTTGCAAATGCTCAATCGCCATATTTTTTCATTCGAAAATACATAACTTTCGTATAATATATAGCAACCTAGGGAAATTCTGAGCGCGAACTTATTCGAATTTCCATTTGAATTTCCGCGGCGTTGCCACCAAGTCCTTGCAATCGATAACAGTACTGAAAGCTAGGCAAAAATCCGATAAGCTCGCGCCAAGGAGAATTCGTGCCACGAGATTTGTGTTCCACTAACATTTGGTTCGCACAATTTACGATCCACAAGAGCTACCATAGAGTAAAACGTCTCATTTCGGCTACATGGAAACACCAACACTAGGAAACCTTAACAGAGTCGAATACACGAATGCTATATAAATGCAAAGCTTAACAGGACCCAAAATGATTTGAATTTTAAAAGCCGCATGCAGAAAATGCGAAAATTGTGAAACGAAAGTCCAGGAAAAGTGTATTAGAATAGCGGAATCTCTTAGTTGTAATGAGGCTGGATGAATTTCACGCTCGCGGCTGGTTCGAGGTATGGCTAGATCCCATCTATACAAATGTTCGCTAATTGCATCACCACGTTGGGATCTCTGATCTTCTACTCTATTTCCAGGAGCCGAAGCCGCAGAGCTCGGTGGCACATGGCATCGGGACGCAGAACATGTTGGAGCTGACGCCGCAGTCGGGCCAAAAGCCATTCAAGAAGCTGCTGGACTGGGGCGTACTCTTTCCCTATGTGGCCCAAGTGGTGCGCAGCGAAAAGTTCGAATACCGACAGGTGGGCATATCGCAATTAATCCGTTCGAGCGCAGTTTAACCTTGACATTTGCTCCCGCAGGTTACCGAGATCGTGCATAATGATGTGGCTCTGAAGCATGCAATTAAACAGGCCGCCGAGCAGAGTCTAAGGGAGCAGCGCTACGAAAAAAATGGCCATCGCCTGCTCTCGCGCAGCGCCAGCGGAGAGCAATCCGCATCTGTGTCGGAGGAGGAGGACGAGAAGCGGGGCATCTCCTACCAGACGATTCTGCGCAAGCAGGAGCAGCGCGCCATCAGCATTCTGAAGGATATGGGCTCCACCCTGAACAACACGCTCCTTGCTTTCACATCCTGGATTCTGTACAAACTACTTCCTTGCTTTCTTTCTGGCGTGGTTACAAATACCAAGCAGATTGAGATGCTTAAGACTGCCACAGAACGTTCGCCGGGGACCCCGTTGATTTTCGTGCCACTGCATCGCAGCCATTTGGACTACATCATGGTTACTTGGATACTGACCAATAATGACATAAGGAGTCCGCTGGTGGCAGCTGGAAACAATCTACAGATTCCCGTGTTCGGAGGGCTCCTTCGGGGCCTGGGAGCGTTCTTCATCAAGCGCAAGATCGATCCGGTGGAAGGCAAGAAGGACGTGCTCTACCGGGCTGCCCTTCATCTGTATCTCACTCATGCTTTGAAGCAGGGCCACAATGTGGAGTTCTTCATCGAAGGCGGCAGGACCCGCACTGGAAAGCCGTGCATGCCCAAAGGCGGCATTCTTTCCGTGATTGTGAACGCTTTTATGGACGGCAGCATACCGGACGCCCTCTTGGTGCCCGTTTCTGTGAACTATGAACGTCTCGTCGACGGCAATTTCGTACGCGAGCAGAAGGGGGAGAAGAAGATTCCCGAATCCTTCAGCAAGGCCATATCGGGCATCTGGAAGGCGCTCCGATCAAACTACGGCCTGATGCGCATCGATTTCAATGAGCCCTACTCGATACGAGAGCTGGTTAATTCGTACAACAAAATCGCCCGCGAGGATGGCAACAACGCTAAGGTCTACAAACCAGCAGCCAGGTAAAAAATGTTGCTTCAGTTAATTGTTCTATTTTTGGGGTCCCAGCTTTTCAAATATATTTTCTCAGACCAAAGCTTAGAGTATACATACCTCTGAACCGCTCGATTGATACGGCAGCAATAGAATAAGGTCTTATTATTATTATTTTTTTTAATTTTCCAAATCGGTTTTAATTTATATTAAAGTTATAATTCCCTTAATTGAATTAGTATTATTTAAAAACAGTGACCCATTTTGTAATCAGTCACCGCATTTTTATCGCAGGACCCTGCAGCACAATCAGTCTACGTCCTCGCTGTACGGCACCGACGTGGTGTGCGAGGAGCACCGCAACCTCATCGAGAGCATCTCGCGCCAGGTGGTCTTTGACTGCGCCGCTGCCACCTCCGTAATGTCCACCAACGCGCTGGCCTTCCTGCTCCTCACCCGCTTCAGGAAAGGTGCCGATGAGCAGACCCTGGCCGCTGCCCTGGATGACTTGCGGAACTCGTTGTCTGGATGCAAGGACATTGGTTTTTCAGGGGAATCCTCACACATCCTGGCATATGCCTGCGACCTGCTTGGCTCAGGTAGATGTATTTTGCTCCTACTTTATTTTAAAATCATTATTGAGAATTTTATTTTGCAGGACTCGTCACACGTACCCGGGACGAGAACGGACGAATGGTTATCAAGGCTGTCAATTCGGTGGAAAGCTTCATTGAACTGGCCTACTACTCAAATATGCTGACACCGCACTTTGCACTCAGCTCGATACTGCTAACCACGTTCCATGCCCTGCTACCGGAGGATAAAAGTGGGGCCGGTGTTTCCCGCAAGAAGTTAATAGAAACTGCGCTGGAGAACTGTCAGATCTATCGCTACGAATTTATACTGAACAAACCCACTCAGGTTCTGGAGAATTTATTATACAAGCATTTGGATGACTTATTGAACAGTGGATGCCTTCGGGCAGAGCAGGTAAGAACACTCTTCTGCCACCTAGGTTAGTATTTTTTAAAACTGGGTTGATTAAATCCTTCTATGTTTATATTAGCTGCACTGTGATATGGATAGTACGTTTGAGGCTAGGCGGTTGGCTCGCAACCTGGCTGAATGTCTCGACGAGGATGATGACTATCTCCATGTGCCCAGCGGCGATGGCGACGAATCCAAGTTGCTGTTCGCCAGCGACACGCTGCTGCAGCAGCGCAATATCTGCGAGGTGCTTGCGCCATTCGCCTGGACATATGTGACTGTTGCGCAATCCCTGCAAATACTCCACCGAAACTCAATGCTGGAGTCAGAGTTCATTAGTTTTGTGATCAACGATTTAAGTAGCAAAGTCAAGCGCGGAAGCTGTATCTATGGTAATTCACCTGCATATACTCGTATTCCCAATATTTATATTCAATTAAAATATTCCTATTTTTTTTTAGCTGAGAGCTTATCAACGGATTCCGTAAGAAATTGCCTGAAACTGTTGGAGAAATGGTCTGTGATCGAGGTGTGCAACCAGCAAGGAATGCGCCTGATCTCACTCAACACGCTCTACGAGATGTCTCGCGAGTCGCTCAACACGATCGTCAAGAAGATTGACTGCATGGTGCCAAAGTTAAATTCTGGTTATTTCAATGCCACGCCTTAACCGATGGGATTGGTTTATTTTTGGCACTCAATGCTTTTTTGTATCCTTGTACAGTGCATATCCACTTAGGATTAAAGTACGTACACCTAGATCTTAGACTTAGCTATGTCTAGTTTTATAGTCATACGAGTTTATATATGCCAAAGTGCTAGCTTTACTGTAGCTAAGCGACAAACAGTGAAATGTGAACAAATTCTTACATTTAATTTTTAAACCTTTTCTATGCGCAGCTTGAGAGCGAGCAGACAACGAAACGAAAGCCAATACAATATATCATCTATACTGAACTGATTGATTAAACTTTATAATTTTATAATATAGAAAAATAGAACAGATTCAAAACGTAATCTTCTTGATTTATTTCGATAAAAATGATCTGCTTCTCTACTAATCCTATTCGTGATTTGTAGGAAATAAATACGTGGGGTGTGTAAATAAAATAAATCTTCACCGTGATTCAACAATAATGTGGTTTCTAAACAAAATAACTAACGAGACAACATTGATTTGGTGTTCTGCGTTATCAGAGCTCCTTGATAATCTCTTCTGGCGAATCATCGGCGCTAATGTGCTTAATTACTTTTGGGGCCTTTTTTACTTTCTTCGCAGCTCCGATATGGATGCGAAAGGGGGGACCCTTGCCCCGGCGAAGTTGCTTTATTTTACCACTGCTCTTCCCCTTACTGGCCGTCGAAGTGGTATCCTACAAAAGAACATTTAGAATTACATCACTTTCTGTAGAAAATCCTTGATTTACTCACCTCAACTGCGACATCCTTTAATTTGCCACCGATTTTGCCGGAACAGCGGGTTGCTCCACAAAAGCAGGCTTTCTTGCTGTTGTTCATTAGGTCATCCCACAGATAGTTGAATGTCAGCTCAGCGTTCTAAAAAAAAAGAGAAGGAGGTTACAATACAAGTCGCCGCAAGAATTATATCAAAAAAATAAAATTTGACAAATATTTAAAGATATAATAAAATCCCATATTAAATCCATATATTTAAATTTACTTTTTGCCCTGATGTTGACGCTCTATTAAGAGTTTTCGAACATAAGTTAACTATAATATTTGTATTTAGCATTATGCCTGTGGAACCCATACACACAATGTGTAAAATTCAATACACTAATGAGTTTTTAGCTCTTACTATCTCTGAGATTTCGTAGTTCATACAAACTGACAGACATGGCTAGATTGAAGTGCCTAGTATGTTTGTACCATAGAATCTATAATAGTTGAGGAAAACCAATAACTAGGATATCTTAATTTATTTAACTTACCGCTGGAATGTCTTTTATGGCAAAGAGCCCCACGCGATGGATGCAGTTGACGTTCCACTTCTGGGTCGCGCAGTTGGGCTCGCAAGAGTGGTTCATGAATCGGGCGAGGTTACCCTTCGGTCCAGCATCAATGATGAAGTCTTTCTCCACGCCCAGGAAGTAGTAGTTTTCGTCCCTGTCCCTCTGCTTCTGCACGAGGCGCTTCTGGAACTCGGAGTGATTGATCACCTCACCGACGTACTCTATCACGAAGGTGCCCTCGGCAATGGGCTCCCGGCACACGAGTCCGAATCCACGCTCGTTCATGTAGATCACCTCGAGGCGCGGCGACTTGCGCAGCTCAAACATCTGGTTCTCGCAACGATTGCCCGCCCGGCAGTATTCCGGATTACACTCATTAAAGAGCATGCGATTAAGGCATCCCGACTCTGGCCCACAGGGATGCTCGTAGTCCGGCTGGCAATCGCATGTGCTCATTTCCTCCAGATTCTGAATGAATCGCACGGGCGGCACTGCCTTGTTAGTCTTGATCTTAACGTACGGCGGTGGATGCAGCTTGTTCCCGCTCAGCCTGCCGATGGCCTGCTCCTGCCGCCGGGCTTTGATGATCTTGAGGAAACGGGAGGCCTCTTCCACGCCAGTGGTGTAGTTCCTGAAGAGCTGCGACTTGGTTTTGTGACTGTCGCCCGTGTCGCCTTCAATGTAGAGATAAACCCGTCGCCTTGAAATCCAGCCGTGATCGTGAGTGCCAAAGAAACGCACTACAAAGTCGTTCTCGCCATGGGCCTTCTTTAGTATATTGCTGGGTATTTCCGTTGGAGGCAGTATAATCGCTGGCCACCATCGGAAGTTGTTGAACTTGGCCCACACGATCTCGCCGTAGAGAGGTAACCTTCCGCTCTCGCACTCCTCGCAGATGTAGTTTTCGTTCGTCTTGATTGGAATGTTCCGACAGTGGGCGTGCACCGCAATCGGACAGGTCTCGCAGCAGACCAACTCGCCGCCCTTCACGCAGATGTAGCACCACAGCACATTGACGTGAGCGTCGGCCTTGGCGATGTTGTGGCGCGGACAGATGATGTGCGTGGCGGTAAGCATCTGCGTGCCTGCCGGAATACAGTGCGAGTCCTGGTGGTAGGTGGCCGGGCAGTGGACGCACTTGGCCAGCTTCGAGCTGCCCACCTGCTGGAATTTGCCGATAGGATCATCCGAGACGCATGTGTGACACACGTGCCGTGGACAGCGTGCCGAGAGCTTGCTACTGTTCGCCTGGGGCCAGTACTTACAGCAGCTTATGTGAAACCGCTTACCGCACATAGGTTGGCTGCAGGTCAGCAGTTTGTCCTCGGTCGGAATTGAGGGTTCCTCCTCCTTAATAGGAGATACTAATGTAGCACTTACTGGCGATTCAATCTGTTGACAGATGACACAACCCTGCGACTCGCCCGTACTGCACTCGTTGCAGATCAATGGAGATGTTATCTTAGCATCGCCTGTTACGTGCTCGGAGGAATCGGGACTAGGTGACTTTGATGTGGAGCTGGGAGAGACCACTTGCAGCTTTCGCCCACCGTTCTTGGGCATGGGTGCCCCGATTTTCTTACGCTCCAGGCAATCCTCATGTAGCCAGCTACTGCAGTTGCGGGAGCAGCGTTGTAGCTCAGAGCCCGGCTCGTAACAGTACTTGCATACGGGTTCGCGGTTGAGTCCGCGGAAGAGGTACTTGCTGTCCAGCTGCAAGATGTCCTCGACCACCTCGTCGATGGGCCGATTGACGGGCTTCTTGGGCTTAGGAAGTTCAGAGAGTCTGCGTTCCGGCTCCATGACCGCAGGTGGTGGGCTGGGCGCCACCACGGGGGTCATGCTGCGGCGGAGCATAAGGGTTTTCAGACGATTGGAAAGCCTCTTCATGGTGCCCGCGCCACGTCCGCGCTCCACCACAGCGGAGCCCAGCTGCTGCTCCATCTCTCCGCTGGCCATGTCACGCTCCAGTTCTCGCAGCTGGATCTGCTTGAGAGACCATATATTTTTCACCACTGCGAGCAGAACCTTCTCTACTTTCTCCTCCTTGCGGTGCACCATGACATACTCCTTAATGGCGTCGAATAGCTGCCCGAACTCGGGATTCTCATAAATGGAGGCGTCCGGTGTGATGTTCTTTTCCAAGCTGCTTCCTGAGGTATGGGCTTGAGATGGAGTGCCGGTGTTGGTGTTTCCCGTTTCTGCTTCGATGCCACTACTGATCTTGAGCCGCTTGGAGCGCATATCGTGTTTGCTCTTCACGGGCGAAAAAGCGGGACTGAAGGGGGATTCAGAGCGTTCCCGTTTAACGGCCACCAATTGTGAGGATTGCCTATTATGTAAATTGTCCGTGGAGTCGTAAAGGCTGCTGCCCACGTCCGATGTGTCCTGCATCATAGAGTTTGTGCGTTTGCGCTTTTGTTTATTGAGTGTTCTACAAACGAGAAGAATAACATTGAAAATATCAAAATAAAAATAAATTTCGTATACAATAACCTGAACATTTTGTTTATATAATTTATACTTGAGATAAAAAATAAAATTTGTTGCTAATAATAGAAGATAGTAAAATAAATTGTGTTTGCTCAAAATTTAGGGCTGATTCTTATAGAAATCCAAATTCGACCTTGAAGGAAGCCTTATTACAACTAGGTAATGTGTATAGTTTAAGTTTTATCCTATTCAATCAGTTTAATCGATTGAATTTTTTTTACAGTGGTTCCAAAAAGACCAACGTCGCGAAATTAGTATCAATCAATCAAACTTCAGCTAATTACAGTAACGTTACAGTCGAGTTTCCCGACTGTTACAGACCCTGTACAAAAAACTATATATATATATATATATATTCACACCGAGTCCGGTCTGGGATTCGAACCCAAGATCTTCGCGTTTTAAGTCGAACGTCGTAACCATTCGACAAACCCAAACTTTTTGAACCGACAGCTAATACAGTATAAATATATTGAAGACGCACATTCATACATATGTATATGAAGGTAGTGGCAGCGCAGCTTCAGCGGCACTTTCGAGGAAAATCAACCACCGAACGCAAGCGATTTACCGTTTGTTTGCGCAAATAAACAGATTTTTTGTGTTTAGCGCCTGTAAACTTTAGGTATTTATTGTGCGCTTTCTAATTAACCAATCTTGATGAAATTTTCAGGATCCGTAGAAATCTATGCTCCAATTGCATGTGTATTTTTAAAAAAATTTTAGCTTGAAAATTGTGCAGTGCAGGGCAGTGCAAAAATTCAAATACAAATTTCGGGGGCGGTGGGCGTGGCGCCGACTTAAAAAAATAAACTCTAATTGACTCAGTATTAGGAGAATCTACACTGGTAATACGGTTCCTCTAGCTCTTACAGTTGCTGAGATCCGTGTGTTCATCCGGACGGACGGACGGACAGACGGACATGGCTATATCGACTCAGCTCGTCATGCTGATCAAGAATATATATACTTTGTGGGGTCTGCCACGCCTCCTTCTGCCTGTTACATACATTTGCACAAACTTAATATACCCTTTACCCTTTGGGTACAGGGTCTAAAAATAACAATATTCATCTATTACATGTAAGATCTATTACATTTACTTACATAACACTTTCGTAGATCTGGTAGAACTTTTCGAGACGATCGGAGTATGGCAGCTGGGCCACGATCTGGGCCTCGTCGATAGCCTGACGCCAGACGGTGACCTTCGTCCGCTTTGGTACCATCTGCCTAAACTTGCCACTCTTGGGTCCGTGCTTGATACGCATCTCTTCGCGCAGTTGCTCAAACGCTTGCAGGCCGGCAAAAGTCAAGAGGTTCTCGGGCTTGATCCAATTGCGCCGGCCATTGTCCGCGAAAAAGCGCACATGAACCTGGATCGGAACAATGGCATTGTCCAAGGACGAACGCTGCGGATGACTGGGCATATTGCCCACAATCTGGCCAAACGGATCCGGACACACCATGCACGGCCAGAAGCAGTACGAGAAGACCTTGCCCCAGAAAAGTTCACCCACTTGGTAGGTGGGCCAACCGGGATCGGTGACTATGGAGAGGCCTTTGGCGCTGTCAAGGCTAACGGAGGAAGGCGACTTTATAGAGCTATTGATCTCGGGCTGGGTGAACGTGATGGATGTCAGGTCTGATGGGGATTTCAGTTCCACTTCCATAGGAGCGGCAAAAGGCACTTCCTTGGCTTCTGCACTTGATTCTTCAGGATCTTTGGCTATTTCTTCAACGCTGGGAGCTTCTTCCTGTTTAACAATTACTTCGACATCCTCAGCACATTTAGCCTCGGCTTCAGCTTCAGTCTCATGCTCAGTCTCAGATTTTACGATGATTGCCAACTCGCTTACTTTTTTCGGGGAATCTTCTTGCCCCTGGGCTTCATTATCGCTTGCTTCCCTCTTCACATCAACCTCTAAGGGCTCTACCTCTATGTCGACAGCTGCCTTTGTCTTTGTCACTCGCTTCATCTTGCGCTTGAGCTGCTTCCGAACAGGCCTGATCACAAGATCTTCGGCGTCCGCCTCGAAACCCGTGCTGTTCGGTGAACTGGCCCCGTTTTTGATCAGCAGCTTCTCGATGGGGCTCATGTATGCCTTGCTTCCTCCGTTAGCGACGGCACCACCAAGCGTCTTTGGTGAATCATTCTCCCGGAACAAGGTCTCACTAGTGCTGCTGCTGTTAAGGGCTGCCGCCGCTTGGTTTATGCGCCTCCTAGTTGTGCGTATCGTGTCGTCCGAATCCGAGACCGGTGTGGGTGAGTTGGCGTTCGCATAGCCAATGTATTTGGGGCTCAGGGCCGACTGCAAATTGATTAGATCGCGCTTCCCTAGAAACACGATACACGGCACACGCACAAGCAAGCAAACGCACACAAGGGGACAAGCAAATAAGTACATATTAGCATATGGACAGCGTAAGGCGTTGTAATTATATTGTTGTACTCACTGTTAACCGCCGAGAGACGCTGCTGAGGCTGCTGTTGTGGCTGTTTTCTTGTTGGCGTCTCTAAGGACTGGCTGTCCATATCCGCCTCCGCCTCGATTCCTGTTTCTTTGGTCTCTTCTTGGGATAGTTTCTGAGAACGCCGCACTGGATTCTGGTGACGGTCCGGTGTTTGGGCAACCGCGGCAATAGCTGCACGAGCCACAAGAGCCACCGGTTCGGTGGAGTTGCCTGCAGCAGCCTCTAAATCGGTGGCTGTTTTCACAGCGTTTGGGGAATCGTACGACACATTGCTTTGGGCGCCCTCACCCTCGATTTCGGAGTGTGAACTCGCACTCAATTTCATTTTATCACTCAATTGCGCTACTATTAAACCAAACACAACCGAAACAATATAATTCCAATATCTCAGCGCTTCGCGTGCGCCAAAATATGGCTATCTATTTGCAACCATGGGCATCGATAGTTCGCGGGTTTCGATAGGCCCGAGCGCGGTGGCTTGCCAGGGATGGCAGAATTCACGGCTTTCGGATTGCGGCAACACAATTTTAAAGAGCAAAATGAACGTTTTTATCTATGAAGCGATGATTTTGGTTACAAATTGGAGTTATTAAGAGTATTAAATCCACTCAGATTCAGTTTTTAAGGAGTCTTTTTTTTGTAATCAAAGAAAATATTACATATGCCCACAATTATTTTATAATTCTTTGAATACACGACCAACATAATCTAACTAAATGCATAAAAAAAATGTTTTGAATAATATTTAAGTAAGTTACAAAAAAAACCATTAAAATTTTACTTTGCTAACAATTTTAGAGAACAATAATGTCCCCATGGTTCAATCTATCAATCTATTAATAAAGAAACTTACATAGAGCGTACATATCGAATACTTAGAGAAATCTGCATTTGCGGCACCTTAAAATCATGCACCAGAACATATGTACACCGAACTATCGATGGGCGAATTCGATAGGTTGGTCTCCTCGCTAGTTCTTGTAAAAACAATTGGGGGGGGACGAAACGCATGTAACAAACATGGACGAATTTGTAAAAAGCCTCATCGAGGAGGTGAAATCGCAGGGTGTGTTTGACGAGTTTCGGTTCAACTGCTGCTTGGCTGATGTGGACACGAAGCCCGCCTACCAGAATGTGCGCAACCGAGTGGAGAAGGCGGTCAGCGACTTCCTGGGGAAGCAGCACTGGACGCCCGACACCAACAAGCTCCAGCTGCGGGAGAGGCTGCGGAAGCATCTGCTTGAGTAAGTGCTGGGATAGGACTTCCATTCCACTAATATAAACAACTTTGGTAATTCAGCTCTGAGGTGCTGGAGAAGGGAGTGGACCAAATCGTGGACCAGGTGGTCAACCCCAAGGTGGCCACCATATTTGAGCCAAAGATCGAGAGCATCGTCTACAAGTACCTGGGCATTGCACCGCCTCCTCCGCCGCCGGCGAGACCCACCATGCTGCCTGCACCACCTTTGCCGCCTTTTGCTGGGCACTTGAACGGCAGCAGCCTTCTCAAGGTTGAAACTTCTGCTGGTCTCCTACCGACTGACTTAGAGCAGATCAGCCCGGACTCCGACCGCGCTACTGTTAAATCCGAAGCGAAGGATGAGATCAAGGAGGAAGATGATCTGCCGCCCGGCGTGGACGACAGAAACTTCGACGACGACACTTCGCCTTCGTTTGAGCCCCTGAGCGAGGATAAGCCTGATGTCAGAAAGGAAGAGCTAATCAACGGCTCGCTGAACAACTCGGACTCGGTAAATGGGGTATCGCAGGCCTCGCAACTATCCCAGGTTTCCAGTGACAGCCGCCTGACGATCGCATCTTCCACGGAATCGGTGGCAGATCCGCAACAGCCAACGCCTTTGAACCACAGCAGCATGGAGCTGAGGCCCAACATGCCTGCAAACATTTCGGAGGAGGCGCAGATGCCAAAGTTTAGCGAGAACTCTAGTGATGCGAGTGAGAACAGTCGCCAGCTGCACTTTGACATTAAGCAGGATGCCATTACCTTTGAGGGTATGTTTGTATTACCCTTTAATCACTCCCAAATTTCCATATTTACGTATCTTCATATAACGTCGTTGCTTGTTGTAATTAAGGGCTTCCAAGCAAATCCAAACTGCTGTCATTTGCATTACTTATAAAGCATCCTGCTGCATTATTGACTGTCTTCTGTTGATGAAACTCGACAAATTAGGTTTTAATCATAATCTTTATAAAAGGGATCAGCAAATAAGAACTAACTTGTGGCTTATCAATTTATAATCATTGTTAATGTGCTTCTAATTCTATACATTTGACTTGTACCTAATAACATTTTTTTTTTAATACAGGGACTGAGCGCAAGAACTCTGTTTCGAAAGAGTCTAATGGAGCTCTCGGGATTCTCTCTATTGAAGATGCCATTATGTCGGAAGTTAAGGCGGTGATCGACGATGTTAACAATGCCAGTATCGAAACTACAGCTGATCCAGAACCAGTGCAACCCCAACCACCACCACCTCCACCTGCACCACCAAAAGTTGAACCACCGCCTACGCCGCCGCCACCGCCACCTGAGAGCAGTGTGGTTTCATCCGCCGAACCAGCTGCACAGGATACAAAGCCTAAGGATAGTGATAATCCATTACCAGAGGTCCAATCCGATGTAGCGAATGTGGAAACTAAGCCAGAGCCCCTTCCAGTTGTTGCAAACGAAGCCAAGGAGGAGAAATCTACATTACCCGCCAAGCCTGCGGAGGTTGAATCGCTCAAGGAGGAGATTAACAAATCCTGCGATTCGACAGTGTCGCCTACATCTTCGAAAAGCAGCTCGAAGGATAAGGATAAGGATCGTCGTTATCACAGCCACTCGGATGACAAGCAGCGACGCAAGAGTAGAGATCGGGATCGCGATCGCGATCACAGTCGCGACAAATCCCACAGCAAACATTCCACCAGCTACAGTTCGAAGCACTCCTCATCTCAGTCCTCCAGCTCGAAGCACAGGAGCAGCAGCTCCAAAAACGAAAAGAGCTCGTCGAGCTCATCCAGCCGCAATCATCGCGAATCATCCTCCACGAAGCGTTCGGCCTCCACGTCCTCGTCTCGCCCCGAATCTTCCTCCTCCTCGCACAAAAAACACAAATCTAGCTCATCTTCATCGCGATCTGATCGCGATAAGGATAGGGATAAGGATAAAGAAAAAGAGAAGGACAAAGACAGCCAAAGCCGCAGCCACCACAGCAGCAGCAGCTCCTCTTCATCGTCGAAGCGGAAAGACCCTGACAGGAAACGGGATCGAGAGCGTGATCGCCACAAATCGAACTCATCCAGCACCACGGCAACCCCTGCTATTCAGGATGATCATGGCGAGATCAAGGCAAAGCTGCACAAGCGCAAGAGCTCCGACTCGAATGATGAGGGAAAGCCACCGGGCTCTGGGGGTCCGGCTAGAAATTCCCCCGCAGAAAACGTTCCAGCACCAGCTCCAGAGAAGACTGAAGCGTCCGTGGAGAATGGAAATGGTACAAATGGAAACTCTAATAGCGGGAGCAACGGGGAATGCGACACTGCCTCTAGGGGTGTCGTTATAGTCAGCGACATTCTCCAGCAATCCTCGACCAGTTTTATTGAACTAACTGCTGGTGCTCAGTCCCAAAAGGAAGGAGAGAGCAGTAGGCCTGAAACTGAAAACATTGATGGAGAAGAAGCCGATGTTAAAATTGAGCCTCTTGAGGAGTCTGCTCTTGAAGAAGCGAAGCCATATGAACAACCGCAAGAATCTCTTGCTGATAAAGCTGAATCTAAAGCTCATTCCACTGTCGAGGAAAGCAAAGAAGTATTAGAGGCAATAGATGACAAACATAAGCCCCAGACTGAGGACAGCTTGTCGTTGGATCTTCCTGTCGCTACAGAGCTCCCACAGTCGGCAGAAATAAGCACAGTGGAGGAGCTGACGCAAGAACTAACTGCGGATCTACCCGCCCCACAAATTCCTAACCCGAATGCGCAATCCGATGAATTAGCTGGTGACTTTGTAACCCACTTTGAGGAAAATACAGAAGAGTTTAAGGAGCGCTTGCTCGTGATCAACAAACTGATCGAGGATCGTCAGAATCTGGTGAACAAGCTGAGTGTTGACGGATGCCAGGAAGAAGCAGTGGATGTGAGAGCCCTTCGAAGGAGCATATCCAAGCGAAGAAGAAGCAGCATGCACGAGCAGCACAAACATCAGCTGGAGGGGATCCGTGAAACAACTCCTCCCCGGCTCTGCAGCCCGAGCAGCAGCAGCACTTCCGGTAGCCCGGCAAAGAGACTACGGCGCGACGAGCCCAAATCGTCTCCCACGCCATCCGAGGCGAGCATCAACTCCAAGGAGAATGAGGCTCTTGAGAAGCAGGAGCACGGTGCGTACTGTATCATAGCAAAATATTTAGCTTAGCAGTTCTGTGTCAAAATGTGTTCCAAGAATCGCTTTGTTAACCTATTAGGGTGGTTCGAAATGCTTTTATAAAATTAATCGCCAGCAAGATGTAGAATTGTTTTTAGAAATGCATTTTCACTGATATTTAACACAGGTTTGCAAAAATTAAGATGAGTTGATTTCATATTATAATTAAATCTTTATTCATTTTGTATAAAAAGAAAATCTATTCAGAATACCAAAATTAATAGAAATCAGTTAAAAATACTCTGGTATATTTTTTTTGGAGACCTGTGTTATTTGATCCACCCTGCGACTAACACATATATCTCATGCTCATCCTCATTTTGATCTCACCCGCCTCTACTCTCTTTCCACATGCCGCTCATGCACATTACTTTAAATTAATATAGCTGTGTGAAGCCGCCCCTAAAGTCCTATCAAAACCTAAACTAAATTGTGCTGGGTAAGCGCTCCCGCCAGTCTCTCGTTCTCTCTCAGACATCTATGTGTCCGCAAAGGCGAGTGATTAACCCAATTGTTTATTCTGCAGACGCTTTGTCCGCCAGGCGACTCAACCAGAAGCTCTGTCAGCAGCAGCGGTACTCCAACGATGATCTCTACAAGCCCCGTCCAATCCTGTCGCAGCGCTCTCGTCGCCGGGGCCTGGATTCAATCCTCTAGCTAACGAATCAAACTCTGTTATCGATAAACAATAAAAGGCAATTGTTGTTAATAATGCATTTGACATAATACAGGTTCTTCTTCTTTCTTTCATCCGTTTATTGGGCCTTCCGCTTGACAATTGGTTGGTTGTCGATTGTTTGTTTGAATTCGTTAACAATAAAATTGTAATTTTAGGGCTACACCTTGCGGTTTAATAATAGTCGGTGTAGCATATCCATATATATATTATGCATATATATAAACAAAAATAACAGTGAACGTAATTATATGATGTAATTATTGTATATTCTGGGGATTCTGAGGGTTGTCCAAATACCCTGGCCCTTGACTGCGATCGTCACTTGAAAAGGTGCAAACTCTGGCACTCAATCGAATAGATAATGTGTGATGACTGATTAAAATAACGCTAAGAATAGGATGGGGTTGGGTTTCGGTCGCAGCCGAGCGTCCGGCATGGACAACATAGCTAGGCTACTCTACTCTAACTTGGGCTGGCTAGTTTGTTTGTTTTTTTTTTGTTATAGGGGTCTAGATTGGGCAATCTGGGGAGACGTAGTTCGGTATGCGGTTTGCTATATTTTGTAACATCTCAGTTTGAAGAATTTAGTGTAATTTGATTACAAATTATTGAATTTCTCTCCGCGCACGTGTGCTTACATTTTTGCTCTTGATTACTTTACAACGATCAACACAAATATATATGCATATATACTTTGAAAATTGTTTAAAAAAAATATATATAAGTGTATTAAATCATAATTGTAATACATAATAGTAGGTAATAGTATTTTACAAGAAGGCTCTCTCATTTTGAAACAACAGATACCTTATAATTAGCATTAATTTTAACAAGAATTTCGCTTTTTGCCTAAAACTGTGGTTGTGTTTGTGGGGTGTGTGTTTGTGTGTGTTTGTTTGTTTATTTTTGTTTTGTGTGAAGTTTTGCGTAAGTGTGAGAGCGAGAGTTTTGTGCAGAACAACAACTACGATTTAACCTCCGACTATGGAGTGATAAAACTCTCTCACCGACTCCGCGCAGAGTATTCATACAAGCAGCTGGGTATCAGGGGCCTGGGAAGTGCTGTGGGCTCGTGGCAAGGCGCTGGGATCCGCAGGCAGGCATTTCGAATGCCGTGTCCATCAGCCAACCGAATATTCAACAATTCAACATACCAAGCCTCCTCAACCCTCTGCCAACTAAAAGCTACGCTTAGGTTTAGCTGTCGCTACTGCTGCTGCTGCAAACGTTCCGAAATTCGAACGTGGGCCCCGCTCGCGGCCACGCCCACAAGCCTACGTGGAGAATCCCCGGTCGTAGGGGCTCTTCACGTCCGTGTGCCGCGTGTGCAGGTTGATTGTGGGGGCGGCAGGTCTTGATGACAGCTCGCAGACCGTCTTGATGGCACCCGAGGCGTTTACAGAGGTGGGAGGGGGATGCAGGGTCGTTGCGCTATCCTTTGTCGTGTCCCGTTCCCGATCCTGCCCGGTCTGCTGCACGCCCTCCGCGCTGCTTGGTAAAACATAGTTTGTTTTGCGGGTATCTGCGCGACCCGTAATTGACGATTTGTACTGGTCCCGGTCCAAGCCGCACAGGTAGAACTTGAAGAACTCGTACGTGGACCAGCAGATGGCCGTCGCCGGCATGGAGTATAGCACGCGGGCGGTCATACCTCTGTAGAAGCCCAATGGACCAGCCATTTGGTAGATCTAAAAGAGGCAGAATATATTTGCATTAAATGTCGAAATACCTATTATCGCAATTTAATAATAACAGCGGTCAAATTCCACATTAGATATGAACGGATGTGCAGATAATGCTTTTTATCTAAACATGAAATAATTTCACAAGTTAAAAAAAAATGGTATACTCGTATATAAATTTTCTACTTATTCCCTTGGAATAGTATATTTCTTTACACTAACATTTTAACATATTTTGATTGTTTTTCAGGTTCTATATGAAAATACAGCATTGTTGTTTTAAACATATTTGATTAAATTTTGGTTATTAATTTTGTTTAGTAACAACTTATGTCGGTATGACAAGTATGAAAGGTATCTCACCACTATATTCTGTAGCTGGCAATTTAAAAAAGGTCGCATAAATCAGGGCTTTGCATTTTTAAAAAATATATTTTAATTAATTAGGCTTTCAGCTAAATAAATGAATCATCCTTAAAACATTATTCAATCCTTACAAATGAATCGAGCCCGTACAAATAACGGGCAAAAATAGTATAATTTTCAAATTCCATATAGGTTTTAAAGGCAAATTATGTATAAAATAGGACATATCAAGGGATTGATTTGTGACCAACTAAACAATTTTAGATGATTTGGCGCGTCTAGAGGATTAACCGATTTTTTGTTTTAATCGAAAAATATGTTATATTCACCTTTCGGAAAGCCTCGATCATGCCACGCGTCAGACCAGTCTCCTGTGTGTTAAGCAGGGTCTTGACCACGTCCAGGGGCGTGGTGATGGCCGCTGCACAAGCACCAGCCGCTCCACCCGCAACCATGTGCACTGGTGGATTGTATTTCCTTTCCAGGTTTAACTGGAACAGAAAAATTAATGGTGTTTAATTTAAGATTAAAGTATATGACGGGCTTTGTGCTTACTTTGTTCTGGAAAAACTCGTATGTGGTAAAATGTATTGTCTGATATGGTAAGTTCATGACCAGCTGCGTGCCATAGGCTCTGTAGAAGGCCTTGAACCCCTCCTTTTTGTAAACATCCCGTATGCACGTTACCACGGATGTGTACGGCGAGTTGTACATTTGCATGCGCTGTTTGATCACATCCGTGGGGCTGGAGATGGCGTCGTGTATGACGGTGGCTACCACTCCAGAAATCACTGCAAGGAATTTGGCATATTATGAGATGGTAAAGGATAAGATTTTCACTCCACACTCACCATAGTTGAGGTTGCTCACCGATGTGAACTTCGCCGCCACTTCCTTGGTCATTTCGTAGGCAGCAAAGTAGAGCGAATGCGCAGGACCAGCACCCAAGACCACAGCGCTGGCTCCCCGAATGGGTCTGCAAATCAATAAGTTTATTAGTGTATCCCATTGTTAATTGGTTATTGAATTATTTACCTTAACATGCCCTCACGCGTGATCATGTTCCGGAAGGTTGAGAGTATATTCAAATTTTGTGTTGGAGGCGACAAGCTTTGCATTCGAGTCTGTAAATAGGCAATAAATGATTACAATATATGCTTATTTGCATTGTGAAATAATAAAATGGTTCAAACTAACTACTGCAATTTTGTATATATTTACTTTGATGCCATTGTTTGGATTAAAGTGGGTATTAAAATGATGCGTCAGAATTATTTACTAAATTATATCAGTGGTTATCAACTATTAAGTCAACAGAGAAAAAGAGTAGCTATTCTGTCTAGTCATTGTTGCTCATGATATTCCAATTCATTGGAAGAGTGAAGTGGAGAATTGAGGGGAAGTCACAATTTTCAATTCTTTCTCTGCATTGTGCAGCTCTCAAAACGTGTAATTCATCATGATTACAAATTTTGTTAGCCACCCTCTCGAAACATTTCTGATCGCTAAAGTCTGGGAATTCCACTAAGTACAAATATATTTACAGATGCTATTGAGCAATGAAGCGACGATAGTGCATATTCCTCCTACAAATGTATATTTATGGTCCTAATAAATTTTGTAAGTTAAATTTGTTTTCCAGTTGTCAAGTGTCAGTTCCTAGGGATATATTATCTTATCGCCATTGCCTATAATCGGTTTTTGATCGACGAGTTTATTGGCATATACAAAAATATGAAATTGTGTTTGTCAAGAAACACTTTCGCTGATTTATAAGCAAGTCATCACTTACAGACCCGCAATTTGCAATCGTCTTTTTATATTATAAGCTTGCGTATATACAAGTATATACTTAATTGCATATTTTAAAGGCGTGCCGGACTGCGAGACGAGATAGAATTATGACAAAAAGCCGGAGCAGCATCTACATTGTAAACTATGGAGACGAGAGAGCTTTCCGAGTCAGATAAGATTTCCTGGAAAGCACCTCAACTGCATTTATCTATCCGCTTATATGACTGAATCTGAAGCTGCTATCAATAACAAGTCAACAATTCCAAGGTTAAGAATAGTCTGCCGAGTGGGGAGAGAAGAGAAACCTAATTAAAATGGTTCGGTCTAGTGCAAGATAGATATTACAGTTATATAAACGAGTGATAGAATAGAGATGGCTCCATGATTCATCTATCGCTGGTGGCAGAAGCAACCCAATAAAGTCCCAGAACCACTGATAAGGCGTATAATATGGAAAATCAGAATGACAACGCAGCGCCGCAATTATTTATAAACTCAGACAAAAATAATGTGAATCAAACAGCGACAATTGGTGGTCGATTGCTGCGTAACCCCCATTAATTTAGTTCGTCAAAGCGACGCGTAAGGCTATAATAATGACGCCGGGAATCCCGGCCAGGCTTTAGGCTGGCACCAAACTGCCTGCCGGCTGTCACCGTGCGATTGAGTTGACATACGAGTCGAGTGTAAGGGAAAATCAATAAACACTCGACCAAAATATAACGAATATAGGAATTCATCAATAAGAACAGCATATATATGGTATGCATAGGGGCTTGCATGGTCGGTCACATTTGCATACGCATTTGCACATGTGCTCGGTGTACTTAGAGTCATCAATTAAGGTGAAACACCTAGGGGAAAGTCGATCGGCCTGCGATCAAAAACGGCCTGATAACAGGTAGCATTCGACGCTGATTGTCAGCCTTTCGGCTAATCTTATCGGCAGCAGCATAAACCATCAGAACGTGCTCTGATAAACGCAAAGGTGGCTTCTAAAATCCAGCTAAGAGCACTAGAGCGCTGGGTTGCACCCGAGGCCCGAACCCCGAGGAATTACATCACGATTATGCCAAGAGCATAAGGAAATTCTTTTGTGTACGCGCGTTTGTGAGGTTAGGTCAGCTTGTTTATACTTTCCACCAGTAGAACGGTACTCCTCCGGTTACTAGCATTGCTCACCTTAACTGAGTCCAGAGGATACATGATTATATGCTCCAGCACTCCGGCAATGGCGCCCGCTGACATATTGACGCCAACGCTGGTGGTGGGCAGCGATTCGTAGTCGTCGACGTTCATGGTTGAAGCGGGTGATGCTGCTCCGGTTCGCCAATTGTGAATTGTGGTATGCCCTTGCTCTAGCTGCTCCTGTTACGACCAGTCCAGTTTCAGCTTAGCTCAGATCAGTTCCAAACAGCCGCTCTGCCGCTTTCACCGTCGCTGCAGCAGTTGATTTGAGATTTTGTTGTGGCTACTCCGACGGGTGGATTGACGATTTCTGGGATTCTGCGTTTATGGGTTAGGAGCTTGCGCGATTTCAGCCGGCGTATGCTAAACACGGAACAATTTCGTTGTATAACACGGAACGCGGGAGGGGGTGGTGCTTGTGGTGCTGTTGTATGAATGAGGTGGTGGTATGTGAAACTACTAATTGACACTGCGACTGCTATGGCTACGACTACGGCTGCTGCTTCTGCTGCTGCTGGTGTTGGGGCTGCTCCACCTCCACGACTGACATCGACGAAGTGCTGCTCACGATTTGGATCCGCTCACTGAAATTCGGAGCAGAGGTTTTTGCGGTTTCTCTGCCCGCTGCTTCCGTAGCTTCTGCTTCTGCTGCTGCCGTGGCGAAGCGTTTGCTATCGGGTTTATTTTGGAGATAAACAGCTCGGCTGCGGGTGGGTATTGTCCGGTGCGAAACGTATTTAAGAATGTTTGACGACTCACGCAAATGTTGAATGATTATAGCAATCATTAATTTCTGTCCCAACCTGGTGCGCGTGTGTTGGTGGAGCATGTGAGGAAGAGGTACGCAAAGAGGAATGTCAAAAACAGCTTGTGCCCCTCCGATTACCTTCGATTAAACGATTGGCGTGGGCGCGGGGTTATCGGCGGGAGTTCTTGCCGTGCCAGCCCTAGCAAAGTCGATTAAACGAGACTTTTAAAATTTTTATTTCTGATTTTCGATCATGTTAACTAACGTTTACGGAAGCAATTTCGTATGGTATTCTATTTAGCATTCAAGTTTTTTTAATTTGTAATTAATAAAAAACATATCCGCTTTCTATTAAGAGTAAATTTAGATATTAAACAATAATTTTTGACGAATCAATTTGGTATATGTGCAGAGACTAGTTTGCGCAAGTACAGGTAATCGCCTGTGGATGCTGATGAATAATATATATTCTTTATTAATTATAAAATACAATACTTTCTGCAATTGTATAAAAATACGTTATTTAGTATTTAATACTGTTTTAGTATTCTTTAACCGTTTATTTAAATCTAGTCATCTACTAGTTATCTAACAGTAGCCGCCTTTTCGCTAACAGTGCCAATGTGACCCCATTTTTTACACAAGGGAAGAAGAGAATAAATTCCAAACGCGAAAAAGGGCAAAAGCCGAATATAAAGTGAAAATTTAAATTATTTTATAAATGGAAGCCTAGTGGTAAGCACCGTTCGCTATAAATATTGTTATTTCTTACAAATATAAAATCGAAATATATAAAAAACGGTCGTGATTTTGTGTTTGTTTGCAGAAAGGGAGATTCCCAATTTGCACTCGACGCAAAAAGTTCGAAAAGGAGAATCCGGAGATTTGACATTTGTGACGTGGCCTTTCGCCAGAGTATTGATAAGCGAGTCCTCCGTAAATCGAGATACCAATAATCATGAAGTATTATCTGCTGCTGGGGCTTTTGCTGCTGGCAGGTACGTTTCATTTTTGCCACGCTTCAACGCGCCGCCTAGCCGGTGTTTTAACCTAATTAATATTCATGTGTGTTTCTATGTGCGTACGCCAGGCGTCAATCAGATTGCCGCCTCCGACGATGATTCTGACACGGAAACCATCGACCTTGATCTGGGATCCTTCAAGGAGGGCTCCCGCACAGGTAGGTCACGCCCTCCATTGGGGTACTGAGATTTTTGGTACACGTCAGCGTTTAACACGCCCCCTTTTACTTCGTTATCATTAATGCAGACGCCGAGACACTCAAGCGAGAGGAGGAGGCCATTCAACTGGATGGCTTGAATGTGGCGCAGTTGAAAGAGCTTCGCGAGAAGGTGAATTATTTTTTATTGTTTGTTCTGGAATATGCAAAGTACACGTAATACGTTCATTTGCATTTATCTCGTTTGCTAGGCGGAGAAGTTCACTTTCCAAACGGAGGTCAACCGGATGATGAAGTTGATTATCAACTCGCTGTACCGCAACAAGGAGATCTTCCTTCGGGAGCTGATCTCGAACGCCTCCGATGCTATTGACAAGATTCGACTGCTGGCGCTGACCAGCCGCAAGGAGCTGGAATCCAACCCGGAACTGCACATCCGCATCAAGGCCGACAAGGAGAACAAGGCGCTGCATATTATGGATTCGGGAATAGGTATGACGCACCAGGATCTGATCAATAACTTGGGCACTATTGCCAAGTCGGGCACCGCCGATTTCCTTGCCAAGATGCAGGATCCCAGCAAGTCCGAGGGCCAGGATCTGAACGACATGATCGGTCAGTTCGGAGTAGGCTTCTACTCTGCCTTCTTGGTGGCCGATCGCGTGGTGGTGACCACCAAGCACAACGACGACAAGCAGTACATCTGGGAGTCCGACGCCAACAGCTTCACCATCACTGAGGATCCCCGAGGCGATACCCTGAAGCGAGGTTCTATCATCTCGCTGTACCTCAAGGACGAGGCCCAGGACTTCCTGGAGGAGGAGACCGTGCGCGAACTGATCCGCAAGTACTCGCAGTTCATCAACTTCCCCATTCTGATGTGGTCCAGCAAGACCGTCGACGAGGAAGTGCCCATCGAGGAGGAGGCCAAGCCAGAGAAGACCGAGGACGATGTGGAGGATGAGGACGCTAAAGTGGAGGAGGCCGCCGACGATGACAAGCCCAAGACCAAGAAGGTGTCGAAGACCACCTGGGACTGGCTGCTGATCAACGACAGCAAACCGATCTGGACCCGCAAGCCTTCGGAGGTGACCGAAGACGAGTACACCAGTTTCTACAAGAGTCTGACCAAGGACTCCAGCGAGCCCCTCACCCAGACTCACTTCATCGCCGAGGGCGAGGTGACCTTCAAGAGTTTGCTGTATGTGCCCAAGGTCCAGCCATCGGAGTCCTTCAACCGCTACGGCACCAAGTCTGACAACATTAAGCTGTACGTCCGCCGCGTCTTCATCACCGACGAGTTCAATGACATGATGCCCAACTACCTGAGCTTTATCCGCGGCGTGGTCGACTCCGATGATCTGCCCCTGAACGTCTCCCGCGAGACTCTGCAGCAGCATAAGCTCATCAAGGTGATCAAAAAGAAGCTGGTCCGCAAGGTACTGGACATGCTCAAGAAGATCGACAAGGAGGCCTACGAGAAGTTCTGGAAGGAGTTCTCTACCAAGTAAGTGTCGAAATTATATTTAATTGGACCACACCCTAGAATTAATCTTGACAATATTTTATTTAACTGGGGAAAAAGTTATAGAAAATATGAGTATGATGGGTATGAGTATTGACAAATCTGTGTGATATGTTGACATGCGAGTATCGAAATGTTCTCAATTTTGGGTTTTACTTACCCATCAATACTTATGACTGCACCTTACTTATTTAAAAATATATACATTATTAAATTAAGATGGAATTAAAAAATATATGTATGAATAAGTATTATCATTTGCTGTTGCTTTGTTTATAAAGAATCCGATTTTTTTTAAGAAGAGATAATAACTTCTGTTTTCAAAGAATTGTACATAAATAAACCTAGTCAATAAATTGGGAATTAAAAATTGAGTCAAATATTAAATTTAGTAATACGATTAAAACTTAATTAGACTATGACTCTTGTTAAACTGCCAATTTTTATTTTTATCAAGAATACAATTATATACATAAGATGTCCGAAAAGGGGAAAGTAAACATTGAAACTGTAAATTTAAATGCTAAATTTGTCCAATTGTTATTATTAATATAAATAAGTTAACTTCCATTAAAAATTGAGGGGTAATTGTATCATCAACAGCAGCTTCCTTTATAACTAATTAAATTTTTTAACGTAAATTTTACTTAATATTATTTCTCTTGATTCCAGCATTAAATTGGGTGTGATGGAGGACCCCAGCAACCGATCTCGTCTCGCCAAGCTGCTCCGCTTCCAGACCTCCAACGGCAAGGGCGTCACCTCGCTGGCTGAGTACGTGGAGCGCATGAAGTCAAAGCAGGAGCACATCTACTACATCGCCGGTGCCAACCGCGGCGAGGTCGAGAAGTCGCCGTTTGTGGAGCGTCTGCTGAGCAAGGGCTACGAGGTACTCTACCTGGTGGAGGCCGTCGATGAATACTGCATCTCGGCGCTGCCCGAGTTCGATGGCAAGAAGTTCCAGAACGTGGCCAAGGAGGGCTTCAAGCTTAACGAGTCTGAGAAGAGCAAGAAGAACTTCGAGACGCTGAAGAGCACTTTTGAGCCCTTGGTGAAGTGGCTGAACGATGTCGCCCTGAAGGACCAGATTTCCAAGGCCCAGGTGTCGGAGCGTCTGAGCAACTCCCCATGCGCCCTGGTGGCCGGCGTCTTTGGATGGACCGGTAACATGGAGCGCTTAGCCATGTCGAACGCCCACCAGAAATCCGATGATCCCCAGCGCACCTACTACCTAAACCAGAAGAAGACCCTCGAGATTAACCCAAGGCATCCGCTGATGCGCGAGCTCCTGCGCAGGGTGGAAGCCGATGAGGCTGATGATACTGCCAAGCACATGGCCGTGATGATGTTCCAAACTGCCACCCTTCGATCGGGATACATGCTCCAGGAGACGGCTGAGTTTGCTGATAGTATTGAGCATATGCTGCGCCAGACCCTGGGAGTCGCCCAAGACGAGCAGATCGATTTGGACGAGGACGATGATGACGCAGAGGACGAGGCCAAGTCGGAGAGCCTGGAGAACACCACTGCCGAGGATGAGGAGGAGGATCAGCAGCACGACGAGCTGTAAGCCGAACGATCATTCAGTGAAATGCTTAAAAAGATTGTACAAAGGAGTGCGGAGGTCAGACTGAGTTTACACAACCACTTGCCGGGCGATTGCGTTTCATCCACATTACCACCCAGACATGTCCCTAGATTCTAAGTAAAGAAATTTCGTAAACCTTTTCCTCGCCCAGGTCAGAGAGCGCTCCATAACACTGCAACATTCGGCAAATTAAGCAATTTCCTTTTTCGAAAGCAAATGAAATATGTATTTATAAACGTAATGCTTACTACAGAACGAATTCCAGCGAAATAAAGAAAGATCAATGAATTTATACTAATGGCTTTTAAGAATTTTAAATCAATCTGCGCCTTCAGATATAACTGTGTACTTAATTTGCCATATTTGGCCGCTAAGGAGCTTTCCATTCTAAAAAGCAAATGGATAATTTAGGTACTCATGCAATGTTAAATATATATAATAAATGCGGCTTATTGCTAGTCTCAGTCGTCCAGATCGGAGCTTAATGGTTCATCGTTCAATGCCTTCAGATATGTATTGTACTTCATTTGGTCACCAATTTGGGTGACGGCCTCGGTTAGGGACATATTGTAAGTGTCCATAAAGAGGCGGATTATCCATAGTGGCAGAAGTCCATTGATCAATAGCGATGTATGTGCCTGAATATCGGATCGGATTTCTTCAGATATGTACTCTGTGGGTAAAGCGCCATTCACTTACGCTTCGCTTGCTGTAGATTTCCGCCAGTTTCTTGATCATGGTGTCGTGAATGCTTTTGGTAAGAATATCCATGATTTGCATGTGGTCAACGCTTTTGTAGTTGTTGGTGAACAATTTGTTCTGCCGCTCCTTGAAGAGCTTGTCGAAGTCGCTGCGATATCTGTCAAAGGTGCACAGAACTTCTTCCTCGCCCATATTTTCTAAGAGTCTGAGACAATCAAAAGATCCGAGTTGAAGTTGTAGTATGAAATGCTTTATTTCTTTTTCCTTATATCCGATAAATTCACTTACAGAATCTTAACCTCCTTCGGCTTGGGCATGTCCAGCATGCTGTCCAGCCGCTGAAGAGCATCGAAGCGGGCTCCGTCCATCTGCTCCACCTTGAGAAGCTTAGCTGGAGCGGGCTCGCTTCCCTTGGCCTTGGTCTCCTTTTTCTCTGGCTTGCCCTTGCGCGGCAGTGTCTCGCTGAAAAACCGATCAGATATTAAACTAAAATCTTGCCTGCGAGTTTCTCTTTTGTGGCATACCCTAAAATGAAGTTTTTAAAGCGACTTGGGCGGGTGGGAGATCGGCAGGAACGACGTGCAGGCTTGGACTCGACAGAAATGGCTCTGGACTTCCTGGGAATACAGTGAAAGGTATCTTTAAGTACCTCCCCTTAAATTAATGCGCTGGTACTCACCTTTGTGGCGGCGTCTGGGTTTTTGGGTTTTCCTGTCCAGCAATGCGGCCATTTTTGGTGGACTTTCCTATCCCGCATCCCTGGGAGATGGATCGGCGCTCGCGTTTAACCTTGGAAAGCACTTGGCTGACTAAGGGCTCCTCATCTTCATTGTCTTCATCGGCATCTATGTGCTTATGCTTCGACAGTGGAGGTTTTGTCTGTGCACTAGAAATAAGGATTTAGTCACTATTAACTTTTTATATAAGGGGGTTTTGAAGGTTTTGTATGGTCTAAAACCATTTATAGCTAGGCACTACGGTGACTTGGGTAAATCTATATGGTAAGTTGATGCTTAACTAACTTGGTTAATATACAGGGTATTTTGTACTATAAATATGTTAAAATAAGAGAATAAATTGGTGAACTCGTATTAAAGTGTGGAAAACACAAGGTATATGGTGATATAATAAGTGATATGTAAGTCTTGATGAACTTTTATGTAAATGTTTATAAACATTAGTATATAAGTTGGATAAATCTATGAAAACAAATAGAAATAATTCAATTAAGTAAAGAAAAATAAATCTACAAAGAAAGAAATACTTCTTAAAACTTAAAATAAAGCCCTACTCAATTTACATTCATACTTTAAGTAACATAATAAAGTAGCAGTTATATAAATACAACTTTAGGCCTCTTACAGATTTTTTAAAGTCAAGCTCACCTAATTTTAATTTTGGATCCAGCGCGAGCTGCCCTTACTGAGCTGCCTCTGCCGGAGCTGGAACCATTCGCTTCTGCCTCCGTGGCATGTTTACGTTTGGTGGTCAGCACACCCACAATGGTGGTGTCCTCGTGCGTTATATACTGTAGCTGGATGTCCAGACTGAGATCCTTGGGAGAGAGATGCTCCCCCGCCAGGAGGGTCAGCGTTGCAGGATCCGGTTTTTCGGTGGCCTGGACGCGTACGTTAATATGGTCGATCAGCAGCTCTGTGTGCAGTTTCTGGGCATCCTCCCATTGAGCCAGGTTTTCGAACAAGCGCCACAGGCCACTCTCGATTCGGGCCCAGCGGTCCGCCGTCATCCAGTGGTAGTCATTTCTGGATTCCCGCTCAAAATGGGTCACAGGTGTCGGGAGTACTTTGACGCTGCAAACGACGCGGTGCCTCTTATACTGAAACGGCAGTATGGTTAGGTAATCGTTGAAAGCATTACAGTTGTATAAATACTTCGTATATTTGCGAAACCAATTGACAATCTCCGGTGGCGGAAAATGACATTTTTACAAAATTATATTGTGACTTGATGTGACCGTTGGACGCTTTCTCTAGCCTACCAAAAAGTATCATATCGGGTAACAGTTTATTAGTCGATAAGTAAATTAATCGATATCAAATTAAATCGTTTCCTGCGATGTAATTCAAATCTGAACGGATTTAAATTATAAGGAATCTGGATCAGGATATTCATGCTTTCTTCGGGCTTAAGTTAATAATAACAAACCAGATTTATATTTTTTTTTTTTTTACACTGCAAAATATTCTTACTGTTGGGAAATTGGGTGAGCGGTGGGGTATTTTGATTTAACTAGCAAGTGAACGCCAATGAATGAGGCGCTAATCAATGAGTCTCCGAACGTACAAATCCTTATCAGTATTGCCGTTTAGCCTAATTCAAATCTTGGAGAGAGAGTGAGTTTAATTCGGAGATCTGTTTGCGAATAAAGCACATGCTCCTCGGTTTAAGAGATTTGAATGCTGCTCAGTTGTTGATCGCATTCGGAATAAAACAGTCGGGCTATAGGTTGCGCATGCTGCGTTTTATTTCTTTCAAGAAATACCCAAAGATCAATGGTTAAATATATATAGTTACTGCGTGTGCGTTCTTATTAGTTTTCGATTGGACGCAAAATGTTTGCGAGCTTCAAGCGTTCTTGGTTCCTTATGCCGTGGGGGCTTATTTATATAATTGCTGGCGCATTTTTCTTGGAGTGTGGTGCCAAAAGTCTTGCGGATTCCCAAAGCAGCAGTGAGAATGCCATCGAAGACCCCACCGTTGAGTATCTCCGGTCGTATGGGGTGAAAATGAAGTCCTACATGAACCTGAGCGTGGCCCCTTGCGATGACTTCTACGAGTATGCATGCGGAAATTGGAAAAACGTAAGGCCGGATCGACAGTCGCCTGACAAGAGGAGCAACCTCCTGGATATAGTATATACGCTGTCGGATATGACTGAGGATCTGCTGACCAGGACGCAGCTTGCCGAAGCCCTCAATATGTCTACCGAGCTTTTGGTTGCACAACGCTTCTACAACGCGTGCCTCAGTGCCGATGTCTTTCCGCTCCCGGCCGCCGATCCCGCTTATCTGGGGCTTATCAGGTCGCTGGGTGGTTTCCCCGCCGTAGACGGCTCGGCTTGGAACTCGAGCAGATATAGCTGGTTTAACGTGAGCGCGCATCTGACCAACTACGGAGCCCGCGTCCTGATCAACGATAATGTATTGCCGCAGTACCCCTTCCACCCGTATTTCAAACTCCCAGAGCTGGGCTTCGATCACATAGTTCAGACGGACAACATTGCAAATAAAAGCTCTCGAGCCTACACATTGAATGAGAACCGTATGCGGGGCTATTTGCAGGCGTACAATCTCACGGAGGACAGGATTGCTGAGGTGATCTCCGGGGTGTTTGCCTTCTGGAGCGATGCCCTTGCCATTGCGGATCGTTTTGACGGCGATGAGACTAAGTGTCTGGAACTGGATAGCGAAAATGATACTCCAGCGTATCCCAAGTGGGTGAACTACTTTGAGATAGCATGGAACGGGCAGCAGTTTAATGAGATCGATACATACTGCAACTACTATTACACGGAGCTGGAGAAGGTGTGCGAAATGCATCTGGAGGCTGTGGCGAATTACCAGGCAATGAGGCTCCTCTACCGCATGGACGCGAAGTTGAAGAACCAAAAGTACCAAAAGGAGCACTGCCTTTTGGTCGTCCAGTTGTCCTTGGCCCATGTGATTAATCAGCTCTACATTGCGGTATGCTTAAAACCAAAAATGTATTATCAAAAATTTGAAACGACGGTTTTTATACCCTTGCAGAGGGTATTATAATTTTGACCAGAAGTTTGTAACGCAGTGAAGGAGACGTCTCCGACCCTATAAAGTATATATATTCTTGATCAGCATCACCAGCCGAGTCGATCTAGCCATGTCCGTCTGTCTGTCTGTCCGTCTGTCTGTCCGTCTGTCGGTTGCTATGTAAACTAGTCTCTCAGTTTTAAAGCTATCGGGCTGAAACTTTGCACCAACCCTTCAATCTGTTGCAGGTAGCATATAAGTCGGAACGGCCGGAATCGGAACACTACATCACATAGCTGACATAGGAACGATTGGGAAAAATGCTAAAATTTTGCCATTTTTAAAGATATGTTATTGGTAAACTCTCTTTAATAGCAATTTTAACATATCCTGAAAGTTTTATCAAAATCGGACCACTATATCCTATAGCTGCCATAGGAACGATGGAAAAAAATGAGTCATTGGTTTTTTCAAGACAATTAATTCATTCTTGAGCAAAAAAAACAGTTTTCAAAGACATTAAAGCCGTTTTAAAAATTTAAAATCCCAAAAATCGGATTACTATATCCTATAGCTGTCATACAAATGATTGAACGGTTTGAAAGCAACTAGTCTGCAAGGGTATTCTAAGCTTCGGGTACCGAAGCTAGCCTTCCTTTCTTGTTAATTTAGCGTTCGATATTTCCCCTATTTCCGGGTAATACATTTGTTACGGTGCATTAAACCATCATTACATCTACCTTATCAAATAATAATGCAAAACTTTAAGGTGCTATTGATTTTCTAAATAGTTTGGTTAGATCGATGCTGTTGATGCTGGCCAAGAAAATATATGTAAAATTTTAAAGTTAGTTTGCTGCAGATAGTATTTGTATAAGCAAACAATCAATTAGTCTGCACCCCTGCTCCCTTCCCACATTCGGATCCAGAAGCTAAACTCTAAAAACAATTTTTTTTTTATTTAAATAAAAGTGGAGCAATGTAACCTTTCTCTCATTTGGATGGGTTTTCATTAGCTTGTATGAAATTAGCATGTTGTATAATATCTTTTTACAAATTGTTTTTAATAATGTAAACTTTTTCATATTTTTCCCTTTCATTTTTGCAGGAACACTTAAGCGAGGACACGCGTTTGGAGGTTTCTGGCATGGTGAAGGAGCTCCGCCGGAGCCTGCGTCAGGTGCTAGAGAACGCGGAGTGGCTGGATGCAGAGACGCGACGGGAGGCGTTGCTAAAAGAGTCAACCATGGAGTCGGTGATCGGCAGCTACCAGAACAAAGAGATCACCGAACGCCTAATTCAAAAGATTGGCAAACTGTCGTTGGTAGATGAAAGCTTTCCTCAGAGCATGATTAACTTGCGGCGCTTGCACACCGATCTGAAACGGTTCAATGGCCTCCACTTCCAGGAGCTGTCGAACGTAACGAAGCCCTTGGTACTGCTGCTGGCAATGCAGGTTAATGCCTTTTATTTCAATCTGGACAACTCAATTTACGTAATGGCCGGCATACTCCATCCACCTGCCTATCATCACTCCTGGCCAAACTCCCTGAAATTCGGCACCTTGGGTTACTTGGTGGGTCACGAACTGACCCACGGCTTTGATACGGTGGGCTCTCGATATGATAGCAACGGACAGCAGCGCAACTGGTATTCAAATAAATCGGGTGCTGTCTTCGAGGAGCGGGCCAAGTGCTATGTGGACCACTACTCCAGCTACCTGATACCGGAGATCAATCGCCATATCAACGGCAACGAGACAAAGGATGAAAACATCGCAGACAGTGGTGGACTGCAGCTGTCTCTTGACGCCTATCGAAGGCACATGAAGCAGCTGCAGCGCAGCGACGAGGAGAACGATATTCTGGCGCCGCGAAATGAGCGTATGCCCGGACTGGATCTGTCACCGGAGCAGCTCTTCTTCCTCGGATTCGCGCAGGTCTGGTGCGCCGACTACAAGGAGGAACACTTCTGGGAGGAGCTGAAAGTGGAGCACACTATTGACAAGTATCGGGTGCTTGGCGCAGTCTTTAATAGCCAGGACTTTGCTCAGGTCTACGATTGCCCCGTAGGCAGTGCCATGCATCCGAAGTCCGAAACCTGCCGATTGTGGTAGCACTTTAAGCTCAATATTGACTTTGTAAAAAAACGTTGTAATTAAAATTCGAATTAAAGCTATCTCAAAAACGTATAGCTTTAATACAAAAGAAAAATAATCAAGAAATGAAGGCTAGCTTCGATTTCCGAAGCTCAAAATATGCTTGGCGACCAATTGCTCTCAAATCGCTTTATATTTTTGACTACGTCATATAAGTGAAACAAATTTTCGATAATCTTTCCATATCGGGTTAAATTCTTATTAGTGGCTTAGTGGCCTAATTCACAGGAATGAATAAATTCTTTTTAACTAGAAAGAAAGGCTTGCTTCGGGGTGTGAGGCTCAAAACACCCTTGCAGAACAGTTGCCCCCAAACCGTTCAGTTGTGTGACAACTATAGCATATACATAGGAAAAGTGTTTTTTCTCCCATCGTTCCTTCAGCAGATATTGCTTATAGTAGTCCGATTATTACAGGACTTTTAAGATAGATAAAAATATGCAATAAATAGTGAAAGAAGGCTCTGTGTAAAGTTGCATCTCGATAGTTTCAAAACTGAAAGACTAGAGCGCATGGGAACAGGCAGACGGACATGGCTACACGGTCTCGGCTGGAGACGCTAATCAAGAAATATATTCTTTATAGTGTCGGGCATGTCTCTATCCATTATAAATAATATATTATAATAAAAGTCATAAGGGTGTAAAACCAATTGCTCTATGATCAATGACCCATTACCATAGTGGCCCGATTTGGATGTGAATTGCAGGACCGGTCAAAGTTAGCATGAGAGGCCATTTAAAAAAAAATCGATTATCTTTTGAGTTAAGTTACTTTTTTTTATCGTATATAAAAGATAAAAATACACCACATATAAATATATATATGGTGGTAAAGATATTTTAAAATACATATGTAAGAAGTATATAAGCTGGATAAGTTTATGAAAATAAATAGAAATGCCGATTAATTGAAATAGAGAAATATCATAATTTAAATACTATACACTTTTAGGTCATCTTCAACTTAAACTTCTTAAAAAATTAAATTCTACCCTTACCCAATTTACAAACATAATTTAAGTTACACAATAAAGTAGCGTATATATAAAAATGAGTTCTGATCTCTCACCGATTCTTTAATGTCAAGCATTAAAAATTTTTGCTTAGTATTCAGTGCCATTTGCCCGATCAGCAGCTTCTGGGCATCCCCATTCTGGGCGATGTATTCGAGCACGCGCCACAGGACACCCTCCATCCGTACCCAGCGGTCCGCCGTCATTTAGTGGTAGTCATTTTTGGATTTACGCCCAAAACGGGTCATAAATGTCGGAAGTATTTCGACGCGGTGCCTCATGTACTGAAATGACAATATCGTTGAAACCATTAAAGTTATTAAAGTTAAAGCAATCTCCGGTGGCGGAAAATTAAATATTTACAAAATTATGTTGTGACTTGATGTGACCGCTGGACGCTTTCTCTAGCCTACCAAAAAGTATCATATCGGGTCTTACTTCTAATAAATGATAGGTAAGTAAATCGATATCGAAAGAAATCGTTTCCTGCGCACACGATTCAATTCAAAACTGAACGGTTTGAATTATAAGGAATCTAGATCTGGGTTTTTTACGCTGTAAAATAGTCGTACTGTTGGAAAATTGGGTGAGTAAATAGCCAGTGAACGCCAATGAATGAGGCTCTAATCAATGAGTCTCTGAACATACAAATCCTTATCAGTATTGCCGTTTAGCCTAATTCAAATCTTGGATTCGGAGATCTGTTTGCGAATTAAGCACATGCTTCTCGGTTCAAGATTCGGGTTCAGTTGTTGATCGCTTTCTGAATACAATAGTCGGGCTATAGGTTGCGCATGCTGCGTTTTACTTCTTTCAAGAAATATCCAAAGATCAATGGTTAAATATATATAGTTACTACGTGTGCGCTCTTATTAGTTTTCGATTGGACGCAAAATGTTTTCGAGCTTGAAGCGTTCTTGGTTCCTTATCCTGTGGGGGCTTTATATAATTGCTGGCGCATTTTTGTTGGAGTGCGGTGCCAAAAGTCTTGCGGATTCCCAAAGCAGCAGTGAGAATGCCATTGAAGACCCCACCGTTGAATATCTCCGGTCGTATGGGGTGAAAATGAAGTCCTACATGAACCTGAGCGTGGCCCCTTGCGATGACTTCTACGAGTATGCATGCGGAAATTGGAAAAACGTAAGGCCGGATCGATATTCGCCTGAGAAGAGGAGCAACCTCCAGGACATGGTTTATACGCTGTCGGATATGACAGAGGAACTGCTGACCAGGACGCAGCTTGCCGAAGCCCTCAATATGTCTACCGAGCTTTTGGTTGCACAACGCTTCTACAACGCGTGCCTCAGTGCCGATGTCTTTCCGCTCCCGGCCGCCGATCCCGCTTATCTGGGGCTTATCAGGTCGCTGGGTGGTTTCCCCGCCGTAGACGGCTCGGCTTGGAACTCGAGCAGATATAGCTGGTTTAACGTGAGCGCGCATCTGACCAATTACGGAGCCCGTGCCCTGATCAACGATGATGTATTGCCGCAGTACCCCTTCCTCCAGTATTTCAAACTCCCAGAGCTGGGCTTCGATCACATGGTTCAGACGGACAACATTGCGAATAAAAGCTCTCGAGCCTACACATTGAATGAGAACCGTATGCGGGGCTATTTGCAGGCGTACAATCTCACGGAGGACAGGATTGCTGAGGTGATCTCCGGGGTGTTTGCCTTCTGGAGCGATGCCCTTGCCATTGCGGATCGTTTTGACGGCGATGAGACTAAGTGTCTGGAACTGGATAGCGAAAATGATACTCCAGCGTATCCCAAGTGGGTGAACTACTTTGAGATAGCATGGAACGGGCAGCAGTTTAATGAGATCGATACATACTGCAACTACTACTACACGGAGCTGGAGAAGGTGTGCGAAATGCATCTGGAGGCTGTGGCGAATTACCAGGCAATGAGGGTCCTCTACCGCATGGACGCGAAGTTGAAGGACCAAAAGTATCAAAAACAGCACTGCCTTTTGGTCGTCCAGTTTTCCTTGGCCCATGTGATTAATCAGCTCTACATTGCGGTATGCTTAAAACCAAAAATGTATTAATAAATTTATAATTTAGCATCATCGTTACATAAATCTTTAAAATAATAATAAAACTAAAATTTAAGATGCTCCAAACTCGTAAGACTAGTTTGGCCAAATCGACTCGACGGTTAATTCATTAATATACTTATGGGAAGATAACTACTCCATCCTTCGGATCTAGAAGCTACGCTTCCGTTTTTGTTTGTAACATTATTAATTCATTCTTGGGATATTTACTTTAAAGCCAATTTTGAATACACAAAAACTAATTTTCGTTTAATTTTCCAGGAACACCATAGCGAGGACACGCGTTTGGAGGTTTCCGGCATGGTGAAGGAGCTCCGCCGGAGCCTGCGTCAGGTGCTAGAGAACGCGGAGTGGCTGGATGCAGAGACGCGACGGGAGGCGTTGCTAAAGGAGTCAACCATGGAGTCGGTGATCGGCAGCTACCAGAACAAAGAGATCACCGAACGCCTAATACAAAAGATTGGCAAGCTGTCGTTGGTAGATGAAAGCTTTCCTCAGAGCATGATTAACTTGCGGCGCTTGCACACCGATCTGGAACGGTTCAATGGCCTCCACTTCCAGGAACTGTCGAAGGACACAAAGCCTTTGGATTTGTTGCTGGCAATGCAGGTTAATGCCTTTTATTTCAATCTGGACAACTCAATTTACGTAATGGCAGGCATACTCCATCCACCTGCCTATCATCACTCCTGGCCAAACTCCCTGAAATTCGGCACCTTGGGTTACTTGGTGGGTCACGAGCTGACCCACGGCTTTGATACGGTGGGCTCTCGATATGATAGCAACGGACAGCAGCGCAACTGGTATTCAAATAAATCGGGTGCTGTCTTCGAGGAGCGGGCCAAGTGCTATGTGGACCACTACTCCAGCTACCTGATACCGGAGATCAATCGCCATGTCAACGGCAACGAAACAAACGATGAAAACATCGCAGACAATGGCGGACTGCAGCAGTCCCTCGCCGCCTATCGAAGGTACATGAAGCATCTGCAGATCAGCGACGAGGCTAACGAGCCGCGAATCGAGCGTATGCCCGGCCTGGATCTGTCACCGGAGCAGCTCTTCTTCCTCGGATTCGCGCAGCTCTGGTGTGCAGACTACAAGGAGGAGCATTTATGGGATGAGCTGAAAGAGAAGCACACTATTAATAGGTATCGGGTGCTTGGCGCCATCTCCAATAGCCAGGACTTTGCCCAGGTCTACGATTGCCCTGTAGGCAGTGCCATGCATCCGAAGTCCGAAACCTGCCGATTGTGGTAGCACTTTAAGCTCAATATTGATTTTATTTGAAATGCCTAATTAAAAATTAAAGTATATGAAAATTGTGTTTTTCAAGAATGTATTATTTTTAAAACACCAATGCTAATCTTTATGAACAATTTGCTCATGTCGTTCCCCTGGTAGCTATAGTAAGCCAGTTTTTATGAAACCTTCATTATTTCTAAAGAATCAATCAATTATCTAACAAAAAAATAGGACTTATGGCCCTTTTTGCAAATCGTTTCTATATATACTTATACTTATATGGCGACTTATACTTATACTACCTGCGCAATAAGGAAGGAAGTTTCATCTGTGTATTGGGTTTGAAAATAAAAATAAAAACATGACAAAAATAATTAATATTAATATTAAACTACTATTCACCTGATTATGTCAAGATAAATGTTATTTTAAGATTATCAAGTAGCTCTATTCACCAGTACATCTAGCAAATCCCAATACTAATGCAATAATGACACAAAAAACACATTCTTATATGCAGCATCTATTTAATCCTATGTTCAGTTTAGTGAGCGACGTGTTCTGAGGACTTGAAGGCGTTGGCACCGCGATAGTTCTCCACTAGGAGAGACTTGTAGCGCCTTAAGTGCACACTGAGACCCTCATCGCGTTCGTTGGCGGAGAGGATGGACACTCGGGACACCACCAAGTGGGATGGATTCGACTGGCTAAAACCTCTGATAACATCGATTTCATCGCCCACATCTAGCTATAAGGAAGCATCATTTAAAGGACACTATTTTTTGATATTTGTGGTCCTTACCTGTGCGCTCTTCTTGGCCAGCTTTTTGCCATTAACACGGATCTTGCTTTCGTAAAAATTCAGTTCAACTTTGCTGTGGAAAGAGATTTATTCGAGTTAACCAGAGTTTTTGGATGAGTTCCCGATATGATTCTCACTTTCTGGCCATGCCCAGGCCGGCCTTTAGAAGTAAATCGGCACGTAGCGAGTTCACCTTGGTCTTGACCACTTTCGAGTCCCGCTCGTCTTTAAAATCCTCATCAGCCTCATCGTCGCTGTCCAAATCATCCGCCGCTCTAGAGGATTTCTTGTCATATTTCCACGCGGGGCTGCTGGTGTGTAGAGGCGCCTGCAGTCTCTCAGATATTTCATTCGGAGGTCTTCTTACATTAACTAAACTGCTGGTTGGCGGAGGAAAGCATGCCAATCTCCATAGCCTAGATATTTGTCGTAAACTTCGGAACATTTTTTGCGGGCGTCTTAAAAATTACGATAACAATGTTATAACATAACCTAAAAACTACAGCTGATTGGGCCGCGTTGCCAACTATCAGTGGGATTTGCTCGGCGGCTGCTTTTGCTTTTTGTTTCGTTTCTTTTTGGGTTTTTTGCCAGGATTAGGACGAACCTTGTGGACTGTCAGGGGACGATAGGTTTGCAAATCACTAGGTAGAAACTCGTCCTCATCGAGGACCGATGGGCCCACTTCTATGGGCTCTAGGCTTGGCGATTTCTCTTTCTTCGCTGGTTTTTGGTCGTTTAAGTCTTCGTTTCCTACTTTTCGTTTACCTTTCAGGGCCAAATTACTGAGCACAGCATCTAGTCTTTGGGTCTCTAAATGAACATCCACTGGATCCACCTTTATCGAGGCATGGTCAGCGGAGAAGGAGATGAAATCGTTGTCCCAGTCCTTTTTTTGAGCATGAGGAACCGAGGGCTTTAGATTTATCGCTTCTTCAACAAGCTGGGGTTCTGGCGGTTTACTTTTGGGTTTTTGTACATGCTTTTTACCAACGGGTGTTAACTTTTTCGGTTCTGGAGCAGGCCTCCTTCGGGAAGCAACCCACTTTTCCAGGTCCCCACTAATGGCTTTCAAGTCCAGTGGTAAAGCCAGAGCCAGTTCGCTTTTTCCAAAGATTTCTTGGGTTAGCTCCTCCAGCTTGGGTTGCGCATATATGGGAGCTGTGGGCACTTTGACGGATGCACTGGCTCCAATTATTCGGATGAGATGTGCTGGTCGCAGGCTTAGTGAAATCAGTAAGCAAGAGAAACGCTTCGAATTGATGGCTGTCAAGGAACTCCCCAGCCCAAGATGAATCCCCTTGAGAGTTGCAAAGGTTTCGGATTCTCCTTCGAATTTTTGTATAGCATTTTTTAACATATTACGAAGTTGCTGGACTTCTATTTCCTTCAAAACCGGGCTGAAAGGCATAAGAATTCACCTGTTGTTTGAAATCATTTTCGTTTTAGGAAAAGCCTCACCAGTGATTTTTATACGGATTAGCCAAAATGGTGCGCAATCTCGGCAGTGTCTTCCTCTTGCCCTTGGCTTCTTTTTCTTTGATGCTGGCCAAGCTCATATTTGATTCCTTTAAACGTGCAGAATATCAAGAAATAAACAAAAATGTGTTTTCCTAACCAGCTGCGAGGAGAGCGTTGCCACCTTTATAAAATTGACCAGGGCTACCATAACAAGGCGCAAATCGAAACTTGAAAATATTGGAATACAAGGAAATATTTAAGAATTCCTAATAAAATAATTTCCAGATTTTAAAACAGGAAGGGTTTCCAGAACACAACATTTTGTTTGACGTGAATTTATTTCCCTTTTAAGTTTGTATTTGTCAGCCAACATTGGCAGACTCGTTGGGAGTCGCTTTTATTCTTTACCACTTAGTAAAGAAACTAATTCCCCATTTTCAATTCACTTAAAAAAGGATGTGACATTTGTAAACATAGTTCTTTACAATAAGCTCTAATCGTTTATTTATTAAAATGAATAGTACAAGTTCAATTTATATGTTAAATTCAATACCAGTTCATTTCGGGTTCAGTGTCTGAGTAGTACCTTAGCTTTCTTGGTTTTTCTCTGATGTTATCTTCGACAGGACTTATTTTGTTTGTTATTGTTGTTGTTTCTAGGGCGCTTTCAGTTGTGGTTTCTGTTCCATTCAATGCCGGAGTTGTCTGAATTTCAAAATCGTTAGTTTCCGTGCTTTCGATTACTGTATCCAAATACATTGTTGTGGATTCCAAGCCCGGAGTTGTGGCAATAATTTCCAGCAGGGACGTGACAGTTACAGGACTATCCGTGGTGATTGAAAACTCGGTTGTTGTACATTCCAGTTTCTCTGTAGTTGTGTCCTCTGATGCTGTGGTTGTTGATTCAGCTGGGGTGCTGCTTTCTTCCTCAAGATCGCCAGACGTTGTGGTCTCAAAAACGGTGCTTGTTTCGTATTCAGGAGTTTCTGTATTAGCATTATTTGATTCAGTTGTTATATCCATAAATTGTGTATGGGTTGTTGATTCCGGAAATTCTGCGTTTCCAGAGGTTGTGGTCTCTAAAATAGTGATTGTCTCGTGATCAGTAGTTTCTGTTTTGGCACTATTTGGTTCGGTTGTTATATCTAAAAATTGTTTATTGGTTGTTGATTCCGGTATTTCTGTACTGCCTGAATTTGTTTGTGTTGTTTCTTCTATAGATTCTGTGGTTGTATATTCTGAAAAATCACTGGTCTCCGTACTCGTAGGCTCCGGTTGAGGTGTTGTGGTTAAATCAGGAACATTAGTGGTTGATTTCGGCGATTCTGTTGTTGTCAAAGGTTCGCTATTTGTTTCAATTTCAGATTCCATCGTCGTGGTCGACATATCCTGAGTAAAATAATTAGTAGTCTCATCCGGGGCAGCTGTAGTCTCGTCGATTTGAGGAACAACTTCTGTTGTAGTCTCCCAAAGGGCTCCCTCAAATGGGTTGGTTATATTAACTATCCGTGGTTTGTAGGGCTCGTATTTCTTAACTTTATACGGCTTGAAGTTCCTTATGGATTCCTTTGCCAAACTTATCCATTCGTTTCGATCAAGAACCGCGTTTAGGGATCTGCTTGCTGACAGATATTGTGCCATCAAAATAAGTAAACAAATTATCTTCATTATGATGCTGACGCCTTATGGTGACACACTCGACTAATGACTTTCGACAACAGTAAGGCATTATAAGGGCGTTCCTTCTACCTGGTTTTCTTTTTTTTTTTGCAAATCTCTGCGGTGCTACCTGCGGGAAAAAGGTTAATTGCTTTTAATTGGGAATTTCAAGTAATTGGGAATTACACTTCAAATGGAGAGCAAGATGAATTGGTTTTTTCCAACTTATCCGTTCTTGCTTTCAAACTTTTATTAATATTAGTTGTGAATGATTTTCGGTAAATATTGGTTAATATATTCTGAATAAGGGAAACTCCAATACTTTTACCTTTTAAATTTTCCGCCAGGGCTACACACCACCTTAAACTTTGGGCTGGCAACACCGACCACAACGCCGGCATTTTCAACAGCTGATTGTTTTTGCGGCAAGAAGAAGAGCGGTGTCTTTGCAATCCGCGTTTTTCTGTAAAAATTGTAAAAACATAATTTAAACACAGTGCTGTTGCATTTTAATAAAATATAACGTTTTTAAAGACGGTTTTTCTTATTGGTAAGTTAAAGTAAATAAGTGGAACTAAACCTTAAGCCTTGTTTCTTTAAAATTGCAAGGGCTTAAAAATCGTGCGACGCCGGCCTGAAAAGTCTTGAATGAATTAAAAAAATTGATTGTTTTTCAGCAAGCTGAAATCATGGATTCCGATTTGTATGATGAGTTTGGCAACTATATTGGCCCTGATTTAGACAGCGATGAGGATGATGACCAGAGCATTTATGGGCAGCCGGATGTGCAGGATGACCCAGAGGTAGATTTATCTAGTTTTAAGATATAAGAAGGATTTAGTTATCCTGAATCCTGAAATTTATTTTCAGGACGCCATGGACGAGGATGAGGTGGAGCCGCAGGAGGACGAAGACAAGGAAGTGACCGCTGTGGTGCTGCACGAGGATAAACGCTACTATCCATCAGCCGTCGAGGTATACGGGCCGGATGTGGAGACAATTGTTCAGGAAGAGGATGCCCAGCCGCTGGATAAGCCGCTCATTGAGCCGGTGAAGAAGCTAAAGTTCCAGATCAAGGAGCAGGACATGCAGGAGACCACCTATGACATGGAGTTCATGGCTGATTTGATGGACACACCTCCCTTGATCCGCAACGTGGCTCTGGTTGGACATCTGCACCACGGCAAGACCACGTTTGTGGACTGCCTCATCCGACAGACGCATCCGCAGTTCGAGAACATGGAGGAGCGCTCCTTGCGCTACACAGACACGCTCTTCACAGAGCAGGAGCGCGGCTGCAGCATCAAGGCAACACCTGTGACCCTCGTCCTGCAGGACGTCAAGCAGAAGAGCTACTTGCTCAACATCTTCGACACCCCGGGGCATGTAAACTTCTCGGATGAGGCCACCGCTGCCATGCGGATGAGCGATGGTGTGGTTCTGTTCATTGATGCCGCCGAGGGCGTTATGCTTAACACGGAGCGCTTGCTTAAGCATGCGGTTCAGGAGCGTCAGGCCATCACCGTGTGCATCAACAAGGTGGGTGTGGCTTTAAAAGCTGTGTAATTGGTAATCTTACTCTTTGTATGGACTTACAGATCGATCGCCTCATCCTGGAACTCAAACTGCCGCCCCAGGACGCATACTTCAAGCTGAAGCACATTGTCGAGGAGGTCAACTCGCTGCTAAGGTGAGATATCTATTATAATTGACTTGCAGAGGTTATTATAATTTTGTCGATAGCCTATACAAATTTTTGATCAGCATCTAGCCATGTCTTTAAGAATGGCTTAAGAACCAAAGCTAGCCTTTCTTTCCTGCTTTTTAAATTGTTTTTATTTATACCTATATGGATTCTTGATTTCATTGCAGTACATATGGAGCTGCGGATGACAACCTGATGGTTTCGCCCATTTTGGGCAACGTCTGCTTTGCCAGTTCCCTGTATGGTTTCTGTTTTACTCTGAAATCATTTGCCAAACTCTATGCGGACACCTATGAGGGCGTGAACTACATTGACTTCGCCAAGCGTCTTTGGGGTGATATGTACTTCAATAGCAAAACGTAAGTGGATCCCGAATTTGAAAACATAATTTAATAAACTCCCTTAACAGTCGCAAATTCTCGAAAAAGCAGCCGCACAATTCGGCGCAACGCAGCTTTGTGGAGTTTATATTGGAGCCCATGTACAAGTTAATCGCTCAGGTGGTGGGCGATGTAGACACCACCTTGTCGGACACCCTTGCCGAGCTGAGTGTGCGTGTGTCCAAGGAGGAGATGAAATCCAATATACGACCTCTGCTGCGACTCGTTTGTAATCGGTTTATGGGCGATTGCAGTGGTTTTGTGGACATGTGTGTGGAGCACATCAAATCTCCCCTTGAAAATGCCAAGCGGAAGGTGGATCACATTTACACCGGGCCAAAGGAAGGAGATATCTATCGGGATATGATATCATGCAACCAGTACGGCACTCTAATGGTGCACAGCTCCAAGATGTACCCGAATGACGATTGTACTTTCTTCCAAGTGTTGGCACGGATTGTTTCGGGTACATTACATGCGGGTCAAGAGGTGCGTGTTCTTGGTGAGAACTATACCCTGCAGGATGAGGAGGACTCTCGCATACTCCAAGTGGGTCGTCTGTGGGTCTTTGAATCCAGGTATAAGGTGGAGCTGAATCGAGTTCCGTCCGGCAATTGGGTCCTCATCGAGGGCATCGATCAGTGCATTGTGAAAACTTCGACAATTGTGGATATCAATGTCCCAGAAGATCTCTACATATTCCGACCACTTAAATTCAACACCCAAAGCATTATCAAGATTGCCGTAGAGCCCGTGAATCCCTCTGAGCTGCCCAAGATGTTGGATGGTCTGCGCAAAGTGAACAAATCGTATCCCCTGTTGTCAACACGCGTTGAGGAGTCCGGGGAGCATGTGATCCTTGGAACCGGTGAGCTGTACTTGGATTGCGTGATGCACGATCTGCGAAAAATGTATTCGGAGATTGATATCAAGGTGGCGGATCCCGTAGTGGCCTTCTGCGAGACAGTGGTGGAAACCAGTTCACTGAAATGTTTTGCCGAGACCCCGAACAAGAAGAACAAGATAACCATGATTTCGGAACCGCTGGAAAAGGGCTTGGCCGAGGACATTGAAAACGGAACTGTGTGCATAAACTGGAACAAGAAGCGAATAGGAGAATTCTTCCAGGTCAACTACGATTGGGATTTGCTGGCTGCGCGATCTATTTGGGCTTTTGGACCGGACTCTACAGGCCCCAACATTCTCGTGGACGACACGCTACCGTCGGAGGTGGACAAAAACCTGCTGACGGCGGTGAAGGATTCGATTGTACAGGGCTTCCAGTGGGGAACACGAGAAGGTCCACTCTGCGAGGAGCCCATCAGGAATGTCAAGTTCAAGATCCTCGATGGAGTCATTGCCAACGAGGCACTGCATCGCGGCGGTGGTCAGATCATTCCCACAGCTCGACGAGTGGCCTACTCCGCGTTCCTGATGGCCACACCGCGACTAATGGAACCGTATCTGTTTGTGGAGGTGCAGGCGCCGGCAGATTGCGTGTCTGCGGTTTATACAGTGCTGGCCAGACGCAGGTTAGTTGCCTGAATCTAATGCCCATATCATTTTCTACATTTGTTTCCCTTTTTGCAGAGGTCATGTGACGCAGGATGCCCCCGTTTCCGGCTCACCCATTTATACGATCAAAGCCTTTATACCCGCCATCGATTCCTTCGGCTTCGAGACGGATCTGCGCACCCACACCCAGGGCCAGGCCTTCTGTCTATCCGTATTCCATCACTGGCAGATCGTGCCCGGCGATCCGCTGGACAAGAGCATCATCATCCGGCCTCTGGAGCCGCAGCAGGCCTCGCACTTGGCACGAGAGTTTATGATCAAGACGCGTCGCAGGAAGGGGCTCTCCGAAGACGTGTCCATCAACAAGTTCTTCGACGATCCCATGTTGCTGGAGCTGGCCCGCCAGGATGTCCTGGTCAACTACCCCTTGTAGGCCCCACGATTCAAATAAGAACCAATAAAACTTGTAGACGTATTTTCGGGATTTAAATTTCGAACTTTAAAGAATGTGGAATTTACTCTATTCACTAAATATTTATTTGAAGCCTGGGGGGCCAAATAATTTACAAAATAGCATACAGAAAACAGCTATAGTTGTGTTAGTTCCTAGGCAACTACTCGGCATTGCCGTTCTGCAGGACCTCCGACTCGTAGCCGTCTTGTTCGCCCTGCTCGTCGTCGAACTCCACCTCGTCGTCGGCGGTTGCCTCCTGGAAGAGCAAAAAAAAAATATTTTAGAATGGCTTTGTACATCCCTAAAAATGAATTGAAAACTTCAAGAATACTTTGGCGTGGCTTATTCTAAGATCAATGAATATAAAAACTATTTCTATTGCTACAAAAATTCCTAGAATACGGGTATATTTCTGTTTTCCTACCTGATACTGCTGGTACTCCGATATCAGATCGTTCATGTTGCTCTCGGCCTCGGTGAACTCCATTTCGTCCATGCCCTCGCCGGTGTACCAGTGAAGGAAGGCCTTGCGCCTGAACATGGCGGTGAACTGCTCGGAGATGCGCTTGAAGATCTCCTGGATGGCCGTCGAGTTGCCAATGAAGGTGGCGGACATCTTGAGGCCCCTGGGCGGGATATCGCAGACGGCCACTTTCACATTGTTGGGTATCCATTCGACGAAGTAGCTGCTGTTCTTGCTCTGCACGTTGAGCATCTGTGTGTCCACCTCCTTCATGGACATGGGACCTGTTAATTATTGAGGGAGCGGCGTTAGAAAAAGAAAAGAAGGCCTTCAGGCCCGGTCCGGAGCGGAAACTTTCAGCTTATTTACATCAAAAGCCAAGTTCGCTTTGATGCGCCGAGCGAGTCCCAATCCCCAAATCCCTGAATATGAAATACTAAACGGCTTCTAAGTCCTCGCAGCGCACCTTGCCACCTGGGCTAAGAGCCGGGCGATGCGGACACACAAACCGTCCCAGGAGGTAACTAAAAAAGTTGTTTAAATTCCACCGCTCCGCACTTTTTTCCCTGTTTTGTTTCATCTCCCACCGAGTCGTACACATTTTTGTGATTAATTATTTTGCAAGTATTTCTGGCAGACACAGTCGTCGGGCTGGTATGGATATCCCAGTTCGCAGTTCCCAGTTCCCGAGATCCAGGGATCTCCCAACCCGGACCCAACCCGGAGATGTAGGAGTGCAGCCCAAGTCACGTTCGGCATGATTAGTTAAGCCATGGGGCCGTGTCAGGCGGCGGTCGCAATTCCCCAATGGATCTTGAAAGTAAATTTCTAATTACGCGCGTTTTGCCAGTCATCAGTCAAAAGCAAACTCCACGGAAAAAAAATAAATAAAAAAAAGGAAATGGGGAGGCGCTCACAAGGAATAGCAAATGAAATATTATGCGGCATACTTTTGGGCGCCGCATCGCAGTTTATTAATTTAAAAATTAGCGCGAAAAAATGCCAACAGGCAGCAGTCGAGGATTTCCGCGGGAGTGGACAGGAGTAAAGTGGAGTGGAGCGGAGTGGAGGGCTAACAAATTTGCGCTACGTGCGCGTTGACGGATTGCAGCCTTTTTAGCCAGCCGGCTGGCATTAATCATTTTTAGTGGCGCCCATAAGTAGGCCCAGTGCTTGGCTAATAAAATCGTCGCCAAAGCCAAGTTTAAAGCCAAAAAAGCCAAGCTCCCCCCCGGGGAGTCGAAGGTGGTGCCATGTCCTACGTGCCCGTGGTTTCGAAAAAAAAGGTGGCAAAACGACGGACAGGTGCCCATGACAAAGTGACAAAGTTGGCCCGGATAAGCCCAGCTCGTGAATAAATGAGCGGATAGATGGATGGGCAGCCCGTGTTTTTTGGCTACGCGTGAAAGTGTTTACGGGTTTTGTTGTTAAATAACTATTTTTCTTTTTCCACCCCTGAAAAACTTGGACACTCAACACTCAACTCACCCCGGAAGATGCAGGCCACGGTGAGGTAGCGTCCGTGCCGGGGATCGCAGGCGGTCATCATGTTCTTGGCATCGAACATCTGCTGGGTCAGCTCGGCGACGGTCAGGGCGCGATACTGCTGGGAGCCCTTGGCGGTCAGCGGAGCGAATCCGGGCATAAAGAAGTGCAGCCGGGGGAAGGGCACCATGTTCACTGCCAGCTTGCGCAGATCTGCGTTCAGCTGGCCGGGGAAGCGCAGACAGGTGGTCACTCCGGACATTGTGACCTGGTTGGTAAAGGGTCATTTTATTATTCCCGGAAAGATTAAATCATATCTACTAGATATCTTAGAAATTGTATATTAATTACTAATAAACTAGAAACTATTGTAAAATTTGATTTGCTGTTATTTCTCTTAAATTCGTTTTTTAAAATAAAAGTAGGTAATTGGGTGGCAAATATAAATATTTGTTATTAATTTTAAATGGTAATCTATTTATTTAGTTGAATACGTTTCAGTCAATTAAATTGAGTACCAGTTCTTTCTTTAATTACAAAAGTAAATAATCAACAATTTAAAATATTTCTCACAATATTAAAGTTCTTAATGAATATTTTAAAAACGAATTAATAGAATAATAGAATTAATTAATAAGAAAATTGACTAATATCCTAAAAATGTAAATAAATAAATGTCTAATTTCTAAAAGGTAACACTTAAAATATTTAGGAAGTTATTAGAATCCAAGGAAGGTATTGGTGGTTGATCATCTCGGTCTGGAACTCCGGCTTATATTTGAGATACTCACGGACACCAGGTGGTTGAGATCCTGATAGGTGGGCGAACCGAGTCGCAAAGTCTGCTGGCAGATGTCATACAATGCCTCGTTGTCGATGCAGAATGAGAGGTCGGTGTCCACAAGAAGTTGGTGCAGCGACAAAGTGGCATTGTATGGCTCCACGACAACCTCGGATACCTTTCCTCATTCCACGGATGGCAGGAGTCGGGATGGGGAGGGGGCGGGCCAAGGACAAGGACAAGGACAAACAAAACAGAGGACGCATTAGACGGATGGAATTCGGTACTTACGGAAACCAGATGGTTAAGATCGCCGTAGGTGGGCGACGAAAGCTTCAGCGTGCGGAAGCAGATGTCGTAGAGAGCCTCGTTGTCAATGCAGAAGGTCTCGTCCGTGTTCTCCACCAGCTGGTGGATGGAGAGCGTTGCATTGTACGGCTCCACCACGGTGTCGGAGACCTGGACGCATTTTTCGCAATTGGCAGCGCAGCATGCAAAAGTAAAAGCAAACAAATTAGCCAGGCTATCTTCAGTCAAACAGTAGGAACAGTAAGGAGTGGGATTCAAAATGATGGTGAAGGATATGCAAGTGAAACATTAAAATCTACAAATGTGTATCGAATAGTTCGAGGTTTTCCTATTAATCCTTGTTAATTATTTAATATGTTAATGCAGATGTACTTAGACATTTATTTGTATTTATCCTATCAAATATATTTGTATAATATATTAAATTAAAAATGTAGTGGAAATGAATAAGAACAATCTGATACCGATAAATAGCCGATTCCCGAAAAACTAGGCTATAAATATTTGTATATACGAAAATGGATATCTCGTAGATATATAAATCATGAAATAAATTAGTTTGCTTAAAAAATTTAATATGTACACATACGAAAAATATATAGGCATAATTTATACATTTTTGTGTGCGACCTGATTTCTATATAAATTAATTATATTATTAATCTTTTTAATTGATAAAGAGGAGAAGGAAAATAGTTATATGGATAGTAACTTCAAGTTGATTTATAGTAAATAGCAATCCTGACATATCTTGCTTTTATTGTCACAAATTAAATATAAGTTTTAAATTGTAATCTTTAACAGTTCTACTTTCTCTTAATGTCGAAGATATTGATTAAACACTCACTAAAGTTGAACCGAGCATTCAATTTTTCTTTTGGGGAAATTCCATTGGTGGCAAGGACATGAAAAATGCATTCTGGCAACAGGATGCAATTCGAATCCAGTGCTAACTGACTAGGCAGATCCTATTAATGCAGACAGAAGTTGGGTTGCCCCTGCTCCGGCTCATGCTCCTGCCTTTCTTCTCCTTCTTTAACTAGTGATCCTGCTCCAATGGCCAGTGCCATGTTGAGCCTAGAGCGGCACTCAGACCGAGAGATGTGTTGCATAAATGCAGTTGCATGTTGCACAAACATCTGGGTACCCGACACTCACACGCACGCACACCTCTGCATTCACTACACGCCTGGTGTGTGTTTCGAATGCTGCAAATTGAAAATTATGTATAATCTTTAGCTTGCCCTCTATATTTGCGCACCCAAGATGCATTTCTCGTCGGATGTTGAAGAGCCGAAGGTGGGAGCGAAGAGGGGCAGCGGCACCAGGATGCTTTGAAAGAGGGGGGCGTGGTCGGGATGGGGTCGGGCATGCGACAAACTTCACTCGAGTTTCGGTTTGCCGTATGCGAGGTGTGTGCACATAAATTGTGGCAATTATTTAATGGCCACAGCATTACAGCGATAACGTGCACTCCTGCACAGGGAATAAATATTACCAAAAATTGTGGTTCCCTGATTTTAAAAATATTATTGTACAATTTTGCAAGCACCTATAATGAAAAAAAAATGAACTAAAAACCCCTCTTATTTCCATTATCCTCTAGGAAAATGTAAGAGGACCTAAAATATTTATTTATTTCAATTGGGTAAACTATGGAAAAGAATTTTAAAATGTACGTTTTCTTTTGAAGAAATCTATAATTGCTATAAAAATGGTCTAAAAATTTGTTTACAATTTAATGGACTTTCTTTCAAAAGGATTTGTGTCATAATTTTAGCTAAGTTTCTTCTCAATTTTTTGATGCAGTTTAGACCTTTTTTTTTTGGTTACAAATTAGATTTCTGAGTGTAGATACTCACACTTGGCAGAGTGGAGCACACCTTTGTCTGCTTAGGTGGTACATGCAGTTAATACTAATGAGTTATGCTCGGGCACATGCATTTTGCATTTTGTATTTCGTATTTCGTATTTGTTGCCTGGCCCCACAATATTTGCACACACCACACACCACACACCACACCCCACACACCGGACACCGGACACAATATTTGTCTGGTCTGTTTGTGGATGCATCTGGATGAATCTGGAGGATTTACGAGCATGCATTTTGATATCATTGCCGTGCCGGACAGGCAGGTGCAAATCTCAGATGCCACCATCCTTTGTCTTTCCGTTCGACTCGACTCGACTCGACTCGACTGGTGCGATTCAGCTGGATGATTCCTCTTTCGGCTTAATGAATAAGAGCAGCGAGGTGTGCGGAAATCCTTTTAGTGGCGTCCGTTAATTAATGGACGAAATTAAAAGCTTTAATCATATGCTAAATTATCGGAGAATTTATAAAACCAGAGATACAGCTCTGGGTATATTTTTTTGTTGTTGTGCCCCAGCTCATTCTGTGTGAATGCGTGTGAATTTGCATTTGCATAAATGGCGCTTATCAAAGCGTGCGGCTGCTAGCGGACAAAGGCTATATACATTGCGCCCATCCGATCCAATCCGATCCGATCCGAAGCGACGGGTATGAAAAACTATTAAATTATACACACGTTTGTGTTCACATATTAAAACCATTATAACGTGACAGGCATGTGTCAGGCCGGGCCGCAATAAAATGACCGCCGAAGCCAAAACATTGCGGTAAGCCAAGCAAACCCAGCACGGCCCATAAATAACAGCCGAAAAATGGGAGGCCCGGGTAGATATTGGGGCATTTAAAGTTAAGCCCGACCCGGGCGGATCCGGGCGGATTCGGGCGGATCCGGGGGTCAGGGATGCGAGTGGTTCAATAGTTGACCATTGGCGTTCAGCCGTGACGGTAATAAATTTAACGCAATTCGAGTGCAAAATGTAAGTTCGGTGTGTGCATTGTTGGCCCGGCTAAAAATTCCATAAAATTTATTGTCTAGGTACTCCGATATGCCAATAAGAACATTGTCGAATGTTAATTTCACGCCTCACGAACTTTACTTCTTGCCGGAGACAACTACAACATACAATTGCTGATATTTAAACGAAACTCACAAATTGCATATATATTTTTACGGTTGATTAGGTTCCTAAATTAAATAAAGGAATTTCCAAGAACTTTTGCAGATTTTCACAAAGCTGGTACTTAGTATTCAATCGAATTTTGCAAAACAAGAAAAAGGTTGATGTATCTATTGATTTTTGTTTTGGGATTTATTATTAATTAGTTATTAGAAAATAATAATGTTTTTGCGAAGATAAATATGAATACTGGGGACCCTCGCCTGCCAATGGCCATTAATTCTGCACTGAATTAATTTAATTAAATGTCAAAATGTAATTAAATACGAATAATGCAAATGGAGGTGTATCACGTTCAGCTCCTCTACAAAAATATCTATGAATTTACGCAGCTGAATCCGAGTGCAGCTGTAATATATGCAACTGGGTTAATTAAGCGGCAATTGAGGCGTGTCAAAAAGATGCGAAGCGATATGAAAAAAAAATATATCTATAAATGCGTATTTGGAGGGGCGGCGGACAGAGACCAGAGCACAGAGAACAGGAACAGGAACAGGTTCCAGGTTCTTGCGAGTGCGAGCCACTAAATTGCATTAAAATTGCATTGCCAATTAGGCTTTGGCCGCCGGTCGATGGCGGCGGTGCTGCTAATTTCGCCTGCAAATTAATTAGAATTATTTGGGCAAAGCCGCGCCTGCCTGCGCACAAAGCCGCCAATTGAATTTAGCGTATGAATTGCATAAATAAAATAACATTTGTGGCCCACTTTCTGGAACGAGGCCCAAACGCGGGCCGATTCTCTGCGGCTTTCGCTTGCTAATTTGGCAAAAACGCGTGCAGGTGTAAAGCGCTTTGGGTCTGCGGGTCGGCTTACAATCGCCACCATGACACCGTGGTCGTTGCCGATGGCAATAGTTCACAAAAAGCTGTACACGGATAAAAAAAAACTACATAAATGTACACACAAATTTTTAGAATATTTTTATATCTCAATTACAAATCTGCTGGTGATACCTCAAAAAAACTATACAAAACCATTTTCATAGAAATAGAAAAACTAAACTAAAAAACTGGTAAAAGATATAAAAATATTATTTTGTTTTACACTTATTAAAAAATTTAAACGCATAATTAGCATATGCATATTAAAAAAAATTATTTAAGTTCTGTTTTTAATTTAGACATTTCTATTAAATTGTTATGTGCCAAGAAAACCCTCCTTTCTTTTTTATTTATTTTTTTTTCAGTGCACAAATGTGTAGTGATTTGCGACCCACCGTGAGCGGCAGTAAGCTCATTTCGCTAAGCGGATTGCATTCATCCTGACCACCACCATGATAATGATCTGTGAGCGGGAGTGGAGGCGGGTGAATAGGCGAGGTGCGCTTACCTTTGGTGAGGGCACCACGGAGAAAGAGTTCATGATGCGGTCAGGGTACTCCTCGCGGATCTTCGAGATGAGCAGTGTGCCCAAACCGGATCCGGTACCGCCGCCCAGCGAGTGAGCCAGCTGGAAGCCCTGCAGGCAGTCGCATCCCTCGGACTCCTTGCGCAGGACCTCCAGCACGGAGTCGATCAGTTCGGCGCCCTCTGTATAGTGGCCCTTGGCCCAGTTGTTGCCTGCGACAATATATATAAAAATCCAATATTATTATATGAATTAGATGTAATCAATTTTTAAAACCTATAAAGATTATTATTTTTGTTATTAAAATAAAGGCTTTGCAAGAAACATTATAAATTATTTACGGAAAAGTGATGGTGTTGAAATAATTTAAAGTGTTCTTTACAAGTTTATTATTATATATTTTCCGATTTATTTGTATACAATTGCGAATATTCTGTTTTATTAGTTTAGGAATGCGAAAATAAATGTTTTTATTAAATTACCGAATTTTGGTATTTGTTTTGTGGTTATTGTTTCTTCCTAATCAAAGTCATTCATGGTCATTACAATAGCAACAGAAAAAAAACCCAAAACAGCATCGCCTGACATGTACAAAATTAATTTTCGCCGTCATCCGCAGGCCATTTTATAATTGCAATCATCATCACCATCAGCATAATTAGCGGTGGCCGGTGGCTGTTGGGGATAAGGATGGACGGGGGGAGTGGTACAACAGCACACATTGCTGCCAGCAGCAGTTGTTGCAGCAACAGCAGCAGCAGCAGCAACAGCAACAACAAGGAACAACACCAGCGATACATCGCATCGGTCGCTGTTAGCTGATAAGCTCGCCTGCGATAACAATCCTGGCCGGAATAGGGGTTATGGTGCCCATCTTGTCAACTGCTTGTTGGCACTTATCAAAGCAAGGACAAAGCAAAAGCCGCACAGGCACAGTCGATTTGTGTTGCTGATGTTGCTGATGTTCCTGCTGTTTTCGGTGTTGCCACAAGCCAAGGCAGCTGCAATAACTGCCGTGCCAAAGGACATTCGCCGCATCGATGTGGGGTCTTGCTGGCTCCGAGCTCCGAGCTCCGACCTCCATGCGAAACAAAAGCATCCCCAAAATGCAGATGACCAACAAAAGCAACGCTTTAGCAGGCCAACAGGTCACGCACACTCATTAACAAGTGCAACGGAAATGCATTAGGAAAATTCGCACAAAAAAAACTAAGCTGTGGTCGCTTCAGGGCGGAGTGTCACCCAATGCTATATAGTCTTTAAATATGACTGAACAACAAGTGATTCACAGAACTTTGAGATGGATATTTAAATGAAAAATAATTTTGCCAATAACGCAATGTCAAGCTTTATATAAAAGCATATTAAATGTGTGTGAAAAAGTTATATATACTTTAAATTTGATGTGTCATTGGTTTGATGTGTCCGAAAATTAGTTTCTTACTTGAATCTTTTAAAACAAAAGCCAATTATAATACTTTCTGTACAGCCTATGATAGTTATATTGTAACCACGAATGCCTGCTTTTTTTAATGGGTTATTAAGATCGCTTAACACATAAAAGCAACGATTTTTTTAAAGATTAATCTTAGAGGACTTTTCACTTTTTTTAGTTTTAATTGATGTCCCATGGGAAAACAAGATAATTTTAGATTCAGTATACCATAAGATTCTTGTTTTTGCAGACCTGTGTTCGAGTTCTATTTATTGAACCTTAGTAAATTATTTTGACTCACCCGCTCCCGACTGGCCGTAGACGAAGTTGTCCGGCCGGAAGAGCTGTCCCATCGGCGACTGGCGGACAGAGTCCATGGTGCCAGGCTCCAAGTCAATGAGCACGGCCCTGGGCACATATTTGCCGCTGCTGGCCTCATTGTAATAAACGTCGATCCGCTCCTGCTGCAGATCCGACTCGCCGTGGTAGTAGCCATTGGGATCGATGCCGTGTTCGTCGGAGATGATTTCCCAGAACTGGAAGATAGAAGGGAAAAGAAAAAAAAACGGGGTCAGTCTTAATGCCATTTCCATAATGATTTAAGTGTATGCAAATATGCGGAGGTTGCAATGAGCGCATTTGCATTTGCATATTTGTGTGCAGTGTACCGTCAGTTTCACATGACGTATGCGTGATATTTCGTGACAGCGCCCGTTTGTATGCAATGAAATTTCGCGATACACTTCCCTTCATCTCTTTTTTTTTTTGTGCGACACGGCACAGAAATATTATTTTACAATCAATGTTCCGGCTCGTTTGGGCATGTGTGCGTGGGTGATATGCCTCTCTGTCTGTGTGTGTGTGTGTGCGCGTTTGCATTGCATTGCTTTGGCAATCAATGCATATAAATATGAGTGTCCTTTTTACATGGGTGTTGCTTTTATTGCCATCGCCATCAGAGTCGTCGTCCTTGCTCCTATCTGTCGTCGATTTATGCGCGTGCATATGCTGCTCCCCCTCGTCCTGTTCTCCACACACACACCCTCACCCATCGAGCACTTTACATGCCGTGAGCAATTTCTGTTGCATACTTCCATGGGCGCGCAATTTTTCCTGCTGTGTTATTTTTTTGTTGTTGTGTAACGAGCGGGAATAATTGAATCCTTTTAGGTGTTTTCATACCCATATACGTGCATATATACAATGTTCTCTGACCCCCCCCCCTCCATCTCGATGCCGTTCCTTATTTTTATTTACACAAGGAATTTCTCCAGCTCCAGGTCCGTGTTTGTTTTGTTTTGTTTTTGGTTTGGCTCTTTATTTTTTATTGCACAATACGCTTGGCAAAACATTTCACGTTTGCTGCGCATATGAATTTCAAATTTTTAAAAATGTTTCAATCGTTTTTGCTCCTCCTTTCTCTTTCCCCTCTCTCTCTCTCTCTCTTCCTCGCCAGGTGTGGGCAGGTGAGTGAGCTTGGGTGGGTGGAGTGTGGAGTATGGAGTATGGAGTGCGGAGTGTGGGTGAAAATGCTAATTGTGAGAAAATCGCAATGTGCACTCGGCTTGCCACGGTTCCCATTGATCGAAATGATTTTTAATGGACTTGAAGGCAGCCATTGAAGCCCAGGGCAATTCATTCATATCAATTTATTTTTAAGTTAAGCGCATAGAAAAAAATCCACAGGTCTTTTTTTGTACAAATCATTTTTAAGTTTATCGGAAAATAATTATAAGCTGCTTATGAGGGTTATATGAGAATTTGTCATTGATTAATCCTGATAACATGAATTATTTACTTAACGGGGTTTATATTAAGTTGTAAAATATTAATTTTAATCATAGTTGTAAAATCCCTCTAATCAAGCCTTGAATTCATTTCATAATAACAAAGTATAATTCAATTTAATTATTTTCCCACTTTGAATAAAATAAACACCAATGGAAATTAACTTCGGTTAAGAAGGATATTTCAAGTGTACGTATTTTTAACGCATTTATTACTATTGCCTGGTTATATAGTCGTAAACTGCCGAAGGTCACTGGCAGATTGATTAGCGAATATGAATTTTAATTAGCTGCACATGACGCTATTTCGCGACTTTTGCTCGCTCTCAGGACTCCGCCCACTCAAGTGGCTGTTGAGGAAATGGGAAATTAAGTGTCCTGAATAATGCATGGCACCCGGTGTTTATGTCAAGCTCCGTTGTCAGACCTTCGATTGAGTGACTCCTTTCTGGCTCGCATCTGGGCCATAAATAGTTAAGTGGCTTGCGCAAAGCGTTGAAGTCTACTCAACTGGCGAACAAAGGGAAGAAGCGGCAAGAGAAAGGCAAGGTAGAGAGGTAGAAGTTGTAAAAGTTCGAAAAATTTGATAACGGTTGATTGCACACACACAAAGAGCCCCAGCCAAGGAGCACACACACATGCACATATGTACGTATGTCCTTTGTGCCCGCCCTCGAGCATATGCTATGCGTTTTTTTGTGTGTGTGTGTGTGTGTTCTTTTTATTATTATTTGGCTTTTGCGAAGGCGCTGCCATGCTAATCCGAGAGCCGCATAAATGTTTGCGTTGGCACTGCGATTGTTTGGCAAAAGTTTTATTCCTCCATTGGCTTTTAGACACGCAGCAATGATAACAAGTTGCATGGCCAAAACAGAGAGACAAGAAAAATCGCTGGCCAAGAAAACTTTGCGACTGGAGTTTAGCCACGGCAAAAGTTTGGCCCTCACATGAAGAAGTTTCCTCTATTTTTTGTTTTTTTTTGTTTATTGTTCGGCTGCTCTTGGGCTGGCTTTTGCATACATAACAAACTGGAAATATGACACTCAATTGTACGCATCGGTGGACACTTTTGGCTTGACAATAACTTTGATTTGCATGCGCAACCCTTTGCCCTTCGCCCTTGGCCCCTCCTCCAAATGCTCTGGAAAACCCGCATGAGATTTGACAGACTTTGAAACTTTCACAGAGAAAGAAAGATTTTAGGGATTCTAAGGAGGGTTTTTCGGGTTATTAATAAAATATTTCTTCTCTTTAGGTTTTAAAAATATTAAAAAGGAAAGATTAGTTTAAAAAATAATTTACATTTTTTGTTTAGTTCTCTAATTTTTTTAATTCTTTAAGTCATGATGAGTTTTGAATCTAAGATTTATATATATTTTTACTTTAATATGATTTTGAATGTTGGAAATTATATTACATAGAGAGAAGTATTGTAACATAATTTCAGAATATTGTTTATTTATATTAAACCTATTTATTAAGCGGAAGGCTATAAAATGTTCTTCCTAGCTTATGATAAAATGTAACTCCTTGTTTTTCAGTGTGGGATATTGGTTGCTTGAGTGGCACTTGTTGCCTATGGGGAAATTTAAATATGTTTTGGTGTATTCTATGAAGCCAATTGCAGATAAGCGTTTTTCCTTTTAGACTACTCTCGGTCCGTTTACTGGCCGTTGAGCAATGGATGCTTGTTGGTGTTGTTGTTTGTTGCCTGTTGGCTTTTGGCATTGAGTGAGCAGCCCGGCACGCGGCATAATTTATTTATGAAAACTTTTGGCGGTTGATCTGCCCATCATCTCGGCTACTGGTCCGCTTGCTTCTGACAACAAGACATCGCCAGCGACGATGTTTGGCAGCTTGAAGTGGGTAAAGTGGCCAGAGACAGGCCATCAGTTTTCTATTTAGGGAATCGCAAGCCACCCTGCAAGGGCACCTTCGAAGTAAGAAGCCCACAAAAAAAAAACGACAAAAAAAAAACAATTACGTTGCCTTCATTTGCTTAAAACTTTTTCCGGCTGTGGTCAAATAGCTTAATTACAAAATTGCGTTCATGTGCAAAGGGAGGAACCCTGCAAAAAAAAATACTCCGCCACAAAAGGGAAGCAATGATCAAATTAAAAGTAAACAAAGTGCTGCGTGCGTTGACCAAAGCGGCGCCATTTTGTGGCGCCCGCTTTTTTTTGACCCAAAGCCAAAGCCCACCAAAGCCCGTGGTCCTACTTGAAAGAAATCCAAAATTAAAATTCTCAAAGCGTTTGCACAAAACAAAAAAAAAAGGCGAAACAAAAGTCAAGTGAAAAAGTCGCGATCCTAAGGAAGTCGCAAAAAGCGTATAAATTAATTGCGGACAGCTTCTACACGGAGAACAATGGCGGTGTAATATCCTTCACTACTTACGAAAATCCTTAAAAAACTTTGAATCAAATACAACAAAATCCACATCGTAAATATGTGAAATAAATTTATAACAAGTCTTAAACAAAAATTAGTTATACAATTTTTTCTGCGTGTGATTCTGTGCCCTGCTCCTTGGCTAGCGGCGATAAGAGGACATTTTAGACAAGGATACGCGCAGCGCAAAGCAACGGAAGTGCATNAGTCACAAGACGCTGCTCTGCCTTATCAGCTGCTCCTTCGGCTTCAGTTTCAGTTTGGGGAGGTTGGGGAGGGTGGGCCGTGTTGAGCGAGGGGTGGCAGATTGCTCGGCAGCTGCGTTTGCATACTAAATTTGATGCTCTAGCTCGCGGCTCACATAAATAATAAACAATTGCAGTAATAAATATTAAATGATGGCCAAGTTTGTCTCAAGGCGCTGGGCTTGACATGCGAAATGATTTGCCCAGATTTTCGGTTTAAATTGCCAGCCATTTGTATCATAAATCTAAATATTTGAAGTCTACCACACATTGTGCAAGACTATCTGTAAATTAAATTCCCCAGAGGTCGATTTTCGAATGAAAATTAAGCTAACCGCTTATTTACTATTTTTGTCATATGATTAAATTCTGTTATTTGTTTCTGCCGGACTTTTAATCGTTGCCATTGCTGGTTTACTTTTTTTTTTGTGTGTTACTAACCTGCGCAAGATTTAATTAAGTTGTCAGCAGGCCGACAATAAAATTAAAATAATTCATTAGGCTAAAATATAAAATTTAATTTTGCCTGATACATACCATGCCACTTTTATTAAAATTCAATTAAAATAAATAATTAAATATACTCGTATATGTTTGAGCCGCGCCTCGCCGCACCTCGCCTCGCCGAAATATAAACAAAAAAAAAACTGCATTTCTAATTAACATTCACAGCATTGCGGGGCATTGTGCGTGAAAATCATTAAAAACGCAAACCACATCGGCATTAATTCGGGTCGCGGGATATAGTGTCTGCTGCTCGGGCGATTTCTTAACCCACACAAATGCAATTCAATTTTCGGCCACTGGCATTAAACTAATTATAAAATAATAAACAGGATTTCCGCGCATTTCGATCATTTGCCAATTTACAAATGTGCGACAAATCCGAGCGATTTGCGGGCGTACGCTTAAAATTCAAAGCATAGCAACTAAGTTAATTTATTTTAGTTTCGCCGTTAAATCTATTTTCGAATATTTGCCTCTGACACTGTGCGTGTGTGTGTGTGTTTGTGTGTGTTTGAGCGGATTGCATTTAGCATCCATTATAGTAATGAGCTTTGGCTAGGGGGACAAACCAAAACCAAAACCGAAACAAAAACAGCAACCGAAACACAACCCTTGCCAACAAGGGCTATAAAAGTGGAAAAAGCCAAAAACGCTCTTGAAACTTAACGGCCGCCCATCGACGACGACGACGACAACGTCGACGGATGACACTTTGCAGCCTGCGGCCATAAACCATTCCGATTGCGAGTAACAAAAAAAGAAGCCAACAAAAAAGCATAAATCCATGGGCCATATATGGCCGATATATATCCTATATCCTGGGCAGCTGAGCTCCACAGCTCCATCCATCTCCGACTGCTCAAAAATGCAATTTATGTGTGCGCAGCGCAAATAACGAATTGTACCCCAAACTACGCTTAATGCTCTCTCTCTCTCCGGCGGAGTGTAAGCATATTTTGTAATAACACTAAAAGGATCTTATCGACAGTTGACAGTTAAACTCGCATGTTGTCTTTATTGGCCAGCATCGTTTAGGGTCGTAAAACGCTTGTCGAATGGTCAGGACACCAGGATATAGCATGCTTTTCGGGGCTAGTTTGGTTTCTGTTTTTTTTTGTTTTCGATTCCGGGGCAGGGGCATAATTAGACTCACGTAGCCGAATGCGAATGAAGCAATTGGCGATGCAGCTGCAATTTATTGCCCGGCGTCCGCATATATATGCCACATATAAAGCAGCCTCAATTTGGACGGCACGTGTGAATTTCGAGGCGAGTTCGAGGTTCGCCAGAAAAATGCAATTTTTCCCTCTGTAAATTACCCTTTGTACACACGCACACACACACACAGAGCTGCATTTGCAATTGCATTTATCGTCAAGTGCATCAATTTAAATGTGGCCACTAATTGTCATTATCAGTGCGTTGCGTTGCGTTTCGCTTCGCAGTATATTTCTGTATTTTCCATCTGTACTCGGTTGTTTATGTTGTGTTTTTATTTTTATATTCTTTTAATTGCTTGCCAGTTGGCTTTAAAGCACTGGATAGTTGCATATGCCCTGAGGACGAGAATTGAAGATGCCACAGCCAATACTAATTTAATCAAAGGCTCGCATTGCAGGCACTTCGATTGGGAGTGGTTGCAAGGCTCCACGAAAGACTATGGTCTAGCAAGGATATGCAAATATTTGTTCATTAGTATTGGTCATTCGGCTTTCGGCTTTCGGCTTATTGTGTGGCCCCGCCAGTGTGTGTGTGTGTGTGTGTGCGCAAACACATGCAATGACACTAATATTTCGGTGTGCAAGGACAACGATGACGCAGTCTAAGTGCAACATCAAATAGCTTATAATTAAAACTTCCATAACTCATACGCACAGTTGGCGGTGACGAACCGGGGGGGTGGAAATCAAATGATTGGAACGGCTTCGGTGGAGCTAAAATAATTGAGATGACAGCTCCGAGAATGACATCGAGGGGAAGTCTTAAATTATATACTATGGAAATTATGGTTTTGTTTCCTATTTTCATTAAATTTCTCCCTCTTTCTCGCCAACTTCTTAAGCTTCCCTCGCCGTTTGGTAAATATCTAAACAATTGCTTTTGGGGGTTAACCCTCTGATGGCATCTGTCGGCCGTGTGCTACCTACCAATTGATGTTGCTGCTGTCTCGTTTTTCCCATCCACAGATACAGATACAGATACAATTTACATACACTGTACGTGTGCGTATGTGTGGGTGCGTATGGCTTCATTTAAACGCACGCACGCACACACACAGAAATGCGGCTAACAAACAATTTCAATTGAGATTTCAATAATTGTCGATTTAGATATGTAAATATTTATTGTATATTTCGTTGGTCGAACTGCTATTGACTTAACTAATGTGCACGGTGCGTCTGTGTGTGTGTGCGTGTGTGTATTTACGTCTGTGTTTGTGCGTGTGTTGCCACCATGGTTTCGATTGTTTGCTGCTTCTTGGTCAAAACGAGACAAACATGTCCCGGATGTGATGTGATTTAAGCTCAGGTGTCGCTGATGCCGTCGATAATAATTGCAAAGATAATAATAATCAATGCCCTATTCGCCCCCCCAGATTCCTTTTGGATTCAGATTGATTATAATTAAATGTACATGTGAAAAGTAGTTTATTATATAGAGCAGAGTAGAGAGAAAAAAGTTTATTTTAAAGCCATAATTCCGATAGACCCCTTTGAATATTAAATTCAAATTCTTTGAGCTAACCATTTTAAGTAAATTTGGATATGAAAATTTGAATATTTTTAAATATGGGGGTTGGGCGAATATAAAAAACAAGAAGTCTTTAAAATACTGATTACTGATACTCCCTTAGCCAAATGTAGTCAATTTTCGGCTCTATAGGCCGAAGGGTTGCAATAATATTTGCTAATGGCAATTGGCCTCCGCCGTATGTTTTACAGCCTCGTCATGCATACAAACGACGACCACTTGCACTCCATCATATTGTGCACACAAACACACACACACACACGCACACACACAGAGACAAAAATATATTTAAGCAGCTTGCCGGTGGCAAAGAGGGTAATAATAATAATAATATTTATATGGCAAGCGATACGAAGAACACTTTGGCTGAAGCTAAATAAATAAACAGTGTCAGGGTCGTAAGACAAAACGCACACGTGCAAACATTTTTCGGTGGTGCGGAGGTGTGGTGCCCATGTGGTGTCAAACGGCAAGTGGGTACCCCAACCACCTGAGTTGGTGGCAAGGCATCTGAGACGCCATAGCGAAACCATCAAAAAAGAAGGTAAAGTTTGGAATTTGGATAAAGTTTGAAGGTAGTCGAGATGAAACCTTGAATTTCACTAACAAAGATTTAAAGCTTTAAAAGGAAAAACCATAATAATAATATTATTTTGGTAAAAAAAAGAGATATTTTCCCATTTGGAATTAAGTTCGTGTGTTTTTCCAGCATTATTTTTAACGATCCGCTCTATTTGAGGACTAGCTTTATTAAGTGCTGGTCAAATAAATCGCTGTTGGTTATTAACGACTATAATATCATTACTTTTTGCTGTTGTCTTAAGTGCCACTTCACTATCAAAATAATTCATGTTTTTTATGCATCAAATATTTGCTGGTCATTTAATGATTGCGAAATGCACCAGAATTGATAAAATAAAAGGATAACATAAACAAACTGCGGCCAGATAAAGAACAGAACAAACTTTCGCTCCATTAATCAATTTCGATCTCATTCGCTCTCGCTCTAAATATGGTACATATTCAAATAACATATATATATATACACATATCTGCATTTGCTGATAAAACTTGGTCATTTTGCGGCAATATCCTACTATAACGATTTTTATGATTCAACAATGAAATTAATTTTTATTACGTCCAAGCGTGAATCTCCCTTTGACCATTTGATCGGCGTGGTGCCAATGGAAACTTTTTTGCACATAGCAGGAGCAGTGTTTTATTTTCCATTTTTGCAATTGCCATTTGGATGCGAAATGGCTGGGTAATATATGAACAGGCATAAAAAATCCAATTAATACTGTTTGTCAAATAAGTCCGAAATGAAATACAATATAAGGCCAATGCAAATATAGCAAATTGCAAAAAAAACACACACAAAATCTATTGTAAAATGCGCATATGTAAAATTTGGCATAGCCAGGAATAAACTGGATCCTAGTGCCCATGGGATCCGCATTTTTCCACCACCCATCGCCAAAAACTAATACCGAACAGAAAATCGCACTTAATTGAATTGAAACGAAATTTCTAAAACGCGGCAGCCAACCCAAAATTAATTGCTGCATTTTGAGCTGTACTAAAACTATTTTGAATTATTTCGTTAACTTAACTTAACACAACCACAAATTTAAATGATGCTCTAATATATGTGCGTACATCTGCGCAATTTGGCAAATGTGTTGATCCAGCCATCATTATGGCCGCAACCAGGATTGTTGATTCTGATTCAAATTTCGATTCCGAATCGCCGCTCCACAAATGCAATTCACATTTAGGCTAAGTTATTCGTCCATTTGCGGTTTTGTTGCGATTGAAATATTGAATTTCTTTTCGCAATAATGTTCTTCCGCTTCCTATTCCCACACCTGCCATTAATTATAAAACCGATGTTAATCTTTCAAGGACATTCAGCCGGACATATGTTTGTCCAAACAAACACAAACAAATGCTATTTGAGCGTGGATTTCACACAGGCATAGGCCCGGGCACTGGCACTGGCATTAATGATATATATTTTGACCACATTGGTTTTTAATGAGGTTTGGAGCATTCCGTTTTCACATTTTTCAGGCTTATTCAATGCGCTTATTGTAGCTCAATTATTTGTTGTTTAAGTTGATACGGCTTATCATAAAAAAAAAAAAACAGTTTAAAGCATTGCACCCGTTTTTTTTAGCTTTTGTTTTTATTATTTTACTGTACTGATTGAGACATATATTTAGCTCTCCTTATAGAGTATTCCCAAATTCAAATCAACGAATTTGCATTGTTTATTTGGGAAAACCATTTTCGTGTATTTGGTTTCACAATTAGTCAACGCAATTTGCACAAATAAAATAGAACGCAGCGAAATGAATTGAAACAGAAGCAGAAAACACGTGCAAAGCAGCGCCAAACCAAACCAAACCAATCTTGATTATTGTTTTATTCGTGCGCTTCGTGCGCTGTATTTTTGGCTTAATTATGTTTCGCCATAAATTTGCTGGCATTTTGCGGTTAATATCTGCCGGCCAAAATGCTTTATCTGCCCGCCGGGGGGTTGTGTAAAATTCCGCTGCCTGCTTATCGGCAAGACAGCAATTTGTAGCCGTAGCCGGCAAATCCAATTGCATAAATAATTCCGAGGGCCGGATAAAAAAAAAAAAAAAAGGAAGAGAGAGGAAAAAAAGTTTTCGGGGCGCTTAAAACGCATTCGCATTTGCATTCGCAGTTGCTTTATTGTATTATTAATTTTTTCGTAAATACCAGATTACAACAGTGCAACATATTTTATTTGCGTGGCCCGCTATCTGCTGAAGTGCAGAGCTCGCTGGGAGAGAGTGTAATGCGCCATAATTACAATTTGCGGCATGCAATTTCAATAATATAAAATTACCAAAGTAATTGAAAAACTGACTGAAAAAACAATTGCTCGAATAACAATGGTAATGAAACATATGCCGCCGCACTCCCCTTTCAACGCAATCCAACTCCACTTACCGTATGTAATTTGCACTTTTCCCAGGACTGGACTTTCGGTGGGAAGGAGGATGCACGATGGCTGCTGGATGCTGGGATGGCAGGCGTTAAGAGCAGCATGAGATATTAATGAGCAAAAGAGCGGAATGCTTTTTAAAAGTGTTAAATAAATAACAAATGGCCATTTGCCGCACTGGGGACTCCGGTAACCGGGTGGCCATTGTTGGTCTGGTCAACCTGTCGGCTCAGTGGAAGCAATCGGCTTACAGGTGCCACAAGTGCAGGTGCCAAAGGAACTAACAGGAAAAGGACAACAAACAGGAGCAAGAGCAGCAACACAACAAGTACTTGTATTTTATTTTTACTCTCTGCAGTGAGGAGCATCTTCAAAATGATAGGCTTCATCATTTGTAGTGCTACCAAAATAAACTTTTTTTTGCCTGTTGATTCAGTGTTAAATAAATATATTGTTGAATAATGGCCAATAATAATAATATTTATATTTGAAGTGCTCAATAAAATTTTTTTTGAAAAAATCCCTTGGATACACAAATATTACTGCCATTAGGATATTTTATTTAATATCTTAGTAACAAAAAAAAAAAAAATTAACACATTTAAAATTTCACATTATAATAGAATATTTGAATTTTCCCTATATCCATGAATCGCATTCAACTTTTACTTTATATCTTTATAATTTGAACATCCCAAATATTCATAGCTTCAAACTATAAACTCGAGTTTACTAAAATCGAATCTACATACATATATTAGATAGGTATAACATAGAAAGCGCTTGATAATTCTCAGCTAATTGCATGAGTACCAAATTTTGTCCATGGGCACATATTCCCCTAATGTTTATGGAAGGTTGCTATTTTCTTTTTTAGTGATTTCCCCTTTGGTTCATCAATTTGCATTCACATGGTTCAAAGCAAAGCGTAACGGAGCAAAAATGTATACATAAATAAGTGATTTTTATATTCCATCAAGCCAGCAGCAACGCAAAAACGGGGGAAGGGAGTGTATGTGAGTGGAAAATATTTATAAAAATTCCCTTTTGTTTATTTATAATCAGTTTGTGCAGCGGAGCGGTGGTCCGTCCCTCCCTCCAATCGCGACCGCGGGATACGTGCCACGCCCCCAGACCTAGACCGAGAACCAGCCCCTCGTTCTCCCCGAAAATTTCTATTGCATACTGCTAGGCGCAAGGTTGCTGGGAGCGAGCAGCTGCTAGTGAGAGTGTGTGTGAGTGTGTGCGTGCGAGTGTGAGTGTGAGTGTGTGCGGCTCATTTGGTATGCATAAACGCATTTTTATGTAAATTGAAAAATATTTCGCCAGCGAGAAAAATGCAGAGTATTTTTGCTCCATCCAAATCCACTTTTCCCCAGTTTCCCTTCTGATATTCTTTTGCGTTCATGGCTTGTTGCATGTTAAAGTAATTGTTGGCCTCCATTGACCATGGCTGAAAAATCGTGCTGGATTCGGCTTCTATATCGGCACATATATGTACGTATATATGCAATTGCCGATTACTAATCAAAAGACCCCTAACCGCGCCATGATGGCAGCACATTAAATCTGATTACCTGAGACGTTGATTTGGGCACGCGATCTCTTCTTGGCCCAATTTGCATGTAAGAGAAGTGAATTTAATTGTGTGCAATGTGCTTAGTATTGAAAGCATCGGCATTAAGAAATTTGTAATTTAATTGTTGGACTGCGGAAACTAACTTTGGAAACTTCAATAAAGAATGTATTGTAGAAAAAACGAATTATACAGGCCTAAATACAAAGTAATGATTGATTTAATTTACTTATTATAAAACTTTTTGAAGAAAGAGTTACATTAATTTATTAAATATAAACATTTAATAATTTTTAAAGTAAAAAAAATTATAATAAAAGGGATCCGGATTTATATATACAATATATCATATTAATATGCAATATTAGAGTTTAAACACAAATCATTTTGATATTATACAAATAATTGCTTTGACATTTTTTATTGCAGCTGAAACAAAACATTTGTATTTATATTTTTCTTAATTGTACACCAGAATGGCTGTCAGCCAACAGAACTGAAATGAAGATGCCAACTAAGTTATCAATGGCTTGTTTTTTCAGCTCCAGCCATCAACATCCAATGTATCCAATGGCACACCAGAAAATTGCATTTGCATGCGAGCGGGCACATTACCTATGACGCTATGACGTTATGACGTTAAGACGATATGACGTGCCGCAGGCATCTAAGCCGGGTCATAACGTAATACAACGGTTCCCCAGTTGCCCGCCCGATATCGGTTAACCATAAAGAAATTACGGCTGCGATAGTTGTGCCAGTGCCAAAGCCAGAGTCAGTGCCATCCCAGCTAGCGCCATCGATAATTCAATTTTGTGCATTATTTTGGCGCTGCTCGATGATGCCCTGCCATTATATGCTAAACAAATGTATCCTGGGGCAAAATATATACCATACTTTATACTTTCGCACACAGGCACACAGGCACAAAGGAGCGAGCAGGAATTTTTGCATGTCTTTGCTTATTTTACCCTTTAATTTTATTGTCTGTTGCCTGGCTTTTCCATTTCTCCTTTTCGTCGCTGCACTCGTCTATAAATTTCATCCGCACTTTCCCCGCCGAGCTGGCTCAACGCTTTTCGCTCCGTCTTTATGCCATGCCGTAAATAGATTTTCCTTGTTATTGTTCACAAAATGATTTAGGGAAAATTAGGTTTATGTAAATAATGAAAAGAGAAAAAGAAAAGAAAAACGAAACGAACTCTCGCTGCAGGCTGAAAGACGGCTGTGAAATATCCTTGGAAGCATGCCTTTGCCTGGCTTCCTGCATATGTGATCAATTTTGGGTGTTGGCCAGGGAACCCCGGAAGACGCTTTTGGAGCATTTAACAAAATTAAATCGAAGCAGAACCAAAATTCAAAGAAAATTAACACACATATTCAATATATATCACCAGATAAATATATGTATAGTAAACGCACTTTAATGAAAACAATATGTTGTGTCTAATGCAGAGAATTGGGCTTTAATAATTTGCAATTCTTTTTCATTTGCGGCTCATTCATGTGTGAATAAGCTCTGTTGTTAATGTGTAATCAATCTGTTCATGTTTTTTTTTTTGTTATTTACTTTTTGGCCTTTATCAGCAGAGCAATTAGTTTTGAAAATTTATTTAAAAATTACGCCATTGTGCGCGCATACAATTTTAGTGCCATTCTGGCAGTTTTGCTTATTTATTATTTGTTTATTCTGGCCAGCAACAATAATTCATACTGACAGCCAATTAATCAGGAAAAGGACATTCAATTAAGGCACAAAATCGTGTTGTTGAAACAAAAAAAAAAAAAAAACGCCTATGTATGGGACATGCAAACAGAAAATATGTTCGCTTTTATTATTCTCAAATTTAATGCAGCAACAAACGAGTTTTATGTAATCTATATAAAGAATCGATAAACGGCAAATTGCATAAATAATCGCATACCATATTTATAAATATAAATATGATTTTTTTTTAGATCAACAAAGGCCGCAACAATGGCTGCAAAATATGAATGTAATAATGCTCCATCCATTTCGGGGGCGTAACAGGCGTATAAAATCCGATGGGATTGCCCTTTGGCTTTGTCCCACCAAAGTGCGTTCTAATTAACTCAAAAGGCGCTCGTGGAAACACGCAAAAAAGTGCTTTAAAATATGTGCGAGTGTGTTTACATAAAAATGAAGTGGAAAAGCGTGTAAAACAGCAAAAAAAAAAGAAAAGAGAAACGGAACGAGAGGCGGCCAAATATGCAAACGGCCGGAGAAAACAGCGCTGGGAACGCTGGGAAAAAAAAGACACAAAAAGAACTGTGTCAAACGTCAACGACTGCCCCTTGTTTTGAGTTGCACAGGAAGAAATTAATCAACAAAAAAAAAGAAAGTGTAAATGCTTTATATTTGCATTCCATCTGCGACAGAAACTCTTTGCCACACAACAATTCTTAAATATTTTCTTTTACTTTTAATTTAATTAATTCAATGTACATATATACATAGGAATGTGAATCTAATATTATAATTTATAATTATTTCCCAGTGCACTGTTGATGATGTTGCTGGATTTTCATGCCGCAGCAAATTGTGCGAGTTAATGTTAATGCGCTGAATTAGCTTAGAATGGGCAACCACTGCGAGTTCGGAGCGGATTTACAGCAATGTTTTAATTTCAGCTTTCTAATTGCCCCGCAACATGCCCAGAACCGAAAATACAAGAAATAGCTAAACGAAGTATGTAATTGCTATTTTCAGCTCTGGCCTATCAGTTGTTGTTGTTGCTTTTTGGCAGGTACTTATGTTTAAAGTTTTGTAAACAAGCTCACTGATTAGAATTCTTGAGATAGTGGAAAACACACATAAGCCCGGCAGTATGTCATAGTCAACCGTGAATCAGATACTTCTAACATACACACACAGATACTATACATGCTAGATACAATCCCCACACCCATAATTACAAAAACGTATCTATTCAACGCTCTATAAGTGAGATCGGCGAGGTTCTTTTCAGCTTTTTAGCTTTTTATGGATCACTCGCTCATCATCAGTGTAAGATCAGTCAACTGTGCGAGGGCATAAAACATAGAAAACAAAACCAAAAAAAAAAACAAAACCATGAAAAGTATCTGAAACCAGTTGGGGAACAATGAGTGCCCTAAAGACGGAAGCATCAAAGAAACCTTCGTTCTAGTTTCGAAATACTTTCCTGTCCACCAAATAAACTTGACTCACAGATTGGATTTCTTTTGGGAGCGTTCGAGAATTACGTGAGCTTCGCTACTACTAACTAACAGCTTAGCTAATTGTTTACACCTGAGTTGTCAGCGCATTTTCGGGCCTTAACTAGCACCGCGGCCAAGGTAATTCGAATTTGATACTCTCAGGTGGCTAAAATTCGTATCTCTCAAGCGATAAGATAAACTGCGAAGCTTCAGTTCGTCGGGTTTCTCTTACGTTTTTTTTTTGCAGTTTTATAGTTTCCCAAATCCCAATCTTTTCCCTCCCCAGAGTGCCGCCTCCCATTTTAATTGCCCGCCATAACAAATACACAAAGAGCGCAAAGAGAGCGGGCAGAGAGAATCTGTGGCAGAGAGAGAGAGAGAGAGTGAGAGCGGAAGAGCGGAAGACGGATAGAGGGAAAGGGAGCGGGCGGGCGGGAGATTGCTTTTGCAGTCGCTGCCCATTTCTCACTGTTTTATAATTAAACATGTGAGGTTAGGATAGCGCGACTAGAGTGAAAAAATCGTGCAAAGGTTCCCGATTTGGCGATTTCGCGGGCAACTAATTAATATTAATCATACGCACCTTTGAACCGATCTGGTTGCCACACTGGCCCGCCTGCAGATGGACGATTTCCCTCATTTCGCAATTATTTGGAAAGCCTCGTTAGACTCAATATAGCAGCGCACTGACGCACTCACGCACTATCAGCAATTATCGGCACAATTACAATCACACTCTCTACACGCTCTCGGACGGATCCGGGGAAGAGTTGGAAGACAGATTTGCTGCGGGACAGGAACGGAACAGAACGATCGACGCGCGCTCGCTTCGAGAATCAAACGTGAACTGAAAGTCGGACGAGCCACTGGGAAAATAGTGCTCACTGTTCAAAGGGGGAGCGAGGTGGGTTCATTACACTTATCACTAAGAAAAACCATTAAAAATTTCACACAATTCGGTATATTGAAAAAAAAAAATTGTTATCTTACTTGTTTTAATACTTTTTGTTATAATAAAAAAAACTTGTTGCTATTAAAAGTTCACTTCAAATAAAATAAATATATAATTGACTAATTTTCTTTAAAATACAAATTTTATTATTAATATCCAAATATATTCAGTTAACAATATAAATATATATTACATATTTAATTCATTTTAACAGTTTATAATATTATTTCAATAAAATAAATCGAATTTAATATAAATAATAAAGATTTAAAGATATAAACATAAAATCCAATATTGCACATTATTTATTAAGTTTTTAATAGTAATTACCCAGAAATTAAAGAAAGAAAAAATAAATCTGAAATATTTACTGTCGCACATTTACGAAATAAATCTGAAAGATCGCTTTTGTTTTTTTCTGCGAGTGCATAGAGCGGCAAAGAGCAGAGGCTGAAAATGTTGCCGGCGCGGCAAGAGCGGCAGCGAAACGGTGTGACACACAGCGATGATGAGGTATTTCCATTGACCGCGTGTTTTTGTTGCTTCTCGCTTTCCCCCCTTTCTTCTTCTGTGTTTTTCTTCCATTTTCTTCTGACGCTTACCGGCGCCAACACTGCAATTTTCGCTCTCACTTTACGCTTCACCGAAGGAATAAGAAAAACACCAGAGAGCGGGTGAGAGGAAGTAAGAAAGAGAGTAAGGAACAGAGCACGTGAGTGTCTCTACATTCTACAGGTTAGTACGTGATTTTGTAGATGCAACATGTTTTTACACATCCACATGCAGATCTTACATTTTATCTACGATAGGGAAATTTATATACTTGACATCGTGATTGATCTTTAATCAACTTTATATCAGATAGGATATTTTCGACATAACCTACTATTTTCTGAAATATAAAAACAGTAACCATTGATTTTTAATGTTAATAAACTTATTAACTGTACTTATTAAAAGTTGGAGGCCAAGAAGATCCAGTCTATTAGAAAAAATACAATTTACAATATAAAGAATAATAATAAGAATAATTTGTTTGCATCTGGAAATATAAATGCTACACATTTGTCATTAAAAAAAGGTTTTCTTTAGTATCAGAAATTAAACATTTAATAGTCGCATGGCTGAAAAGCAGCGCTAAACTGTACCAAATATATTTGTTGAGATTGTATTTGTATGTATCTTAACATTACGATCAACAAATTCATTTTTAATATTATTTTTAAATTATCGATATATCGTCAAAATAATAATATTGATATAGTTTGGTTTCTTCATATTATAAATTGGCTATGTATTTCGTTTTAGAAACACAAATATACATAACTTCTTTGTATTATATAACATTAAAACTAGACATTAGCCAGGTCTTTCGTTTTAAAAATATTGTTCTTAAAAATATCGATAGCTGGATTTTGATTTATCGATATAGTATATATTATCCCATACTATATTTGTTGGATCAGTGAGCTCATTATTATTTCTAATCAGTGGCATACATTATATTAGAAACTAAATAAATTAATACATATGTATCACTTTGAAATAAAAAAAAATGTAAAAGAAAATATGCGCTTTTAACTCTAGAAATAAATGTATTTTTTTTTTAAATTTATTAGTTACCCATTATCTGCTATAGTAGCAGAAAATCATATTGACATTGGTCTTTTTGTTGGTTCTGCCCTTTCCCCGACACGGGTATAGTTTTAATACTTTAATCCCGACTTGGTTTTTCCGGGTGATTGAGCTACCTACCGGATACAAGATACAGGGGATGCCCCTGTCATAGTGTGGAACTTGACCTTCTCCGAATTCTCAATGCAGTTATAAAGTGCCTAGGTAACTGCAAAATTCCAAAACAGATAAGTTTCTCCTTGCAGAATATCTGCAATGCAAATCCACCGAATGTGGATTCGTTAAATGTGTATTTAACACCGTTAATTCTGAGCTGGATCCGGTTTTATTTTATTATTAAACTAGAGAAATTGGGTAATTTCCGTTATGCATTAATATCGATTCTGTTGGATTCTTAATCTTTTCAGTGATTTAATTCATTCATTTTAAATATAATTTCAGTTCATTTTAAAATGCTTCAAAATTCAAAACAAAAGAACAAAGATAACATTGATAGAAAAATAATATACATTTAAAAAATAAGTATTTCTCTGCAGCAAAAGAAATTGTTAAAAGGTTTGTAACAAATGTGCAATAGCCTATTTTTCCAAAACAAATAATGAATGTCTTATGGATTTATATAACACATAGCTTTAGAAATATTCGTCTAAATACTTATTTAGAGACATCCTTTCAAATTGTAAACTATTTGTATAACAATTTTTTTTGAAGATAAAGATGAAATCACCGAAACTCACATGATAACAAAATATGTAGTCAGAGTGTTAGGTTTAAGGATTGTCTGAATATAATTTTATGATGACTGGCCAATTGGGTTGAGGCCTTGACAGCGGCGTCTTCGAGTCGATAACGCGAAAAGTTCTGTGCGAGTGGAAAATTTAACCCATATCCTTTGAGGATTCCCCATTTTTCTATTTGTGAAATCGCGGCACGTTTTGTTGCCAGTACATTTGCGGTTATGTGCTCATTGCAAACACACACTCACACACACTCGCACACACACACACTCAGTATCCGACATATTTATGTGTGTGTGCGTGCGGCTCTTGCCAAATTGTCGATTTTATTATTTGTGTTTATATGATTTTTCAGCTGTTCTGCATTTTAAAGTGTGAATGTGTGTGTGTATCTGTGTGAGGAAGGATATGGAAATAGAGAGAGGGGGGCACGAGGGGGGCAACCATAACATGCGAGGCGCGTCTTCAGCCTCATTTCTTATTATAATGTGAAAAATATCCTTTTAGAAATTCAAATCGTCGAAAAGTGCGATTTCTTTTGTTGCCGGTTTTAACTGCCAGAAATAGAGATTCAGAGCCCAATGTGATTATCTGTGTGTGAGTGTGTGATTGTGTGTGTTCATATGACCCGCGTGTATTATTCCCTTCCGAAACTGTCCGGATCACGTCCGCTCTTTTTTTTCGCATCCGGAAACGTTTCCCCATGTAGTTTTATCAAGATATTCATCAACGGGTATTCAAATATTTGGCGCATCATTGGGTAGCAATTTTCTAACGTTTTGGCCTGCAAAACTCATCGTTGTCACTATATATAAATTGCTTTTCCATTCAACTTGCACTACTCCTCTCGATGGTGCTCTAACATGGTTCTAGAAATCACAGATTTTCTATTTCGATGGACATTCGAATGCTCTTGAAGCATCCAACAAATGGTCTCCATCAAGTGACTCTTCTTTTTTTTGTGGTTTTCACAATCAGGAGAGTGCGTACCCCAAAACTGGTTTTCTAAGCTCAATCTAGTTAAATTATAAAATAGCCAATAATTAGTTTGAATGCTAAATACAACAAAATTTTAGTTCTAAAGAAAGAAAAAACACATCCTTTAATTACTTATTATAATTGATGGGTTGTCTGCTTTGTATTGGTTTATTTAAACATTCAAATACAAATAATGTTTTTCCTTTGCCATATGCGTTTGCCATAAACATTAGTAGCTTGATTTTTTGTTGTTCAAATTCAATTCGATTGCTTATTTGTTTATGTTTTTACAGCAGCTTTTTGGGTTGGGCATCATAAATAAAAAATGGGAATTTCAACTGCGGGGAAAAGCCATTGCAGCGTGGCTTTTATTAGTTTAGTTTTCGAAATTAAACGTATTTGCATGTCAGGCTGTCACACACATGAGTTTCGTTGCGAATAAAAAACTTTTGCATTTCTATGCGAGTGTGTGTGTGTGTGTGTGTTGGTTCGGTTGATGTATTTTTTGCAGTTCTCAAATGTTATAATATTGTTGCATGATGCCTTTGGTGGTGTCTTTTGTCGACGGTTTGGTAATAGTTGTTGTTGATTTGCTTGGCTTTTGCCTGCTGCCACTGCCGGGTGTACAATTTAATTGCTTTTTGGGTTTCTGTTTGCATCGCAATGGTATATGTGTGGCTGTGTGTGTGTGTGTGTGTGTGAATATGACGGAACTGGTTGTCGTCTAACAATTTTTAGAAATTGTGGCACTAAAAGAAAATCAAGTTGAAATTTCACGCCCCGACAGGACATAGAAAGGCGTAGGGCGTGGGCCAGAGGGAGACACGTCAGCTACAATATTTTGCTTTTAACTTAAAATCCAGAGAGTTTAATTGTCATTGGATGGATGTATATGCATATGTGTGCACACAGAAAAATAATTCAATTAAAACAATTTCCCCTATCAATGGCTGGCGATGAGCTAAATTGATGCCTTGCAATATTCACAGAAAATTGATACGAAAATTAGCAAGAAAGTCATATGTTTAATTGAATCGAATTCAATAATATATTTATTCTTAAAAGTATTTGCTCAATGGCAAATGGTATATTGAACTCGAAGACATTTAAATTTGACCTATCTGTATAATTTGCTAATAAAATATATAAATATTTGTCGGATTCATTGATGTTTGATTAGCTGAAATCTATTGAATAACAGTCGACCACACTCAATATTTATCCTTATACACATATTTCAATTGGAATTAATGTCGTAGAACAATGAAATTTAACAAAACCATTAATATGGGAACATTTTTATAAGACTACAATATAATAATATGTAAATAACAAAATACATATTGATTTATTTTAACAATAACAATTTATAAATCAGAAGTTTAAATAAAAAAATCATTTGATGTGCCATTAGTATTTAGTATTAGTGATTTATAAGTATATTATAATATCCAATATGCAACTAAGTATTGTAGAGTTAATTTTATATTCTGAATCAAATTTTTTCATTGATTTAATAAATGTAAATGCGAATCCTTAAAATTCAATATATAAAATATAAATAAATGTGCTTGGGGTTCAATATTAGTTGTTGGTGTTTCCATATCAAATTTTTGTGGATTGATTTAATAAATGTAAAAGCGAAATACATTTATTTCAGTGCCCTATTCGCTCAGTTTTGGGTACGACTTGGACTGGTGTCAACGGAAACCGTCGCTGTGTTTGTTAGTTGGCTGCCATCGAAATTGCGGATTCAACAGCAAAGTAACCAAAATTCAATTGTTTTGCAATTGGCATTTCGACCGCATTCTGACACCCCATATGGCCGTCGAATGGAGAATGGAGAATGGCGAATGGAAATGGCAATGGCAGGCCCTGCAAATTGCGAAAAACTAAATATGCACAGACATGGCATGCGCAAATGTGTGTGTGAAGTCTGCGTAATTTAGTTAGCATTTCAAATGTTTTTCCATCGCAAGCATTAGGCGCAGGACATTTTCTGTCGATATGCCGAAAAATTCTTAATTGAAAATGAATTTGGTTTCGGCCAAAGTGCTGCTGTTGCCGAATCCTTTTTTCGGTTTGGATTCGTTTGGTTTGGTGCGGTTCCGTGCGGTGCGTTGTTTTGCTTTCTACTAATTCGGATTGTTTTGTGTTTTATCTGGATGTGATGGCAGTAGCAGTAGCATTGGCAGTGACAGTGGCGTAGCAGGGGGGAGTGGGGGGGCGGTGGACTATTGGCTGACATTTGCATATTTTTCACCAGCCTGCAGCCGAGGGCTGTTATCCTTTGGCACAGCTGCGCTGGTGTTTACTTAGTGTCGCTGAATCCGTATCTGTATCTGTGGCTGTATCTGAATCTGAATCTGAACCCGGCATGCCTTGCCACTTTCCAGTATCCACAAGCTGCAGCTGCAGCAGCCGGAACACCAACAACATACGAGCACAAGCAAATACAAAAATTCTAGTCTACATATTTGAATTCGACAATGAACGGAGCAAATGCCTCTGCTCCGTCTCTGAATTTGATGAATGTACCAATGGCTATTGCACAGAGGCTCCTCTTATCCTCACCAGCTTTCGGATATTTGCACTGAGATATAAAAACAAACGATTTTTGAGGAACGGGACTGGATAAATCCTTTGTCGAATAAATTGGCCATAGCATAGGTAGAGGATATTTCTTTTGAATTCTTAAATATTACTTCGAGCAGTTTAATACAAATATTTAATAAATTAATTCAAAAATTAACAAATAATTACATTTTGATTGGAATATAACTTAATTGGCAATTAATTATCAAATAGATACTTTAGAGGATTTTGTTAGAACCAGATTTTTATTTAATTTATTTAGTTTAGATATATTTATTTACATTGCATATACATTTTATGATCAATTGTTACTTATTAAATTTCAATTTTAAATATTTGTATTAATAAGCTAAGATTATGGAAAGATTTTTCCTATTTACGTACACTTTTATGACTAGATGTATCTTGTTCTATAATAATTTAAGAAATCTAGACTAATTTCTGAGGCAGGTGGAACTGTTTTTTTTTTTTTTTTTAAAACTTCAAAACAAAAACATAATATATATTTGTTTATATTTTAATGGTTTGATTCGTGCGGTTAATACAATTAAATTCGTTTTAAGTCGAACTCTGCGAAAGCCATTAATATATTTATTCCAAAAATTCCCGCAGTGTACATATGCATTTGTATATTTGTTGTGTATAGAATAGATGGGTTTGCCAGATATATAGATGGACAGCTGGACAGCTGAACATGGCCGGAGGCTTCATCTGGCTGTTGGCCATATTTGCCGTTATGCATGCAAATTGCACTAATGAGCGTCACAAAATTTTGCATAGACAAATGCCTGGAAATGCCGGAGCCGAAGTCGGGAGACGGAGTCGGGGGGCCGCACAGATGCGGATGCATCTGCATCTCCCCGAGCTTGTTGAAAAAGGATTCTCGGTTTCGGTTTACGGAGCGAAGCTGGGCCCTTAAACTGAGCTCGACCTCGACTGGCAAAACGAACGAAACCACAAAAGTTGCCCCATTGGCCAGCTGGAGGGCAGTTTTCACGCACGGTTTCCCCGAATTCACGGAGCTGTGACAGCTTTTTTTCCCCTACTGCAGCTGGAGCTGTTTCTGCCACTGCTCCCGCTCCTGATGCTTCTCCCGATGCTGCTGCTGCTGGTGCTGGCATTTTTGCTCATTAGAGTAAATGCACTTAATTAGAGCATGCTGGCCATTGGGGGCTTCGCTAAATAACGCAAAATACAAAAAAAAAGGGGGAACCGGGCCAAAGGCTATGATTACGCCGTTCTTAATAACAAAGATGGTAACAACTTTGGCTGGTGGTAAAAAACAATGCAGTTTACACTTTAAATGAGCGCAAATAAATAAATGGCTAAGCGAATTGCGACAAATGGCTGGGAAATGGCAAAAATGGCTTACAAAGTTGCGCGTTTTTAGTGGCCACTCTCCGTTCGCCCTTCTCCGTTCTCCATTCTCCTCATCCAATCCTCAACATCATGGTGTCCACTTTCCACTGACCAGTAATTTGTGTGCGACAGGACCTCGACTTATTTTGAATTTCCCGGCAATTGTTATTTTTGTTGTTGGACATCATTAGCGCGGTAGTAGTGTGTGGTTCCGGCAGATAAAGCACACTGAAAAAATAAATATATATATCATTATATAAATAATTGAATGAATTTATGGGTAAATTTGAATAAGTTGTATTTTGTTTGCTTTAAATAAGATTTAAATATTTGATTTGTAGAATATTGCTTTTAAAATCATTTGGGAGAATAATGTTCTTAATATTGTATATGTTTTAATAATTGTTATTTTTATGCTACATTAAAAACTATGCTAAATATGAGAAATCAAAAACATTTACATTAGTGGACCTATTTATTATTTTGGTTATAGATTCTACGTTGTAAATCATAGTTAATAGTTCAAGGATAACCAGAACATTTATCCTTAACTTGAAAAACATTTTTCTTTCAGTTTTCGGCAGGTCCTGATTGCAATTACAGCCTGCTCACTCCGGTGAAGTCATTAAAAATCATTAAAATTGATTGCAATGGGCAAATTTCTTTATGGCAATGCAACTTTCACAACACTCGTAAGGATCACGGCGGGGGAACTGCATCGGCATCGGCAACGCAATCAGAACCCAAGTCTTTGTATGCACCAGATTTCAGACAAAAGAGAGGAGAGGGGGGCCTGGTCCCTGGTCCCTGGACAACCGGCTGGTGCAGTTCGTCTGTCTGCGAGGAAAGGCGCCTTGGGGGCATTGGCAAAAGCCAAATGGTGCAATGTGCGAGGGGAAATTGTTTGCCGTTTGCTTGTCTTTGTCGTTTAATTAACTAAAAAATTGCTTTTTTAAATAGTTTGCAGCTGAAAGTCAGCCAGAGACAGGGACAGCAGAGGGCCAAAGGGCGAAGGACCAAGGAGGAGCGTCGGAAGAGGGGTTTCCGCTGGGGCGAGTCTCTCTATTAAAGAAACGCTTGAATAATTCCTGCCTTAGGCCAGTGGGGAGCAGCCATTGGAATATTATGCTTGCCATTTGCTTTGACGCTCGCTTTTAGCTTATTAGATGTTCTGGGCCTGCTCCGGCACCATCAAACACCACGGCCAACGCCCAGGCCCAGTACCAGTCCCAGTCTCAGTCCCAGTTCCAGCCCCCGTCCCAGCCTCGCTCCCAATCTCATCCCCATCCAAGAGATTCTCTACAACCCACCTAGTCGTTATGCAATATTTATTAAAGTGAAATAAAACACAGAGCTCGGCTCTTGTTGATTGCTTAAATATTCTCTTTTAGTTACCTCTGAGCGTGCCATTTTTTCACACATCCCTTCACTCTCGCTATCCCCCTCCCTCTCGCACTCCTCCCCCGTCCCGCTCGCACCTTCAAGTAGTAGTTGTAATCCAGCGCATATCTCCATTAAATATTCGCAATGTAAATACATAAATACTTGAGTAAGACGCTTAACCGGCACACACACACACATACTCATTCCACAGCTAACACACACACATTCCGGGGCCTAGCTTAGTGTAGGCTTTGTAGGCTCCTTCCTCATCCTCCTTCCCCCTCCTGCTCCTTAACCCCTCTCCACCATTCCAACCCCTTGTTGTGTACGAATCTACTTAGCATTAGTGCATGTACTTGGGCTTTGTATTAATTTAACCGAACAGACACGGGCCGACGTAGAGTGCCAATGCTGGGGCTTCTCATTTTCCACCTACTGGAGCTCTCCGTCTCCGGCTCCTGCTCCTGCTACGGCTCCAGCTCCCGGTAGCGTTAAGTGGGTGAGTGAAACTTTGAGCCCAATTTGAGGGAATGTGGAGAGACTCACGAAAATAATTAAATTTCAACTTGCATTGCCAATTTGCGGGCGCGACAAATGCAGGATTTGAGCAATTGCTTTCCCATAACAATAATTATTATTATGATTTATTATTTCCTTTAATTTATATTTTATTTTCTGAGGTTTTATATTTATTGCTTACTTTTCAAAATCTAGTTTTATGGCGATAGAATAAAAACAAGCCAGAAGGTAATTATGACTTGGAGTTATATATTCTTAAGTTATATTGGCCGCAATTTAAATTTATTTCAATTGTAGTGGCTATGGGGTTTTGTTGATTAATAAATAATAATTAAGCAATAGGAAACTAGCTTATGATAGGAAATATGATTTAGGAATAAGTGGATTATTAAAATATTTAACTAGTACTTGTTTGATAAAACAATTAATGAGCATTTGTCTTACGAGAATATTGAACACAGAAAAAAGTATTTAAAAGATGTTTACCAAGTTAAATTATATAAATATATGGTTTAAAATTATAAAAGTATTAGGTACAATTTTTGTATATTCAGAATATTATAACATACTAAAATATAATTCTGATTTAAATCTAAATAGTTACCAATTTGAAGTGGCAACCTTTCACGTAGTTCTTCGATTTTGGTTAAATATGTTGCAAGGTTCTTGGCCTAATTAGGCGCTCCGCCGGGAGCTTGTCTTAATTGCTCGGCCTTTTGGACTCCTCGCCGATGTGGATGGGTCCGTGTACTTGGCCTATAAATAAATATATTTCCAGCAATTTCCGCTGCAGTGCTGGGGCGTGTCCACTTGGCACCGTCGTAATGAAGTGCCCCAATACACCTGCCTGCATATGCTCTGTGCACTCGCTCTCACCTACATATGACGTGTACAAATTGCGTCAATGTAACTTCTCATTTTGGCCATTATTTTGTTGGCCGCTGCGCTGAGTCCTGAGTTCTTTATTTTGTTTTTTTTTTTTTAGTTTTTTGTTTTTTTTTTTCCTGACCGGCTTTTCTCCATTTAACGACTTTGACCGGGGTGGCTGGGCTGGGCACGGGCAAAACGCAAATTTTTCGGTGCATAAATTAAAATGCAAATCCTCCGCATGGAAAATCCCCCTGTAATTAACATACATTAGCACGAGGAAATGCAAAACTTTTCTTGCCATTCCTTTTGCGCTGGTGTTCTGTTGTACTTTTTTTTTTTGTATTTTTTAATTTTTGCTCTTGGCTCTCGGGGAGAAGAAGAGTCCTGTCTGCGGGTGTTTGTGTGTGTGTATATATTTTTTCGTTAATTTCTGGACAATGACACTTAGGTGTTTGGGGTGTTCTCTAGGTGTCTGTGCGCTAATATAAAAATACAGCGGACCGGACCGGGCCAAAGGAGCAAAGGACCTTTCATGCATATGCAGGAGTTGTTGGGCAGGACTCACACACACACACACAGACAGAGCGGCGTTTACGTAATGCACATAAGGTTGGTGTGTTCGTATAATGAGTAAATTACACAATCAGCCTTGTTCAGATCCTGCGCCTTACTTGACTTTCGTTGGACTTTTCATTGTGCGCCTCTATTTTGGTTTCCCTTTTCCGCTGTTTTTGGTTTTTCGTCTTTTTTTTGCCTGTTTTAATTTGCAGCTCGATTTTTTTGTGCTTGAAATTTTTCCACATGGAAAATTATTTGATTTATTTCCACTTGGACACACTGGCACTGCAATAAATCTTCGTTCAATATGCCAGAGTAGCACACAGCGGGCAGGGGCCTTCTGCCTGCCCGCCTGCATGCATATGTGTGTGTGAGCCCAAGGACATGCGGCCAATGTGCGTGTGAGTGTGTGTGTGTGCTCACGCAGATGAGAACTGAAATTTTATTTAGTGTTTAGTGCGCCTCCTCTGACAGCTGCAAGCAACAACAATTGCGAAAAGTTCTGCACAAGAATTCTTCAGGCCAAAAAAACATACAATAACAACGAGCGGTTAGGGGCAACCACAGTAATGCTTTCCATTTTCTTCTGGCGAAATTCGGGCCACATTTTCTGCAAGCTGCAACTGCACCGAGAGAAATTTTGGAAGAATTTCATCTCACAAAAGGATACATTTGCCATCAGAAATACTGATTAAACTGGATTTGTCTTGTACAAATTATTACAAATTGTTAAGAATTTAATATCTGTATTATTCTGAAAAGGTTTTACTAATATTTTATATATTATTTGATATCAGAAATATTGAGAAACTTTGATTTGTCTTCTTGAAATGATTTAATTTGAATGTAATTAATATATGAAGTATTTTAAATAAATCTTAAATAAATGCAGATAAGTTTAAAGAAATAGAAAGACATTTACCTTCATATGATTATAATAAATACGTACATTCTCTCAGTGTGGTAAAGCAGGAAGGTTAGGGGCGGCCGGGTCAGTCTGATGGGTACGAGTTATGCTTTTGAGGCTGCGGCTGCGACTGCGGCTCTGGCGTCACCAAAAGCTGCCCAGACGTGCTGGCAGGTCTATAAAATGAAACTTTATTACACATCACACTCAGGCACTCACACCAACACACACACAAACCAACACATACTAACACACACACAAATGAAGCTGGGCGCAGCCATTTTGCAACGTAATTGAATTGTTTCAGGCTTCCTTCCGGCAACACATGCAAGGGTCAAAGATGGGAAAAAGGGCAAGGGTTAAGGAGTCGGCGTCTCTGGGGGAATTTCACACATGCCACGCCCACTGCCAGCCTCAGCTCCACACCGCCCTCACCGATTTTTTAACCACTCGTCTTCATTTGCCTGCCAGCGAAAATTTGCCTATGCCTCTGCACACTTGATTTTTTTTTCTTCTCCTCATTTTGCCTCAGCTCCTTGGCCATTTTTGGGCTCTTCTTGGCCTGGCAGTTTAATGAAATTTTATTATTATGAACAGGCCCATTAAAGTTTATTATGGAGCAGGCAATACGTGGTGGGGTGTGTGTGTGTGGAGGAGAGTCCTTTGATTATTTGCTTGGGATCGTGGTGTTTTGTCCCAGGTTAACCGCCGAAAGTTTGTGCATAGCTCAAGGCGGCGCAGAGGGTGCAGGGCCCCATTTAAAGAATATCTGAGAATCATTTGACCATGAGCTCAAAGGAATTCCCAGCTGCCTGGGTGGGGGTGGGGTAGAGCTGACGCTTTTGAAGTGGGTTGTAAAACCGGGGCGTTGGAGCATTAAAATAAATACAAATTAAAATATTTCCCTCGATGTGTATACCAGAAATTGTTTGAATGAAATGGCTTGGAAATGTTTCTTTGTGGCTGGCGCATAGTAGTTGACGTTCGCAAATACAACTTGAATTCCGTCTGCTCCTCCAGGATTCAGGTGATTATTTCCCTTAATGAACAATACCCCCGTTTATACGCTTTAAATCAGAGTTCTGGGCCAACTTTTTCCGATTAAAACCTCATGAATCATTTATGTTGCGCTCTCGAGATCTTCATCAAATATGGCCACAAAACCAATGTTAAATACATAGAGAAATTAATGTTTTAATTTCACGCTCAAGTTAGCATTTAATATTTTGATATGGGACAGGTTTCGGGGTTGTTTTGTTTACCAGGGATAACCCAGGCAGATTGGCTGAATTGGTTGGAAATGAGTGACAGATAGGCCACAACTTTGCCCTATCGAACTTCGAAGTCATAGAAATTCGAGGAGTTTAACAGAAACTTCTGACACGATTTCTGTGACGAGTTGCCAATGCGAATCGTCTGTAAAAAAGGCCGGAGGCTGGTCAAACGTATTAAAATGCACTGGAAATAAACTTTACAAGTCAAAAAAATAAAACTTTACATCGAAATATCAAAGTGCGTTTATTTGATCACTAAAATCTGTTTTATTTCAACAATAAAAATTAAATATAGCTGCTATGACAATTAACATCTAAAAATGTTTTCGTATTTATAATATTTAATTCATATAATATTTTTTAGATTTATGGAGTTTGTTAAAATATAAACTTTAAGTACTTTTAGTGTGATTTTCACAGTTTCAAATTTAATTCTAATTTTCCTTTTTTTTTCCTTGAGTTAATGGAAAATTCATTTAATTAAAATATTCACATTTTTGTAGTGTTCCTTTTTTCGTATTTATAATATTTAATTTATATAATATTTTTGAACTATATTTGATTATTGTTTAATCACAAATTTTGTTTAAATACAAACTTGAGGTATTTTTAGTGTGATTTTTATAGTTGCAAATTTAATTCTAATTTTCCTATGTTAAATTCAAAAACTTAATGTTTGTTTTAATGGATAAGTCGCTTAATTTAAATTATTCATATTTTTGTAGTGTACGTAACGTATTCATGAAATTACAAGTCACAACCACACAATAACCAAAAAACCCGGACCTATTCCCATCTCCGTTGCCACTCCACAGCGATCTAAGGGTGTGGCGCAATATTCAAACCTGTGCCCCTTCGGCGCTCGTCCTGGCTGCTTTTGGTCCTTTGCCTCCTTTGGCTCCTTTGGCACGTCTCTGAAGTTGAGTTGAGTTTCATTTTGCCTTTTGTTGCGCTCGACTTGAGCACAAATACCGGAAATTGTTGTCAAGATAATTATTGTTATTTGTTTTTCAACAGGGGGCACAAAATGAACCAACAACGGAGGCAGGGCAGGGGTCCTGTTTTCCTCCAGCGCCGCCTTGTGGCTTGTCCTTGCTCCTTGCACTTCACTTTGCTCCTGCTCTCCTCTCCTCTCCAACCGCCACTTTGCTCCACTCCGTTGCCTTGTTTTTGGGCATGTTCATCAATCTGGCAAAAACATCAAAATTCGCCAGCACTGGATGGGTGGCCGAGCGGGGATGGGGCGTTCGGCTTGGAGAACGTATCCTTGGCCAGGACAACGTGCAATTTGCGGTTTCCCGACTACCCACCAGTGATAGTGGCCCGAGGGCATCCGGGTGTAACTGGCGGACAAAGGAGCGAGCGCTCCGGTTCGTCCCGGCTTGTGGCATCAAACTTTAAGAGTTGATGGAAGTACTTGAACGGGCAACTGATTAAAATTTGAACACTTGATTGATTCTGAATCCCGGCAAGTGTATCCCCACAGTTTGCAGCTACTAGTGCTCGAAAATGTAATAACCGAGGCAAAAATATTTACCTTTTGCCAACCGGAGCATCCTGCCATCGGCCATCGGCCCTCGAAGTGTTGTCCTTGCGGCGCACTTAAGATGGAGTCTCGTTTACATCCTTCATATGCAGCTCCTTGCTGCCGTCAATCACAAAGCCTTTGACCCACCATCACACCACCCAGCACCAGCACCAGCACCAGCACCAGCACCATCATTCATGCCCAACCATCCCTGCTGCCTTTGTATCTACGGAGTGCACTTGACATTTGAACTGCAACTGTCAAAGTGGCAGTGGATGATGGGTTTGCAAAATGAGCCTGTCCCTGATTCTGTCCCTGTCCCTGTCCTACTCCTGTCCTGTCCCTGCGTGCAATGCAATCACCAGGCGAGAGGCAAAAGTTTTACGGCTTTTAATTAACCCTCCGCTTACGGTTATACATGGCGTATACGTATTCCAGCGAACATACGGTCCCCGGCACGAACATCAAGATTGCTGCCAGAATTGCGATTTTTTGGGCGAAATAAAACTTTGGTAATTAGCAAGAGGAGTTAACTGATTTTACAGAAGGCCACAAGGCACAGTAACTGCAAATGAAGCAAACCCAATAGACCCACCTCAAAATAAGGCCAACAAAAAACCAAAAAAACACAAAAACAACCGAGACACGGAGTGTGTAATGAGGCGAAAGACACAAAATAAAAAAAAATAATGGCCAAAAAGGGAGTAAACAGCCGGGGACCGAGGCAAAAGTCACAGAAAACTGTAAACTGAAAACAGAAAGCATTTAGCGCATTGCGGAGGATCGCCACTTGCTCTGTCTAGATGAAAATATAACGAAATTAAATTAATTACAATCATTATCGCCCCGTGCACACCTGCTTAAAAGGGTGCCAGAGAAGCGAAGGAACCCCTCTTTCTGGGAAATCAGATAATTTCGCTTCATTAGCGACACACACACACACATGTATATATATAGTATATACTGTAGTATAAATGCACTCTCGCAGAACCAGAAACAATAAAGTTAATTTGTTCCTGCCACCGGCAATCTTATAACAATCCTGGATTTGTTTGTCCAACTCGAAAGTAATTAAATCTAGATGTTCGAGGCAGTTCTGCTGAAAAATGAACCTCGATCCGGGCCAACAAAAATATCTGGATTTATCATGCTTCATATTTCATATTTGCCAAAAGAGCGAAATTCGATTGCTGGCGGCATTTGCAATAACTATGATTTCCATTTCTGATTCACAATCCTCAGCCCCATAAAGTCAGCTCCGGCAAGGGCCAGCACAAAAAATGATTATTTGTTGTTTAATTAAAACTGCAAATGTCATTGCAAAAATCCAGGACAAACGATTCCCACACATAGCTGGAGGCCAAGAGCCAAAGACAAAGATGGCAGGACAAAAGCCAAAAGTACTGAGCAAACAAACGCCACTGGCCATGACAGTTTTCGGTTTTTCGGAGACGTTGTAAATAAATATTTATGACCAGCAGCAATGGAATTAATCGCATGCATGTAAAGGACAATTGTAATTTACTGATAATAAATATTAGATGTCCTGGCTCCGATTCAAAGCCAAGGGGCTCAGCAGCGGCTTGAGTGTGCGAGTACTAGTATATACGAGTAGTACCTACCTATATTCTACATTTCGTTCACTAATTACGATCTGCATTATGCATAAACTACGGCTGGCCGCATAAATCAAGTAAAAAGTGTTCTGCCATTCCCAATCCCGGGCCATTCCCATTTGCCACCTGCATTTGCTGTTGCATTCGCCGGTCGGCCGTGTGTTTGCTATTAATTAAGTTGGAAATAGCTACACGCAAAAGCACTCTTAGGCGGCTATTTTTAGCCGGCGAAAAGCAATTAAAATGGCTCACTCGCATTCCGAAATGGGCAAACTGGTGAATGGGCGAAAAAAAAGTATCGCCCAGGTGCCTAATGGCCGCCCAAAACAGTTCCAGCTTGTTATCGACGAGGGCGAAATGTGTTAAATGCCGGCCACGCCCCTTCAAGCCCAGAAGAAAAAAAAACCGAGAGCAGGGCTTCACGCTTAATTTACAAAGACCGTGCAAGAGCAGGCGGTGCACACGCGGCGTATGCGCAATGTGCCTCTGTGCATGTGATACGTAGTTTTTAAAAATATTTGCACGCACTCATGAGTGTGGGTGTGTGTGTGTGTGTGTGTGTTTGCCTGTAAATACGGCAATTTTAATTACAGTGTAATTAGCGACACGAAATTCTCAGAGTAAGGAGCGTGAAAAACGTTGAGAAATGAAAAAAGGGCGGCCTGCACAAATTGCACGACAATGAATTTAAATCAAACAAAGTCTACCAGAATGGCGACATTATGTGGGTGCAGACGGTTGTCAGTCAAAAGGAGCACTGCAACCAGGTCAAAAACCAAAAAATAAGATACTTGTGAATAATATCACGAAAATGCATTCGAAACCCCATGTTAAGTTATGATAAATAATAATTCAAAATGTTATTTTTTCAAGACTTTCTGATCAGCAAAACTTGAATTATATATATTTATTTATGTAATTAAATTGAATGTATTGAATACAAAACGTTACTTTAATTTCCGACTTAAAAAATATATGTGAAATTATTCAAATGAAATTTAAATAATATTATTTATCAATGTTATCTAACAAAAATATACATTTTTGTATAACACGAATAACAAAACTATCCAAAAGGTAATTTTTATTTTCATATTGGAATATTTTTGACCGTATTTAATTGTTTGGATTCGTTAGCTAAAAATATTTGATTGCAAACAATAAATATAGGAAAACTGTAATGAAGCGAACCCAGGCAGATGGCTGCTCATCCGGCAAACAAAGCCGGCAGTGAAGCGTGCTCATCGAGTGCTCCTGCATCCTTCGTCGTTCGTATCCTTGTCGTTTCGCTGAGCTCCATTCCCATGGCCTGGTGCTGATGCTGGCATCCCTGCTGAGATCCTGGGTACTACGTCCTGCGAACCTGCGTCCTCTGTGTGTGCGGGGCGTCGCGACAATCTTCTGAATCTCGAGTACTTTGGCATGTCATTCGCATTTTAGAGCAGCTAAGCTCCAATGATAAGCAGCGAAATTAGATTGAACGAAGGTGCAGCAGCTCAGCGGGAAAGGGCGGGATGATGGGTTTTGGGGGAGGGTGGTTAACAAGCAGCCAGGCATGTTGTTGTCACAATTGGCAGGGCAGCACAACCCCCGGAATCCCCGTCGCCAACCAGGACAACCCGCACAAGGCCAAAAGTCGCAACCCTCGACGCGGCTGCCTCTTCACTTATTTCAATTATTTCGCTTTGTTGCTGCGCTTTAAATATTTATCAATCACAGGAGTTGCTTGGCTTTCACCCCAAAAAAGAAAGCCGGGGTACAAAAAATTGCAGCTTTCGTGTGCTTTCAATTTGCGTTGCTGCCTCTTCCTGCCTCCTGCCTGATCCTGCCCCCGGATTCCTGCCTCGTTTACCTGCACGTAAATCAGCCTATCCAAGCTGTACCACAAATTCCCGTCTTATTGTTTTCTGCAACTCCTGGCGGTTGCTGGCGGCTTAGTTGTCAGCTCAGAGTCCTGAGTCCTGTGGCCTTGAGCTAAGCTGCCGCTGCTCACCCTGCCTTGCCCGCACCCAATCCCACACCCGCACCTGTACTCCCAGGATCTCCCCCAGCAGACAGAATACCTCATTTCCCACTCATTAATAAATTTATGCAGTTCGCTGGGCGACTCCCGCATTGCGGACTCCGGAGCTATGTTTATTAGCCACATGAAATATGATGTTCTTCAGCCCCGGGGCCCTGTCTGTCCTTTGTGTTCGTATGGCATTCCTTGTGCCACGCCCGCCCACGCCCTCCTAATGAAGTTACAGGTGGAGCAGGCGACTCGCGCCAAGAAGGGTATTCGGATTTTGGAAATTTCGGTTCAGGCATATCGGTTTGAATGTTGTCTAGGAAGGTAATATCTTTTATATTTTATATTTCTAGGGATTATAAATATTTACAAAAATATTTAGAATAAATAGGTAATAATTCAATGAAGAGTTCAAGAGTATATGTTTTAAAACATTAAAGTATGAATATTGTCTATGAAGTTTGGTAGTATCTTTTTCATTTATGGGAATAACAAGAATTTACCCAATATTTAGAATAAAAGGATTTATTTAAAAAAATATTTTGCATAAATAGATAATAATTCAATGAAGAATTTAAAATTTTTACGATTTAGAAATGATTTATATTCTAAAACATTAAAGTTTAAATGTTATTTAGGAAGGTCTTTCTTAATCAATTTCTTTTAAATTTTTAGAGATAATAAAAATATACAAACGTATTTAGAATAAATATATAATAATACAATGAAGAGGTAAAGAGTCGGAAACTATATATATTTTAAATCATAAAAGGAAGCACTCTGGTAATTTCTTTTAAATATCTAGGGATATCAAATACTTACAAAATATTTGAATGAATAGGTAATAATACAATGCAGAGGTTACGAGTCAAAAATGATTCACTCTCTGGTTATTTCTTTTAAATTTCTTTTCAAAATATTTACCCAACGTTTGGATTAAGTAGATAATTATACATTGAAGAATGAGAAAGAAATGATTTATATTTTAAAAAATTATTTTTTCTCTTTTAAATTTTTTAAAAATTATGATAAAAGTGTTTATTAAATTACATTTTTTGTTGTATTCCACTGCAGCGTTCTTCAGTTCCAATTAAGCCGAAGCCTAAAGCGTACAAGGAGGTATCCTTTTCTGGGGTCCTGTCAGAACTGACTGTTGCTGCCTGATATACGAAGTGGTAGGATTCCGAGGGGTGGGTCTGAGCGCACTTTTACTTCAGTTTGAACTTAAGCACTTCCTGTTTGATCGGAAGCGCCTCTGGGGAAATTGAAAAAGGCACTTCAGAGCCGGCGTCGGTGAAAAAATTAAGTACAATATGGAGCGCAGAACACAGAGCACAGAGCACAGAGCACAGGGCACAGGAACAGGACAGAACAGGACAAGACGGCTTGTTAGCCAGGTAGCCTGCTAACCATTCAGGTGCGCTGAGCTGGCAGGATGAGGCTCCTTCCAAATTACATGTAATATGCCCTGACTTTCCCAGTGTGCGTAGTTCATTGCGAGCCTTCTCTTTGTGTGTGTTTGTGTGTGTGCCTCTGTGTGTGTGTGTTTGGGTGGATGGCTTCTTGTTTTACATTTTGGCCGAAGGAAGTATTAAGTTTGCCTGAGCAGGAAGCTTGTAAGGAAGCGCAGGTGATTTGCCAAATAACAATCACCTCCCCATACCCTAACTTTATAATACACCCTCTCCAGCTCCTCTTCCTGCTCCTGCTCCCGCTCCTGCTCCTCCTCCAGCTCCTGCTCCTGCTCCTCCTCCCGCTCTGCCAAAGGATGGCCTAAATGGCAACGAAAACAAGCCAACAAAATACAGCGATAATAATATCAACCGCAAATGGAGGCACATAAAAAATAAATCTATGCCATTATGTCTTTATTAACTGGCATCCGAAGATCCGGATTTCTCCCTTCGTTGGCCTCGTGTCAACTATTCCGCACACATGCCACCTTGGTTGCTGGGTTATTAAAAAGATTTGTCCCTTTGACTCTTCGGAACATGGTCAGCAATTTGGCATCGTCTTAATGGGTCGCAATTGTGACAACTGTCTGCCGTCTGCCGTTGTCGTTGTTTGTTCTTTGCATTATGTGTGACACTTGACGGAGCTTAGGCGCAATTGCTGTGACAGTGGGTGTCCTCAGTGGGTGGACACAGTGGGTGTCCACACTCCATACCCCACACCCCACATGTGTGGAGCATAAATGTATTTAATGGTCAGCAAATATGAAGTTAACGGCTCACAGCTACATCGCAATTATCGCACAGGGCTTAGGGGATTACGCAATTCAGATACCATGAAAGCTCAATTCAACTCCCAAGATTTCATCTTTAGGGGACTTAAAGATTTTAAAAGGAAATTGATTTTGTTTTAAAATTTTGTTAACTAAATTATTTGTATATTTAATTGTATATTTTGAATTCGATTATTTAATAAATCTATCATTAAATAAACCTATCTTTAAATATTAAAATGGAAGCTAGTATTGAATCAGGAAGATTTTCAAGTGTAGATACTTAGCAGTAATATTTCTAAGATTTCTGCATTCCTTAGTTATAAGATAGTTAATTTATTTCACAAACATTTTAAGACATCTTTTATAAAATAAAACTCCAGCTAGTTATTGGGAAATCTGTCATCTAATAATGCCTAATGTTTTTTTTACAAAATGATTCCAAATTGTTAATATTAACATGTTTGAAGAGGAAAATCCTCAAATATTCATCGTAAAACTCACTTAATTTTGGAATTTGTTTTTCCGGAACTGAGAACTCACCTTGTGCTTGGCGCGCATTCAAATTCCATTTAAGTTTTTTCATTATAACCGCGAAAGGAGTCTGCTGCCTAAGGATTTCGCTTTGCTTTCAATTTACTGCCCACAAATCCGGAGGAGAGCGGTGGAAGGGGGGGAGGGTTTCTCAGGGGACGGATGACAGGAACATTTTCAATTCTTGTTTTCATTTCCGTTCTTAATTTAAGAATAATACAAATTTATATTCGCATTTTTCTTCGCCAGCCGCAAACGATGCAGCAAAGTAAGCAACAAAGTTTTTCCCTCTTCAGTGTCGCTTTTCTCAATTTTCCCACTGCCTCTGCCTCGGTCTCTGTCTCTGGCTGTGATAATTGTGTTCTGCTCCGCTTTTCCGCTCTTCCGCTGCTCTGGAGTTGCATTTACTCGCATTTCGCTGCATTCTTTATGCAAATGCGCATCAAATTACATGGGAGTCGAGTTTGGAAAGCTCCTAAGGCTCCCTCCCTATCCCCATCCCGTCCCGTCCCGGTCGCCCTTTATGCGTTTTTATGCCACGTGACGCAGTTGCTCGCCTTGACTTGTTGCGAAGGATACACACGCAGATAGCAGATAGCAGACAGCGGGACCAGGACCAGGACTCGGCCCAGGTTTAGCCCCAAAGTGCCTCCAACTGGCTGCAATTGGCATGCAAATGTACGACATCGATTAAAATTTTATTACACGCCATGTTGCAAACTGGGGGCCCTGACATGCCACGGCAATAAATCAAGCCGAGTTTACAGGTAAAGCCAAAGAAAATTGTCAGCTGACAGGGCGCGTGGTGGGGGTGGTGGTGCGGTCCTGGGTGGTCCTGAGGTGGTGCAATGGTGCGACGGTGGTTTCAAACCCAAACAGCTCCTGCAGATAGTCAACGAAATGCGACAGGAAAGAGCTGCTCTAAGCACATCAAATGTGGGATTTAAAATGCCAAACACAGCGGGAACAACAACTACAAGTGCGGGGTCGTGCTTTAGCACTGAAAAATAATGTATCTAAAAACTAGGATTTAAGGAATTGAAGTTACTATTACTAACTTTACCCAAGATATTGAGATTTTTTGTTATTTTAAGATAGTATTTTAATTCTATTAGTCTACAGGTTTTGAACATGTAGAAAAAAAGTTATAGACAAGTTAAATAAATTTGTGGAATATTTAAAATTGTATTCGTAATTAATGCTCCTAATATATTATAATACTTTAAATAAAGAAAATACATTTTAATTTACAAAACAGAATATGTTATAGACTCTGAGAATTTCAGCTTTAATGTTTTACTATTCGGAGACCTTTAGCTGTTCCCAACAAATCATTTAACATTTAAATGTTAACAAATCATTTAACATTTATTTTTTATTTGATTTTCAAGTAATAATTTTTCACCCTGTACGTCCTGGTAGTCGACGTCCTGTTCGCCCTGTTCGTCCTGTTTCAAGCAGACACTTGATAGCGGCACTCTTAAGGTAATTGAATTGAGTGAAATGTTGTCGCTCCTGTTGGTGCACTTTTTTGTTTTGTTTTTGTTGCCTTCGATGAGACGGATATTTAGAAGGCGATGGCAAGATTGGAGAGGACACAGAGATATATATAGAGGAGTGGGGAATGGACATCGAGGACAACGCACCGTCGTCGCCGGCATGGACAAATATTTAATAGCTGCTCGTAAAGGTTGCCCGGGCAGGGCAGGATTCAAGATGCATTCTCCGGGCCTGGCCAGCAACATTATGGCCAGCATATTTTTACAATATTCAATTTAATTTTGTCAATGTGAAATCGAGATGTAGCAGCAGCAGAAGCTGAAGCAGGAGCAGGAGCAGGTGGAATGGAGGGAAAGCTCCATCCCCCTAATGGGGATTTTGTTTACTTTGTATGCGGATCAGCGATAGGGAATTGAATGCAGCTCAGTCGGGATTAGCTGGGAGACAGAAATAACCCGGGCGGGGTCAGTGATTGGATGGATTCCGGCGGATGGCTGGTGAAAATCTCACCGGCTTTCTCCGGCACCCTCTCCACCCTAAGCACTCCGGTTCCGGGAATCATCTCGAGTGAGTGCTGCGACGGAGCCAGCTGAGATAATAACAACATCGTGTTCTATATAATGAGAGCGATCGAGTGCGAGGGGCAGAATAATAAATATTAAACAATAAACAAGCGCATAAACAAGGAGCGTCCGGACAAATCAAATGGGTAATTGAAGCATTCCGTGTATGAGCCTCTCCTGCATCTCCTACCTGGCATCCTACGCTTATAAATAAAACATGGATGCGGATATGTGAGTCGGAACAAGCTGAACTCAAAAAAAAAAAAAAAGTAGAGAAGGAGGACGAGCGAATCTTAAAATACCCTGGAAGGAAAATTAATTTTGTTTATGTATCTTAAAGCCTTATTAATCGTTTATTTTTGAAGTATGCCGAAGATAAACTCCAAAGTTAAAGAAGGTGTAAAGTAAGAGCCTTTGGAATTAAAAACTGCCAGACAAGGATATGTGTTTTTACTGTCCCTTAGCTGCATTCAGAAATTGGTAAAAAAAAAAGAACAATACCCTTTGCAAGGGTACAAGAGCAACACGCACCCCCTCTCCCAAAAGAAGAAACAAAACCCAGAGCCAGAGCCCGGGCCAGAGGACAAGCGAGGTTTCTGGGATTTTTGTTAGGGGTGAGGCATCGGGTCTGCGCCGGGCACATGTTGGGCATGTTCACCAATTATACGGGTTATTATTTTCCCTCTGCTCGGGACAATTCCGGACGGGGGGAAGGCGGTGGGGGAGGCGGACTGCGAAACAATTTCCAGCCCAAGGCTAAAGATTTTCAATTTTTGCTAATCTCAAATGAATATACAAGACCGTTGCCGGCGGCGACCAAGCCAATTGTTGGATGTTAAGGATGCGGGAATGGGAATGGGAGTGGGTAACGTTCGAGGAACGTACGTACAAGATTTGTGTGGACACACTCCAATACATTACGGCATTCTGGCATTCCGCATTCGAACATGCACAGACAGTTGCCGTAAAATGACAAAACAATTTATGCCACATGCATGGCGAAAATCGAATTTAATTAGAAAATTGTTGTGGCCAAGCCGGCGAGGACTGCAGTTGAAGTCGGGCCAGGATATGCACGTATCACAGGATGTGTGTGTGTTGCGGTATTGGCCTGGCCTGGCCTGGCCAGACCAGATCGAATCCTAAACCAAAAAAATGAAAAAATAAAAATATCCTCAATTTATTTTGACAACGACGTCGAGGGAAAAATAAAACAAAAATAATCGCCCCGAAATGAAATTAGAGCAACGCATCAAAGGAATATGCCAGAAAATATATATAATTTTAATGGGTTTAGTGGCCGAAAAGAAAAATGTCAAAATGCATTGGAAACTATTTCGGGCATCGGAAATATTCCAGCCCAGAAAACTATTTGTGTTGTCACGTACACGTGGGGCGCTCGAAAAGATTTTCAGCCCCAACAATTTTCCTACGTGACCATCCCGAAGAATACATTTATCTCCGCATCGGTGTGGGACTTTTCACTGTGTGTATCTGTGTGTGTATCTGTGTGCTTAAAGTGGTCAGTGGCATCGCGGTCAATTGCACGTAACCAAAAAAGGAAAACACCACACAAATTGAAAGGAAATAATGCCGAGCGATTAGCGAAAAGTAATCATAAGAAGAGCGCTGTGCGAAATACATTGCTGAATTTACAATTTCTCCTTCCGGCGGTTTTTAGGGATAACTTTTTACTGTGGTTTCAGGAAGATTTTAATATTAGATATTTTAGGAAACATTTTGGAAACCACTAATTACAAATCATAAATTATTATTCGTTTATCTTTTTCTAGTCACATTTACATCGTTCGATTCGTATCCGATGCCAATTTATAAAATTTATCACCTTTTTATTTGTTTTAAGCCGAATGAGAATTTTTTATTGTATCTTAAGCGAATTATTTTTGAATAAGGAAGCGTATTATTATGAATCTCTTTTTAAAGTTCCATCCATATTAATCCCAAAATTAAATGTGTTTAATTGAAATAAATCAAGAAAAACTTCTGCATATACCCCTGTTAATCCTCGTTTAACTTCTCAATATTCTCCCATTAGCCGTGATGGCATCAATCTGAATCAAACCTAAGACCCATATTTATGGTTGGTAAGGAATAAAGTCAGGTCTTAGCTTTGGCCAAAGACAGCAGTAAAACGTTGCAAATATGAGGACTCATACGGACTCAGGGGGGAGGGGCGCAGTCTGAATCCCGAAATGATCGGCGCCCAACGAGTGGCATTGTAAACCAAGGTTAACCCCCTTCGAAACGAGCCACTGTTTTGCTGTTTGTTAATATTGCTAAGCTCTCACGGCAGCGGAAATTGCTTTGTGCCTTTCACTCCAAATGCTGCAATAAACATCGAAAGCCGTCCGAATGCCAAAACGGGCCGCAGACCGACTTGGAGTTGGAGCAAAAGCCAGAGCTATAGCTATAGATATAGCTACACCGATACAAATCGAAGAGTTTGGATACAAAAAAAAATTAATAAAAAAATTCCATTTGGTTTTTTACATCAAAAAATATAACGCTTTGCACTAACTAATTACTTTCTATTGTTGAAATAAATTTATTCATTGATGAATTTATTCTGTCTTTTGTGTACTATTCAAATGGCTCAAAATAATTTGTATGCAAATATTTTATTAGCTGACATCGTTTTATTGTGTAATTGTGAACTATTTTCTTTTAAAAAATTTCTAAATTATTATTACACAATTCTAAAATGAATACGATGTTAACTATTATTATATATTTTAATAGGACAAAGGTGTGATAAATTATCCTTGAATACAAATTGAATTGTAATTGTAATAATATTATTTTTTTTTCGGTGTTTAGCTGGCTCCTAGCTGTCAGCTCTTAGTTCCCAGCTCACGGCATCCAGTTCCCAGCTTCTGTGCTCTGTGCCCTGCTCCCTGCTCTGTCCAGTTGGCAGTCCAAGGGGAGACTAGGACAGGAGTGGCCGCACGCTGAGCCAGCCACTGACTTTGGGACGGGCTCTTGGTTTTCGGCGTTCGGTGTTCGGTTTTAGGTTTGGACCGTGCACAATGGGAAACACGGCGGAAGCGCACAATAAATTGCTTATTTATGGCTCAGCTTTTGGCCATAAGAAACACGCTGTTTTTATTGTTTTTAATCAACTCGAAAAGATTTGGCAAAGCTTATAAAATAGACGCAGTGCACACGGCGATGGATGAGCTTCCGGTTGCTTTTATTGTTGTATTGCCGGTTCTTGTATTTTTTTTGTTGGACAGGAAATAATTTTTTGCTTCCCTTCTCCGAAGGCTGGGGGGGGCGCCCCTTCTAACTATTGGCCACTAATGCCCGACCCTCGTCGACAGGCATTTAAATTTATGACTCTTTTAAAGTTCAGGAACAGCTCGAAGGCTGTTTTCTCTGATGCTCCCATTTGCCAACTTTGTGGCTTTGTTGGCAACGACAACAACAACAACTGAGAAACACGCATCAAAGGAGGCCATTGTTTGGCGAGTATGTATGCACAGAGAAAAAAAGAATAAACCTATCACATATTATGGAGATATTTGCAATTAAAAAAGGGCTTAGTACCAGTAAAATGTATCTCACTAAAATGGGTTCCAAAATAAATAAAACTTACTTTTAGAGCAACCTTTGTGAAAGAGATATTTACAATTAAAATGTCAAAAAATAAGTCGAACTTCCTCGAACCTTCTCCCAGTGTAATAGTTTGTTTACACATTCATGCAGTTTATTCAGTTAGTTATTTATCTGTGCAGCTTGGGACAAAGTTGTTCCGCTCTCGCAAACAAAAGGCGCTCGGTTAGATGGGCGTGGCCACAGGACCTGCCAGCTAATCGCCTTTTTGTGGGCTCCCCTTCACCATCCAGAACGACTCCTCCCAGACCCACTTCTCCACCTTCTGGTAAGTAGTTTTGCAGTGCAAGAGCAGCCACTCAAATGATTAATTAAAGCACCGCAGGGCGCTTACAGTTTTGTTCCGTGCTGTTCGTTCTGTTGCGTCTGTCTGGAAATGCAAATGGCAGCCGAAATGAAGTGACTGCAGCAGGCACAGATAGCGAAAAACGGGGTGGCGTTGTATTTGTTTACTTTCCGCTTTCGAATGCAAACAATTTACGAAATAATTTAACGCTTAATAAAGGGGCAAATCTAATAAACCTTTGAGCTTTTTGCGGCAGCTCTCGGCAGCTGCCTCAAAAAGTGTGTGCTGTGCTCGGCACTGTAATTGCATTTTGCCGGCTTTTTGTTTTTCTTCTTGTTTTTGGCCGTAAATGTTGGTTAATTTAACTTTCGCAAATTATGCATGCTTGCCGAGCATTGTTCTCGGAGCCGTTGTTCTCTTCTAGCCGGTTGCTGGTTGCTGGACCAGCCAAATATGTTGGTTGTTTGGAAATTTAATTTTCGGACCAGCCAAGCGGCCACCGAAACAATAGAGCATTGGCCGTGACTAATTTAGTGCTAATTTTGCACGCATTATGCGCAATTAGATTATTAATGGAAACATTTGTCCAGCAATTATCAGCAAGCACGCGAAAATTTTAATTAAAATGCTTCATTGCATCACTTTTTATCCGGAAATTAAATTTTTGGTGTATTGATTAGCTCATTAGGTGCTGGATAAAATCGCTGGCAATAAAACAACCGAAATGATTTTAATTACCCAACGATGGGCGATATTAAAAATTAAAAAGCCCCATAAAAGTGTCCACCAATCACATGAGTTAATTAAATATCCACCACCCCACCCCCTCCCTTCGCACAAAAGCCATAAAATTGGAAAGAAACTCGTGGCAGTGCCATTAATCCGGTTCGCACAGTACAACAAAAAAAACATGGTAAGGGCGTCATTCAGCCATTACCAAAAACTCGGCTCACTCATTATTGGCCAGCGAAAAACCAACATTGCAAACATCGGCAGCCTTGGCCGGATATGTGAGTGGAGCCCTGGAGCACAGGTGATCTGCACCTGGCTGCAGCAAACATAAGATTCGCTTAATTAAACAGACAAACCGTGGGCCCAGAGTGGCAGCTGCATTAACAGCCCGCGGCGGAAGTAAATTCCGAGTGCAGTCGGAGTCAAAAGTGTTGCCTACTTTTCAGCGCTCTTAATTCGAATGATAATTATGGTTTGGGTCACTCGAAGATACTCTTTCAAGATATATTGCTAATTAAGAAAGTTATTGAATTTAATTTTTATTAAAAGAATTCAATAAACAAATAAAATTAATGTTTGAACATCACTTGCCCCAAGAAGTTAAACTAATTTAAAAAGAGTTGTTATGGTACTATATTGTATGTACGGGTTCAACGCTTAATAAATAATATAAAGAAAAAAAAAAAAAAATTTAAAAAGAGAATACAATATTTAATATTAAATTTCTTTACAACTTAATCTTTAAAACAGATACTTTTTTTAATAAGAAGGATAAATCAAAGGCTATTTTGTTAATCTTTGTTATATGCTAAAGAGTATTTTTTTTGTTTTTAGTTCTACCGTTTATTGTATTTAGATATTAGATATTCTTGTTAAATTTAAAAAAAGTTAATTTCAACAAATTTATGAAGTGTCAGAAAACACAGGCTATAATTTTGTTTTCATTTGTTGTGATATCATATTAATTTGTTTAAATTCAAAAAAATAAGTATTAATATATTTAAAATTCAACTCAATTAATGGATATTAATACATTTGATTTCCTGTAATCAATTTTTGAATTTTAATGGTTTCCCCTTTCATGGACTCCCCCCTCTTTGAGTTTCCCCAAATTACTTGCTATATAGAGAGTATATCGGCAGCCTTACAATGCGAAATAATCGCCGCCCACATGTGTGGTAGTGTGTCCACTTTCGGGCAGCGCCAACAATGCGAAAATCCGGCGCTTTCTCTTCCCGCTGCAGCTGTGCGTTTTTGTCTAATGGTTTCCGGTGCACTCGCACACTGGCGCACATAATTCCGCGCACACAGATACGCACACCCAGACAGTGCCATGTACGCACTTCACGCACGACTGCTCAGCGCCGCGAATCTTTGTTTGGGCCAACAACAACTGCGCGCACATCCGTTTTAGTTTCTGGTCCGTGTTCCTTTTGTTTCAGTGGCGTTATTCCCGCTTTTCGGATCCGCGGTCGCCGCTGAAGGCCTTTCAAAATTTTCGAAACTTATCCACCCTGGCGTCGCAGTTTTTCTTCTGCCAGTACGGACGCATTGTTCCGGGGCAGCATCCACACACAATAATGGACAGCCAGCCAGCGACGTGGCCGCACTTGCAACTAAGAGCCCCGAATTTCCCAGCACTTCGCAAAAATTTCACAGAATTTCGCCGCTTTTTCCCAACGCCTGCAGCTCACTGGGCTTTGAGCCGGCCTTTGTTTTCCGCACCCAAAGTGGCAGCTCCAGATTCAGTCGGGATTGTTTTACGGTTGACCATTGACATGGGAATGGTATTGGGATTTCTTTCTTTTCACTTGACTCGTGAGATGGCTAGTTTCTTGGTGGTTTTGGCTTGCGATCTTAGCCATTGGAGTGACATTTTGTACATGGCATTCGGACTCAGCTATTTTGTTGCACTCTTTAGCTATCGGAAACATATTAAAAATATAGCCCAAGTGCAGAGCTTCTTTTAGTCAAGTCTATAGTTTTTTCTTTTTTAATTAATTTCTATTAAGCTTAAGTCGTTTTGATTAGGAGTTGTATTAACATTTTTAATTTATATTGTATTTTAAAATGTGCGCATTAAAATGAAATAGTTTTGAAATTTGTTGTAATTTTTTTTTTTAATATATTAAAAATGTATTTTCAATTGTTAATATAGTCTGGATATAGTCTTCATATAGTCTTAATGTTGGCGAGGATTAAAAACTGAGTGTGGTGAGTGTACTTGTACCGCAATATATGTATTATCCCCATAAATCGAAACATTAATTTAAAATTGTTAAATAATATTCGAAATTTTAATAAAATGTAAATATTTAAAGTTTACTGAAATATCCTTCATGTAAAATTTATTTTACCAAGAGATTCCCCTACAGATTTCTTCACATTTAATTGCCTACTTAGAAGGGCATTTGGTGTACTGCAAAAAGAACGTTGAATATTTATAATATAAATACCGGTATACAATTTAAAAGAATATTATAAATAATGTCTGTTCTTATTAAACGAAATATATTTTGAACATAAGCACTTTAGCTATTTTTTAAAATAATAAACAAAAGAAATAAATGTGATATTGTGTAGATCGATTGGAGGAGAAAAATATTCCCTTTGGGCATATTAAGCCCATTAGCTTCTTTCCCATGATTGAAAGCTAGGGATTTCCCTTCAGCATTTTATTTTTCTTTCTGTTCTTCAAATTATTTGTGCTCCCATTCTTCTTCTTCCCAATCCACTTCATCCTCTTCTAACTAATCTTCTTCTCACGCTTGAATTATACTTTTTTCGATCCACGATATTGATTTGCGCAAAGGTCCGTTTATTACCTCGATCGATCACTGACTGAGGCCATTGGAAAAGGGCAGCTTTTATAGGAGGCGATTAGTTGGAGAGAGTGAGGACGAGAGTGAGCATCAGTGAGCGCAAGCTGTGAGAGCCTAAAACGAGTTTAAGCCAAGTTCAGCTCTCCGCTCGCCGCAGCGTTCGCTTCTGGACTCTCTTCATTAATCTCTCCCCTTCCTTCGGTGGGCTCTCTCAGTGTTGAACTCTTAATGCATTCTTCGCTCCATTCTTGTTTATTCTCACCAATGGGCTCTCTCCAATGTGTTCTCGGTGGATATCCGCTGTTCTCTCTAAGCTGCGCTCTGTTAGCTCACTGATTTAATTTCTTTCATCTTTAGGCCGGTGCACTCTCTCAGCTTCAAACTCTGTTAACGATGGCTCTGTTAAGCAATATAGTTATCGGAGATCTGCAACAAATAGAAGGCTTGGTGCAAAGACTATTTTGAGTAGAAACAGAAAGACGGACATGACTACATCGACTGAATAGGCTGATGATACTGATCAATAATAATACCCTCTGCAAGGGTATACAAATTAATTAATATTGGCTGAGTTACATAGATGTTATTTTTCTGAAATTTTTGTTATTTGCTATTCCGCTGCGTTTCCTCTATAAATGTAAACAAATAATAAATAAAATAAGGGATTCTGTTAAAAATAATTCTGTTAGCGCTCTGTTCTGTTTCTGTGCTCTCTCCACTAAACTCTCTTGTGTCTTTTTAAAAGTGTGGAGAGATCATGAATGCTGCCTCCTATTCCTCTCTCTTCAATAACGGTGCGTGATTGGATTGGAGAAAATTATGAGATAAGAGATGAGAGGATTGGAGATGCTTGAATAAGAGCGAAACTTATTATCAGTTCGCCGCTTAACTCACTCTTGATGTATTCTCTGTCTCTCTCGCCCTTTGCTTCGATGTTTCAATTTGCAAGATAATTCGTAATAAAATGTATTTACATTTCGAATTTACTCGGGAAATTCATTAAAAATACAAGAGATTATTCCCAGAACTTGGCCAGACTTAAAGGGAATTCCTTAAAGCGTTTATGGAGGCACTTCGGTTCAGTCAACTGCGGCATTTAATCAATTTTATTGCCAAGAAAAAAGCATATCCTGCTCGTGGTCCTCCACTCATCCGGTTTTTTTTTTTCTTTTTCTATTATTACATTTGCTTTTGTTGGTTAAAAATGCAAATTTATACATAACCCAGGCAGCGAGCGGAGCCCGGCAGACATTTGCTTGATTTATGCGCCAGCTGATGACGCTTCAATGGAGCAGCAAGCGAGTCCATAATCAATTAGCAAGTGCCACGGGTTCAGGTTCAGGTTTGGGTTCGGCCCGGGTCAGGATGATGTGTCCCGGATTACTCCTGGCCTTTGTCTTTGAACCAAGCTCACCGGCACCATCACCATCAGCGACACCGTCACCGTCACCGTCAGCGGCACCGCCTCCCAGACGCATTAACTATAAATCCACGTTAATTTAGAGCAAACATGGAGCCCCGGCTAGGGCCATAAAGAGCCACCTCACGCCCGCTCAGATGGCACGTGCAGTTGCATAAGTTTATCAAACTCAAACGCGTCCAAAAAAAAAAAAATAATACAAAAATTATATAGAAGCCAACAAGTCAGTGGTGCAGAGGGCGTCGAGTGCTTAACGGTAAAGATAAACTGCGCACGGGGCACAAATAATGTCTGGAGATGAAATTAAGCCGCAAAAGTAAATCACGGCGCGCGATGCGCACGAAATGTAAATAGCCAAAGTGGGAGGCAGGATTTAGTGCACTGCAACAAAAAATAGGGAGTGGTAACAATTATTAATCATGTTGATAACTAAATAATAGTGTAAAGTGGCACAAAATGGTTACTTATATTATACAAAATAAAAATGAAAGGTAAGCATTTCCACAAAATATTTGTTCCACATAATTAAAATCTTACTTTGCGATAATTTAAAATATTCAATAATAAATTTATATTTTGGGTAATGCACTTTAATATATTTATTGAATTAAGTCATTTTAATTCCTGTGAAGAATAGAGTACTAAGATTTTTGACAATTAAAATTTATTGAGAAATATATGAATTCTGTATTATTATTTTCAATGGAATCAGCTAAAAATAATGTTAAGAAGAGAAATTTTGGCTGTAGCTTCGTTTTTTATTCTTTTCAATGGAAACTAAAATCACTTAATTGATTTTAATAACTTGTTGAACGAATTTGTATTTAACGTGCTACCAGGTCTACCCCATTATTTTTCTCCGTGTATGAACTAACGCTGGTATTGCTGGAGATGTTGATGATGGGCCGTGCTCAATAATTTAGAGAAACTGCAAAACCACCATGGGCCAGCAGCAGGATGAGGATGAGGATGAGAACAAGGCGCAGCAGCATGAGGAGCTGGAGCCGGAGTGGCACACCTTGCGGGGTGTTTGGGCCTGTTTTGGGAGACCGCCGCCTCTAAAATATTTATGAGCCCGGCAACAGACACAACAGTTGCAGGGCTGAGTGGCTCTGGAACTTTAGTGATTATTACTGACGTGGTTACGTGACTGTTTTGGAAAGTGCCGAAAATGCGGCACGCGGGACTTTCCCCCTTCGGATCCTTGGACGAATCTCGATACCCGACTCCTCCCGGCCAGCTGCACACACACACACACACCCAAACACACATTATTAACAAGTTTTGTGTCTCGGCTCTGATTTCGGTTTGGCCCGTTTTTTGGCGAAGGCGAGTCATAAAAACAAAATTACTAGCCAGCGAATTGAAGTCAAATATTTATGAACCCGCCGCCGTTCCAGGAATTTAATGTGGAATCGCTGTAAAGTGCCATCAGCGCCATCAGCGCGGCATTTAACACTAATTCATAATAAGATGTCGTTGACAGTTAACCCGTGGTGCACGTGGCCCAAAAACCGAGCTGACAATGAAATTTTTACGCGTCGTCGTGGTTGTCCTCGCCGTTGTCCTCGCTGTTGTCCTCGCTGGCCTGCCAAAAGTGATGAAGGCAGCAGCTCGAAAACTTTTAAACCCAGCCAACAGCTAGCAGCCCAACAGCCCAACAGGGCCAAAACATTTTCCTATATTTTTTTATGGCTCTTCACCTCTTTGTGTGCTGCGGTTCTTTCGGTTTTGTCCTTTGGCTTTTGTCGCGTCTCTGGACGTTTGTTTTATGTTGTCTGTCTATGTGCTGCCAGCCAAAATGAGCTGGCTGCCTGCTTTTTTTTTGTCATGGGTAAAAAGCCGGAGCCGTAGCCGTAGCTGGAGCTGAAGCCGGAGCCCGAGTCGTAGCCGTAGCCGTTGCCCGAATCGGAGCCGGAGTCTGTTGGGCTGTGTGCTGCGGAAAGCTGTCATAAGCAGATAAGCTGCCGCAATAAGCCTGAGCCGGGATATATTTGCTCTGATTTACGAGATTCGCTTTTGCATATGGTAATCACAGGAGACCTAGAGCAGTCACATCGAGCAGGGTCCCAAAATCGTGAACGAAGCCGTTCAATGAACCTTCAAATGGGGTGAAAGTGGTGCTTTCACTTCATCTTCATATGCTTTTAATAATCTTTAAAGTTTATAAAATTTTAAATTATTAAAAGTGTTATGTTTAAAGAATATTTATCAAGTTATCTTTGCTTTGCATATATCATTTTACATTTTATCACTTCTCATGTTTAGCCAATCTCTTTTTTAATGGTTTATTTTAATTGCAAACGCAGATAAATTGGCCAATTTAGAATGTTTTTTTTTTGATAAATAATTGTTAGCATTTTTTATAGTATATTTTAATTGCAAGCGCTGATAAATTGATACATAAATTAATTGTAAATTCATGTTTGAAAAAGACAGAATAATGGAGCGGGATAAAATCGAATTCCTAAACCATTTCTGGTCAAGAATTGTTATTATTCCTAAAAATAGTTTCTTATATAAAAACAGATGTATTTTTCTAAAATATATATATACTTTTATAATATATACAATGTAATTCTATTCGATGATAACTAGAAACAATTTATCTTAGGGTGGTTATATTTGAACTGTTTTTGATATTTGAAAATATCTCCTTGAACAACTTTTTATAACGATTGCTCCAACCTTCGAAGGTGTTATGTTGTGTCCTCCATACTCACCATATTGTACATATATTCACTTTTGGGCACCGACAATGTAACAGACTCGCCATTATCTTTTCATTTCTCGCTTGACTTTTGGGCTATTCCCGCTGAAAGCTGGTCTTGGCCAGAAGTTCCCCGGTTTCCTTGGCATTGTCCTCGGCTTTGGTGTTGTTGGTTGCTGCTGCTGTCAGCGTTGGCGCAAAAATTAAATTTAGATTTAATAGCCTGCAACCAGGGGGCTATCAGGCGAGATCAGAGTTTTGTTCGCATTTTGGAGCGGTGTTTGGAGCAGGGTTTTGGAGCTGCACTCGATGCGCCAAAAGGTGGAGCCAAGCATGAAATTTAATCAACAAAGTGCAGCAAGTTTTTATTCTTGTTTTTTGTTTCTTATTTCTTTTTTGTTTTTCGTGTTTTTTTTGTTGGCTTTTGTTTTAGCAGCTCGCTGTGAAATTGTGTTGTTTTGTTGTTTTTTTTTGGGTTTAGCTGCTGCTGTGGCAAAGCAACCTTAAATATATGTGTCGCCTGCGTGCCTTGCGTTTATATAAGCATATTGTGCATATCCTGGCTGCTAGCAGCCAATTTATTTATTAAATTTTGCACCCCATTCCGTTCTGACACTTCTGGTTGCCGTGGCGCCTCGCTAGAATTCGAGCATCTCGATTTACATTTGCTCGGTGCTCCAAGCTCCTGCTCTTTGCTCCAGCTCCAGGCTCCTGCTCCTTGCTCCCTGCTCCTTGCTCCTGCTCCTGCTCCTTGCTCCTGCTTCTTGCCCCTTGCTCCCTGCTCCTGCTCCTTGCTTGGTGCTCCTGCTCCTGGATCACTGCCCCCTGCCTTGCCAATTAAATTGGATTAAAAATTCCATTTTGCCGCTGCAGCACGCCATATGGGTGCGAATGTTTGCGCCAATAACCGAATGTCCTGGAGCCTGGCTACGTGCGCGGTCTAATCAAAAAGGGTAACATCATGGCATTTTCGCGTCCATAAACAAATCCAGCAAGAGTGGAGGCAGGCAGGAGCAGTGCCTCCAAGTAACACGCGCTCATCTGCTGGGGGCTTGAGTAGAATCTAGAAAGCAGAAAAATGACTGACGATTCTCGACGATGGCAACTATTCCAAGGAGCGAGAGGAATCGGGGGACAGGATGCGGGGAGGGTGAAAGTGTGTGTGTGTGTGCAGTGGGGAGTTTTGTTGGTTTTTAATTAACTTTTGGCTGCAGGATACAACATATTGTGGAAATTAACGTTCACACACACACACATGCACACACACGATCGCAGGCAAACACAAACATGTGCATGTGTTGGTTACTTGGCTTGACACGCCCATCGCCCACAAAAGGCTAAAAGTCGTACCTACACACATACACGGGAAGAAAATGGATTTCAGATTGGAAGTTAGTTTAATTTCATATTAATTTATGTTGTTGTTACAAATTACAATTACAAATTTGTACTACTGACAATCTGACTTATGTATTAATAACTATTTATTCTATATTAAAATTATCTATTAAAACAACTTTGCTTAAAATTTCTATTCTTGTGGCTTTCAAATCTTAAGAATACTTAATTTTCCCTCAGTGCACGGCTGTGTGTGCGCAAAGTTGAAAGTCAGTTTTGTTATTTTGGCCGGTTTTTGTCTAAGAAAAACAAAAGTATAAATTGAGTTTTGTGCACTGCAGTTCATGGTTCATTGGGCGAGTCAAGTGATTGGAAATCAAAACTATTAACCCCTGGTTAGTGTGGGGTTCCAAAACTCGAATTCAATTACCATGGCTTGCCGGGTTGCTGGGAAAACATGCGAAATGGCCGAAAACCAAATGTCATTACAACCGAATTAATTGCAAATTCCCTTTAGTTATACATGCTGGCAATCAAAAGTTGAAAATTATTTTTCCCGCAACAACATGTCAGAGTTTTCTTTCCACATACATGTATATGCTTTTTTGTTTCAACTTGTGTTTTGTTTTTGTTTTTTTTTTTTTTCAGCAATCGGACTGCTGGCAATGTCAGAGGATGTTGTTAACTTTTGATGTTTTAATACACTGCAATTAGGGAGTCCGAGGCGCGGCAGTGAACAAATTGTAACCGAAACTGCAATAATTTTTAACAGCATGCAACGCGCCCGAACAGAGCGCCCGAATGGGTCAGTCAAATGGCGAATGATGAACGGCGGCCGGTTCACGGGGCGTATGAGCAATGGCCGGGCATTAAAGCGCGTCCACGGGGCGTATACGTTTCCGTCCAAGTCAGCAGAATTGCGCAATTGGTGGGGGGAGATGGGAAGCAACTGAAGAAAAACAACAGCAACAGCAGAGTGCCACAAATTTCGCACTGATTTCCTGCGGTCTTCTGACGGAAATGTTTTAGTTTTTCAAATTGTTTGCTGCTGCAGTCGTTGTTTCTCTGCATGCTTCGTTTGTGTTTGCATTGTTGTGGCCTTTTTGTTAATTTTCTTTGTTTTCCATTTTTTTTTTTTTTTTTGTATTTGCCACAGAAAATATTTATATTAGTTATTGTTATTGTTTCGCCGGCCCTTGTTTTGTTGCCTCGTTTTGTTGTACATAGAACGCGAGTTTCATGTTTGCATTGTAGTTGCCGTAGTTTGCTGCAACAAAAGTTAATTAATTGAGTTTTGCAAACTTTTGGCTATAACATAAATTTAAATTGTACAACACAGCAGCTCTGATTTGCGTTGCCTTTTTGGCCAGGGTATGCCGGCACTGTGATAAGGTTGGCCTGGTATATTTTATGCAGGGTATTACCGCCTTCGACTGCATTGCGTTGCCCCTGCCCTGCCGTGGAATTTATTTCGCTCGACTCGGGTTGTTTATAAAATTGCAATTTCCGTACTCAAACTCGAACTGCAACTGCAGTCATTTAGGGGTACTTGATGGCCCCTCATTGCCGGCTCATAGATTCCCTGGCACAAAAAGTTTTCGGGGCGGCAGATTTATGGTGCTCCTTTTGCATATTTATGAGGCGTTGCTCTTATTAGCACTTGACCGACGCACCGGCACTCCGCCGCACCGGCACACCGCAACTGAGGAAAATCCGCAAACAAATTTACGCTAACCGCATAATCATTGCGCCTTCCGGAGATGTGTGACATTGCTCATCCGCCCCATCTGCCCGGCAACGGAACGGAAATCCTTATTTATCGCTTTCAATAAGTCGCCGCAAAAAAGGGGTGCATGCAAAAACCATTAAAGGCATTACGCTACTGCCATTTTTCTCAGAGCACCCCCCCACCCAAACCGCTGCCAGGGCCTCTCAATATTTTGTCCTTGTTTTTATTTACTATGCTCCCCTATGATTTTGTTCGCCGGCGTCTTTTTGCGCTTGCGGCAAATTAAAAACGATAAATTTGCACTGCGCATACGAGTGTGCGAAGTGAAGAGAGTGCATCTCCCCGAGCTGCGACTTCCGGCTGCCATAGAAAAATCCGCGCATCAAGAGCCCGATCCGGATCCCTGGCCTCAGGATAGTCGGCTTTTCGACCGTGCCTCACAAATACAGGCAAACTTCCAGAGTCCGAACTTCTTAAATGTGAAGTTTAAATGAACAAATGGCTTTGGTGATGATTTTTTATGAGCTTTAATTAATCTTTAGCCAGCCAAATATTTTAAATTTATATGAAACGTTTTAATTCCTTTAATAATGGCTAAAAAATCGAAGTCGAAAGCAAAATACTTATATTTGCTTATTATAATTGCATTTTTTGTACCATTCTTTTTCGATATGATGAATAAATCTAAGCTGTTTTATGTTGATCTAAATCATTTTAATACCTTATTTAATAGCTCTTTAAATATCTAGAGCAAAATACTTACATAAGTTTAATATAATTTAATCTTTTGTACTACTTGTACATATTCTTGTTTGATATACGTATTTCGATATTTTGTTCTGGAAAATTTTAATACCATATCTAATGGCTCTATACATTCTTTTTGATAGAATCTTTCAAGCTTTTATTTAGTTGTGGATTTCTGAACTAGTGTTCTTAAGATTTAAATAGTTTCACATGCTCTTCTGTTCTTTGTTAGTGAGGTTCTCCTGTAAATGTAACGGAAGGGTTAACCGGGGCCCACAAACAAATGGCCAAATTAAAGCGAAGCTCCGGGGACGGAAATTGCTTTGCATTGTCATTGCTACACGGCCGGAGTTCTGGGCCGGATTTCTGGGCCTGGGCCTGGGCCGGGTCCGGGCCGGGTCCGGTTTCTGGGAAAAGCGCGCGCGACAAATTTTTAAGTCATGAGTGCACAATAACAATAAAACAAACGACGACCGCCGTACAAAAGTATTCTTAAGCCCCGTCGTTCGACCAACGGTTAGTGGTCGGCGTATGCGGGAAATAAATTCAACCGACTTTTCGGGCCGACAAGTGCCACATAAATTCTAAATGCATCCGCTCCGGCCCAAGGAATCGCTGGCGAATGTGAGGAATTGTGGAATTTCAATTGTAAACCGACTGTCAAGTGGCGAATTGTGATCAAATTGTTTGCGGCCAGCTGGCTGACTGGTATGAAGATATCCCGGATCCCGGGCTCCCAGGAAATTACACATCTTTATCCAATTTATATTCATATTTCCTTAATTGCCCGATTGCGGCTGGCAATAGATTTTTATGCGAGCCATAAGCAAGGCTTATCGGCCAGAGAGACCGAAAGTCGGGTGGAAATTTGCGCCTTGCATTGTCGGCCATCTATATATACGAGTATATGTGTATATGTACATATGGTATATTTGTAATTCCCTTATTGCATGGCAGGATAGGAAACGCTGTGCAAATATTGATATATAAAAACATGGCTCATGGCATAGATTTAGCTAAAACCCCGGCCATGCCGCAAAAAACGAAGCCAAATGCGTTGCCAACATGGCAATAACAACAACAAGAACAACAAGAACAGTAGGCCAGAAAAAAAACAACAGGGCAAACAAGGCAATTACAAAGTGCCAAAATGGCACAAGCCATAACAGTCCCGACCATCTAAGCTCCCCCCCTGCTCTACCCCCGCTCTACTCAACCCTTTGAAACCCAAAAACAAATAGCCAAAGCCATTTCAATGTATTTAGCCGGGGTCGGTCGGTCCACATATGCATAGCTATAGCCATCGACCCCATGGACCCCATGGACCCATGGAAGCTGCTGCGGCTTTTGCAACTGACTCTGGCAAACTGTCATCAATTTGGCGACTCGCCGTCGTTGCAACAGTATGTGGCAGCCACTGTGTGTGTGTGTGCAGTTAGAAAAACAGCCCCGAGGAATATCAATTCCATAATGCCATTTTAATTTATTTACAAATGTTTGAATTAAATCACAAGAAGTTGGTATGCAAAAAGTATATGGTTACAGAATCCTGACATATTGAGCTGATGGGTTAGAGATCAATAGAAGGGACAACGAAATGTAATAGTAATAAAACTGATTAAAGTCTTCTATTCAGTTACGATCCAGGCCAACAAATATTGGGGTTATTTAAGTGGCAATGAATTCTGAAATAAATTACTTTAAAACTAATAGATAGCTTAAATTTAATAGGAACCAATCTCCGATTGTTGCTTTCAGAGATTGCACAAATCATTCAAATGAGCATTCAAATGTAGTGCTATTTTTTTCACAGTGCCTTGGCCAATGGCCATATTGACAATATGTATTGAAACTCACTCAAGCTATTAATGCTGAAAGCTTTTACGGCCACTTCAGGCAGCAAGCGGCACGGATCGCCAGCGGCGTAGAAAAGGGGGCGGCGTTGGGATTGAGAAGGGCGGGCGCATGCCACGCCCCCCCAGGACGACCGCAGGCAGGCACCAGCTGGTGTCAAACTCAAAAGTGGTTTGTTCTCCTTTTTTTTTTTTGCTCCGCAATATTTTTTTTTGTTTCCCCCCGCCTTTCAACAAAAAACATTAGCCAAAATATAAACATGAACTTTTTGAAATAT
>JAJJHY010008598.1:21232108-21255930 GCA_021224005.1 Drosophila setifemur | reverse complement strand
TTACAAATGAGTGTTTAATAACAATAATAATAATAATAATACAAATTATATAATAATAATAATAATATTAACTGAAATATTAAAAATACCAAAATAAATAAACACATAAACATTCGAATATTTTATTATTTCCAAAGATCAAACTACAATTGGAGGCAACATAGATTTAATTGGTAAACTTTTCCGGCTTAATGTGACTTCAAAAATCAAAGTGATCTTTAAATAAGGTGATTTTAGTCTAATATATTTAATTTCACGAATTAATTAATTAAATAAAATTTTTTTTTTATCAAATGCAATAGGTTGCGTGTATTTTTATTTACTTGAATTGTTATCCTTAAAAATAGGATGTGTTATTTATGACAGTTTCCAAAAACTAATTTCAATAATAACTTCATTTGCATTGATATACTTTGCATAAAAATACAAATATTTGTACCATACAAAGAGATCGAATTGGGCTGATTGAAGGCCTTAAAATAATTTTTTTTTTAGTGAACTTTAACTATTTTTTTCTCTGTATATAGATCTCATCCATCTGTTTTCCCATTGGCTGGCCTCTTGAGTACCCCGAACAATTGGGACGTGGCAGAATCGTTGGTATTGAAATGTTTGCAGTCAAGTTATTGTTATTGTTATGCGAATTGTTGCCACCGCCTCTGGTTGAGATGAGGGTGTTGCTGTTGGCAAATCGACGTCTCCGTCTCCGTCTCCGTCTTCGTCTCCGGCACTGGAGTGAACCGGGTGAAGCGATTGTTGCCCCGTGCTCATGAAACTGTAAGCGAAAAGTTTGCTTTACTTTTGTGTCACGCTCCGCTGCTTCCCGCGCCCCAAAAACACTCAAATTGAAAATGTTCTCATAATTTCTGGCCGTAAAAGATTTCAATCGTGAATCGTGAATCGCGAATCGCGAAACTTTGCTCTGCCGGTTCGAGTTTACTTTTTACTGATTTTACAATTGATTTTAATACACACACAAAAATAGGAGGAGAAGGAGCAGGAGGAGCAGGAGAAGGCGACCTGAAAAAGTTGGTTGAAATCCTGTCAATTCAATCGTGCAACTAATTGAAATTTTGTCTAATGAAATTGTTTTGCAAAATGATATTTCACTTTTCTTTTGTGTATTTCTTTGATTAGCATAATGAAAGCGAACTCGTAAATAAACGAATCAAACCCTGACGTTTCCACTTAATCTACCATAATCATGTCGATGAGGTCAGGAGGTGACAACCATTTTGGCCAGTTGGCAAGAACAAAAACAAAAAAACGACCCACCAAATTAGACCCCAATAAAGCCATGTCGCAGACAGTCAAGCTGTGCTTTCAATCGAAATCTGTGTTCCTAGAATAAAAGATGAATTCTTGCACTGGAAATATGCGGGGAGGTCCTTGGGATTGATGAATGTGAAATTTTTTATATATTCTGGAAAAATTATGTGGTTAAGATCCATGATCAAAAAGTAAAGACTTAATTTGAAAATAATAAACACTATTCACTATATAAACTAAATTTTGTAATTTTTAATTATTTCTTTGGGTGTCCCAAATCTCATATAAAAGTGACAGATAAATTGCCCTCAAAATATGAATATTTGCACTGAAAATTTGAGGGAAGTTCTTGGTATTCATGAATGTGAATTCTTTGGTTTTTCTAATTTTTATATATTCTGGTCTTAAATATATTTATGGAAATGGAAAATGATGATCTAAAGATCCAAAATAAAAAATGTAATCACTTAATTTGAAACCGATAAACACTTTAAAATCTTCTCTTCTCCATTTTAACTTAATTTTGTAATTTCTAATTATTTCTTTGGGTGTGCCAAATCCCATTGGAAAGCGACAAATGAGTTGCCATCAAAATGACACGACATTTGCCGCTTAGCTCCTGGAAAATGCTCTGATTAGCTGGCAATTCAAGGGGCTGACAAAGTGTGCGCCGGCAATCCGTGGGATAGAAGACTGCCAGCCATCCGCTGATGAGCTCGGTTCGCAAACAATAACACACCGAGATTTTGGGGATTTATGAGGTTGCCTCGCCGTCGCGAACATTTTCCGTCTGCCGAGCCTTTTGTTTTCCCGATCTCTGCCCCCGGTTTTTCCCAGAGATTGTCGTGTCTTTCGATTTGTTTGCCATCTGTTTGTTGTTTCTTTTGTATTCAGACAATCAAACGCCTGCCGTTACTCATACGCCATGCTGGCCGCTCGTTAGCTGGTTAGCCGGATTGCTTCTTGCCTACTGGCATTGTTGTTGTTGGACCAGTCTGGTTGGGCGGAGACGGGCGTCCCGGCGTCCGACCACCCGCCTGTAACAATATTTATTCATGTTAATTAAATTGTGTGAATATCACAATTTTCCATATGACTGCGCACATTTATTGTCTTTCAATTTGCGGCTGTGGTTTCAGTTCAGTTTCGTTTCTAAGCGTTGAATACCTCACATTAATTGGGGATACATTTGGGGGCTTAAAAATTTGTTTTTACATTAATACATTTTTTTAAACTCGTATGGAAATTATGATGATGCATACAGAAATATATAAATGATGATTGGTAATATATATAATTACCTTTAGATGACTTTTAATGGAGAACTAAATTGTGGTATTTTTTGTGGTTACTTTTTTACTTGATTGATATTGAAGTTTTTAAGGGGTACCTTTCTCGTCCGGAAAACTCCAGCCGTGGTTTACCTAGCCATAGTTCGGTTATGGTTTCATTAGAGCAGGTTCCGCCTGTTCTGGGTCGCCGGGCATATGATTTCCCTGTCCGGCTTTTATGACTGTAATCCGTAGAGCTGCGAACCTGCAACGCATGCAGAAATAACCAATAATAATCTCTGTTCAATTTCCACTCTCCTTGGCCGCAAATTGCACGCAAGTGACGACTTCGGCCCGGAAACCGGTTCCGGGTAGAATAAGGGACCAGACCAGACCCAGTCGCCAGTCGCCACGTTTCCGCAGCTGACAAAATAATTTGAAAGCAATTTCGAGCGCCGAATAAACCATGCCTCCCGATGGGAAAAATTCGAAGCCAAAAAAAAATTGCCAAATTCGCACTTTGCCGGAACAAGGAAATTGTACGGTGACAATTTTCGGGGGCACACTGCAATAATATTTCAATATATGTAATTTCGCAATTCAAATTTTGGCCAACTGCAGTCGGAGTCTCAACTCTCCGACAGCGATAATTTCCCCCAAGAATGCAGCATTAACACGAGACGCAGATGGCCGAAGGGCTGGCCAAGAAGTGGATTATATCGGAGTGCTCTGGGAAGGATTGCCGGTTGCTGGGGTGTCCTGTGTGTGTGTGTTTGTCATATTTGCATGCGCAACTAAAAAGGTTTCTGGCTGCTGGCAAATTGATCCCAGCTCACTGGCTTATGAAGGACACACGGACAGAACTATTGTCTGCGAGTCCTTCGCAGGATGGGGGAATGGAGGATGGGGGATGGGGTGCGGTGGGATAATAAACGCTCCAGCTAGCTCACAGAAGAAAAAGATGCCGAAGTGGGAGAAGAAAGTGTAGCAGGAGGCAGCCAGGCAAGCAACGCAAAAAGCCAACTCTCAAAGGACCTGTGACAGGATAATGCATGCTTGCATTTTAGATGACAATAATGCATTTTTGTTTTAAGGGTAATTTTGCAGAATGTTTGTGCCCTGTCCTGCTCCGACTCCAACTCCGACTCCGACTCTGCTGCATTTCCCCAGGGATTTCATTAGACGAAAATATATATAAAGCAAGTTGTATTTATTTTTATTCCGCCAGGCAGGATATCCCGATGTCTCTCCAAGAACTTTGCCAGAGCGCACCCATCAAACATGGCCCGAAGGCGACTTCTGTTTCGCCCAACTACTATATTTAAAATTGTATTAAATTCTTGAAGAGAGCGCGGAAAGTACTTAAAACTTTTGCAGCCAATTAAATTCGCGATGCGAAATGAAAGGAGAGGTAAGTGTGGGTTTTAGCGCTCTGAAAACATATTCTTTATGGGGCTTACATATTTTATGGCACAATAATTTTTCAATTAAACCAACAACCATTCTGTCTCTCGCTCTCAGCCATAAATGAAATGTTGCCAAGCAGTTGGCGATGGAGGTCCAAATTAACATCCATTTTCCGCTGAGGGCAGAGAGGAGTGGAGGAGCGATGCTTTTAAGTATTTGTAAATTATGTTAATGACAGCACATTGACTTTATTACGGCCAGCATGGAAAGTTACCAGTGTCACAGCCGATAGAATTGGGATGGGAGAGCCAAGTTAACAACTTTCCCTTTAGCCATGTGGGTGTATCAAAAGATGGCGGCAAGCCGCAGTCAATTCTATAAAGCCAAACTTCATGAAATATTCACATCTTGCTCCTGGTCCTGGTCCTGGTCGTACATCAACCGAGACTAGACTTTGGTTAAAGCCACCTTAAAGACTTTCACTTGGCATTTAATCGATTGCACTTCAGTCTGTATCCGAACAGGGGATTATGGGAAAAAGTCTATACACTCAGAAAATGAGGCTTTATAATTTTTTGTAATTATAATATTTAAGATCGAGAAAAATGCAAAGAGAATAGGTAAGTACGCAATTGTCTTTATAATCATATATAACTTCTCTGAAGCATCCCACGAATTTTTGGTTGAAAAAATATAATATTCGTTTAATTTTAAAGAGTCTGAATTTAATTTTCTAAAAGTATTAAAAATTATTTAAGTTTATAAAGTAAACTCGGTTCTTGAAAGTTTATTCCTAAATGTGTTAAATTTAAAGTCTCTGACCGAAAAATCTTTCAATTATTGTAGTTTATTTCAAGGATGATTTGGATTTTATTGTATACTCTTTGAAAAAATGTAATTTTATTTATCCAATGGTTAAATTTAAAAGAGTCTGGAAATAATTTTCTGAAAGTATTAATTACTATTTGCGCTTATAAAGTAACCTCGTTTTTTTAAAGTCTGTTCTGAAAGGAATTTATTTTAAAGTCTCTGAATAAAAAATCTTTAAAAAATTATGTTTTATTATAAGTGTATATTTAAGGTGTATATTTTAAGAGTGTAAAAACACAGGACGGAGTTGCTCTGTTTGTTGTGCGTTTCCGCCGGACCCGGTGATGCTCGGCAGATGTCTGCCTCTGGTTCTGGTTATGGTTCCGGGGCTAATCCTCGGCAGGCACGTCCTTCTGCTCAACGGAAATCGCCGTTCAAAAATTACGAGGGTGGCATTTCGGGCCACTCACATGCCGCCGAATGTTGCACGGGAGTTTTGTTTACTTTTCATTTCCTTCAAGCAGATGCCACATGGTCCTCATCCCGGGAGTTCGATAAATAAACAGAACAGAACAGAGCAGAGCAGAACAGGGAGCAGAGCAGCGGGCTTGAGGGAATCCCCTTGACTCTTTGGGGTCGCATTTTTTCGTCACTGGCGACTAATTTGCAAGACAATTAGAAGGTCCTGGAAGACCCAGACGGTCGCTAATGAAAGGCGCGCGATAAGGAACCTGAATAAATGTCAAATGGCTGGGGCAAAACCGGAGGTTGGAGCAGCGCCCTGGGGCGACGCTGTCTGCGCTGAAAAGTAAAGTAAATGTTTGCTTTGGAAATCTGAAATTTGCATAATTTGCCAGGGAGACAGAAGCTGGGAGTCCTTGGAAAGGAGCGGGGCAGAGTCGGTCACCCCTGGCCCGATAAAGCCGGAGCATTATTCATGGCCTGTCCAAGGTGAATGACAAAGTTTTCGATGCAACTCGCTGTCCGACATCGGAGATAATGTCACATGTGGGTGACCAGTGGTAGATAATGTCCGGCCACTGTCAAAATGGACGCCGGTTTGGCCATCAGCAGGTGTCAGGTGGTAGCCGAGTCCTCACAGCTGACTCGGGCCAACAGGCTCAACAGGCTCAACACCCCCTTTCCCAGCCCAGTTGTATCGTATTTTTGCAGCCGAGAGCGAGCCTCGGACGATTGCGATACAAGGCTACACAAGGATACACAAGGAGCTGCAAGGACACAGCAACTTTCGCTCTCGGTGAGCGCGACTCTTCGTGAGTTGTATCGTGTTTATGCTGCCTGCCTCAGCCCTGCTGTTGTATTGAATTTTGCTCCCTAAACAAGCCGTAAACAAAGTGCAGAGGCGTAGTTTCTCCCGGGGGTCAGAACTTCGAATGATCTTTTATTATTATAATTTTTCCAAAAATTCTGACCGCCATTTTGTCTTCACCGGGGGAAACCTTCAGATTTTCAACGAGTATGTATTAGCTTCCGGTGGCGCCTCCCCTTTTTTTTGGGTATATAAGCCTTTTGTTGCTCTTGCATTACCCGCATTCAGACTCCGCCTCTGTGCTGTATATATGCGCTTCACGTGGCCTTTTACTGGACGCCAGTTGCACTGGTGTTCGTGAGTATCCTTGCAGCGGACAGAGAGCCGAAAGAGAGAGAGCGAGTCCTCGAACTGCTTTTCGGCTCTGGCATCGCTGCGCTTCGGTGGTGGATTGCCTCGAAGGACTTCAACGAACTCAAGAAATGCGCTACATTTCGTCGAGGTAAGACCACAAACTAATATTAAGTTTATTTTTTTGGTTGATTTATAAATTTGCTCATTTATAAAAATACTTTCAAGGTATTGAGTTATATTTTTTAATACTTTTTTTGTAAATTTCTAAATCTACAACTTAGGTTTACTCAAGAAAACTAATAATAAAATTTGTACATTTTATTGGGAAACCGTTTAATTAATATATTAATTAGAAATTCGAATGAATGAATTCGAATGTAGTAAAAAAATCCAAAAACAAAAACAAACTATTATTATGTTATTCGTTTTATTTTCAATTTAGTTTACTTTTGAAATGTACGATTCTGTTTGTGAAATATTATTTGTAAGAAATTTTCGGAGAAGAATTCATTAATAATTTGCCGAAATATATTTAAAGTTTGAGAATGTGTAAATTTATTGATCAGTAGTAAGTTTAAACACATACGTAATTACTTTTTTATATAATACTTTCATGATATAATAAATAAAGATTTCTGCGTTAGAAATACCATATGTATATTTTTTAGTTTGATGTATTTATTCTGATCTTTAATCCTTTATAAAACAAAATATATGATCACATATATAATGTAATATATCTTTTATATAAGAGAATCTTAAAAAAGTGAAAATAGATTGTATCTCAAATTAAATGTAGCTCATCAAGCAACTAACCCATTGAAGAGCCATCAAAAACGAGCGCGCACAAAACTCAGAAAACTGGAGGAGAGATACTCGTGGGCCACTTGGCCTGCAGCTGGCAGGATGGACGAAGGACGAAGGAGAAGAAGACGAAGCAGATGGTCATAGTCGCACCTTAGTGTCCTGGTGGTGGTTATCCTAGCTCTCTTTCTCCCTCACTCACCCGCTCTCTCGGTCGCTCTGTCTCTCTTTCTCCGAGTTGAATATGTGCGAATTAGCATATCAAATGCCATAAATGGCGCTAAGGCATCTGAGCTTGTGTGTGTGTGTGAGTGTGTGTGTGTGAGTGTGTGTGTGAGCTGCTCTCGTGTGCGTTCATATTTCCATTGTTACTCATACGCCACGTTGCACGAGCGAATGAGCGCACGAAGGGCGGTGCGACGTTTCCGGGTGGTAAGAGGGGGGTGGAAGGATGGTTGTATGTGTGTGTGTGAGTGCGATTTAGTTGCATGCGATAATGTCAACCGCAGAAGGAGCCACTTTCGAGCCACCCGGCTAACTGACTGACTGAGACTTTTATTCCGCTGCCTGGGTTGGCTCGCCTTGCGTGTCCTGCATTGGTGGCACGTGCATTACTTGCCCTGCGTGCCTCTGTGTGTGTGTGTGTGTGTGCGGTGTGTGTAAGTGTGTGTGTGTGTGGGTCGCATTTTTCGCTTGTAATGGTGGTGCAGCGGCTCTGCTGCCATTGAAACGGCCACCGAAACTGCCGGACGCCGACTTGGCTCTTCAGTGTTAATTCGTCGACACGAGGCGCTGCTTTTTAGCTGAGAAATAATCGTGTTGACATCTTGGTTGATTTCGCAGGACCCCACGCGGATTCGGAAACCGGTGCGTAAATCCCCCCATCTTCGGCTCCACCACGTGCTCGTGTTTCAGTTTTGTGTTTTCCTGCCTCTCTGAGACGCGGATTTTGTTACGGTGCTGGGATAAAAATTCGATACAGCGATACAACGAAAAGTGGGCCATTCGGGAGGTGTCCTGCGGGTGTGCTAGTGTGTGTGTGTGTGTGTGTGAGCACTGCATTCCGGTTACCGGAGAGAGAGAGAGTGTGAAGGAGAGAGTGAGTAGAAGGAGCCTAGCCCAGCTGCACCGAGCTCTGCAGGCCGCTCTCTTTTTGTTGTGCTACGTGTTTTGCTTTTGACCTTGTTTACAATTTCTGAGTTGCCACGAAGGACAATAGTGGTCGACAATGTGCGCATGTTTATAAGAAAACAGATCCTCCAGAAGGATCTGTACTTTTTAGTTAAGGTGTAGTCAGGGGATTTTGTAAATAATAGTTGGATATTATTTCTAAAATAGTGGAAACTCCACCCCAATTAAATGTGTTTTCAATTTTACAATTAATTTTTTGATCCTTTCGCTTACATTATGGAATAAAGTTTGGCCACTATCAAAGGAAAATATACATTTTTTTTAAAAAAGGTTGTATATTGATAATGTTTAAACAAAATGTTAATTATAATATAAAACAACATATGGTTTTAATCAAGAGTTAAATTAAAATTGACTTACAGTTCTAACAAAAACATTGGTTTAATAAATTACATTAATGTCAAAATTATTCAAAGATATTAAATGTTTCCAAAACAATATAAAGCTTTCTCTGTAGAGAATCATTCCAAAATATTTTTGGGACTTAGGAGCATAATCTGTTTTAAAATAATAATGTCTTATTAAATATTAATGAACAGTTTAATGAAGTTTTAACCATCCCAACATGTATTTGTATTTTAAAATGGCATACGTTTTTCCAGAAACTAAATAAAAATATGCCTTTGCCTTTTAAACAAATAGCACACCATTATAGTATTTCCAGGAGGGATTTCTTCCAGCTATTAATCACTTGAATGAGTTTTAATTTATTTGATTTAAGCCCAGCCGGACCCAAAAAATTCATGCGATAGTTGAATGGAATGTCCAAAGGAATGTCTAATTTTAATCTTATTTCTAATGCATTTATAATCAGGTCGGGATTACATATTTAAATGCCAGATTGAAATCACAGCCCTTCGGATCGGGACACCCTCCTCACACAGAGAGACGACCGTACACATAATTTATGTAAAAACTTTATAATCCATGAGAGAGTTTTTTTGTTGCAATGGCGCTTCATTAATTTATGAATATCAAATTGCATTTTGACGTTTGCCAACAAAAACTATTTAAAACTTGTTGCCACCACCCCTGTCTTTCTTGGGCTGCCCCCGGGCTCACAATAGCCTTGGTCCCTGTCCGAGGACCTCCTTCCCGGGTCAGTACTCCCAGTGAAATATCCCATCAACGGACCTTTCTTCGCCCTGGTCGCCTCCTGCCATTGGCGATTCCGGTTTGATTGAAGCACCCGCATGTACAGAGCATTTTAAATATTTACAAAGATATTTCAAAAAACGCTTTTGGCATGTTTTGTTTTTGTTCGCCTGCCCCAGCGCTCCTAGTCCTGTTCCTGCTCCTGCTCCTGCTCCTGATCCAGTTCCGCTTCCCTTATAATTGCTGTTGTTGTTGGTGGCGGCGTGTCCAAAGGTCCAGTGCGCCGTGTTTCCCCCAGTTGGTCGAGGGTTTTGCTCATTTTTTGGTCGTCGGTAAAAAGGGCAAACGAACTTCGAATGTGGCATGAGGGCGGTCGCCCTTAAAATGGGGGGGCGGCGGGCGGGGGGCGGGGCCCTTGAGTGCGCGTGTGTCCTTTTAGGAAAGTGTCAAAAACCGTTGGTCAAAAAACCGTATGGCAATTATTCAACACAATTGAATATGAAGTGTGGCAATGGCAAAGGACGAGGAGCAGAGAGTTTGCTTGGGAAATGCCGGGCGCAAAAAAGTTGCAGCGCTGGCCAAATAATGAAAAATACACCCACATCAGTATTTTTCGGCTGTCTGCACTCCAACACACCCCAACACACACACACACACACGCAAAGTACCAATACTTTTGCACCCTTTTCATGTCCTGTGCGTTGTTGTTGTTCCTGTTGCTGCGCAGTTGCTGCCGCCTGGCAATTTTTCGGTGATAAAATATTTAAATTTAATTAAGGCCACCAACGAGCAGCCCGATTTCCGAGTGCCTGTGCCAAAGGGAAGATGAAGTGGACTCGGCAGCACCAACAACAGCAGCAGCAACACCAACAGCACCAGCAGCACCAACAGCAACATCACCAACAGCAGGAGCAACACAAAAGCTACAGCAACACTGGACCTTTGACCCTGCATTCCCATTCCATGGATACGGGACCCAGGTCCTTTTTGCGCCTTTTGCATTTGCGTGCGGTGCGTTTTGGAGGCTTACGGCTGCCCGGCAAGAAATTCATTAAAAATTTTTGCTTTGATGCTACCAAATTCTTTTTGTAAGTTTCTTTGTACTTTCGGCTTTGCTCCCCAAAAACGAATGTATCTCACAGCCAACAGCTACAGCAACAGCAGTACAGCAACCAAACATACTTTCAAAGGACCTCAGAGAGCTCTGTGTGTCCTTGCCAATGATTATTCTCCTGACTAAACCCCTTTTTTGGTTTTTGTAATTAAGCCCGAGAGCCACAGAACTACCATGCACGCGTATATCGTACTTATTAGTTCGAATACAAAAAAAAAACAAATTGAACCCGATTGCAGCTGGGAATTGTTGGCAAAACGAAAACTTGGCCTTTTCCGGCATCTTAATCGCCAGCTAGAGTCAAAAAGTTGCTGTCCTACTCGTCCAAAAACCCAGAAGTAAAACCGAGAACTATTTCTGCTGTCTGCTCGTAGCTCTGCCACCAAACTTTTGATCTTGAGTTGTGCAAATATTTTTCATTATGCGGCCAAGTATTTATGGAATTATGCAAATTTGTTTCCAAGATATTTGTTTTTAGCCTGCTGTTGGAAGCAACAACAAAAAGGAGGTGCATTTTTTTGAGATTCTGGTGTTGTTTTAAGAGGATAAACCAAGCTCGAGGTTGTCCTTGACTAACGAATGGCTATATGTAATTTTTGGTGTATGAATTACATTTCCCAAACTGTTTTAGTTGTATAATATGTTTATCTAAATTAATGTATATTTTAATATATTAAAAGATATCTTAAATGGCGCTTAAGTCCGTTCGCAAAAAAAGGTAAATTAAATATGTATTTATTGCGGCTTCACATTTAATTTTTATAAAAGGGTTGTACAACTTGAATATAATTATCTTATTGACTAACGAATGACTAAATGTAGTTTTTGGTGAATGAATTAGAATTTTAACTGTTTTAATTTTATTATAAGTTTATCTTAATTTATGTATATTTAACTATATCTTAACTGACGCTAATATCCCTTTGCAATAAATGCTAATTAAATAGGTATTAATTTTCTGTGGTATTCCTAAGATATAGTTCACATTTAATTTAAATATAATTATTTTATATATTGAATTACAAATGGCTGTTTGTTATATTTGGTGTATGAATTTCATTTCTGAAACTATATTAGTTTAATGTGTCTATATGTTTATCTAAATTTATGTATATTTAAATATATTTGAAGATATCATTTATGATTGTAATATCACTTTGCAATAAAAGGATAATTAAAAAGGGATTTATATAAAAATTAAATCCCTTTTCTGTGGTATTCCTAAGAAATTAGTTCACACTTAAAGTGATTATTTAAAAGAGTTGTACAACTTAAATATAGTAATATAATTTTTTTGTATTGAACTATTCCTTATTCAGTTTTCCTGTCCTCCCCTTATTGATGGATTTGAAATTACCTCAACCTGAAAGCTACAGTTTTTGGGAGCCGTAAGACAAGTATAAGATTGACCCCTGAACCTGATTGATTCCATTTCGCAAATTGAGGCTTCTCTGGCCGGCAGGCAGTCTGACAATTAACCATGGCCAAGTGATTGAGGCCCAGAAATTTGGCCAGTGGCATTTTCCTACGAGGGCCGCACACGTGCACCTGTTTTGTCACATCTAAAATTCTATTGTTTGGCCTGCTGCAAGGATTCCTTTTTTGGCCAAAAATGCGTGCGCACCAAGGACGAACGCAGGCGAAGTCAACAAACGGGGGTGTGGACAGAGGCATGCAAATTGGCCGACGAACAGGGGGGGGTGGGGAGGGAAAGGGGAATCCCTAAACAGGAGCGGCCAATTTTTCTTGCATTTGCCTTCCGAAGGGGGGGCAGAACGAAACTTTTACGGGTTTTGCTGGTTTTCTGTGGGTTCTGTGGGTGTTATTGTTGGTACTACTCCTCGTGCTGTTTGTCCAAGTTGCCATTTCAAGCGTGTTGCAATGAAAAGCAAACTTTTTCGGGGTTAGACTGCCTGTTTTTCGGGTTTCGTCCGGCTGCAGAACTCAACTGTGGCGAACACGGGGCGTATACGAAATTAAAATGCACTCAGCTGAAAAATTGGTTTTCTCGTTCTTGACAAACTTTGAGTGATTTCTGAAAGCCTCTAACGAGTCCCAGCCCATCGAGGGCGAACCAAGAGTCGGAGTAAGCAACAGGCAACTGGCGAGGCGGCTCCTCTGGCAAATTCCACCCACAATGAAAGGTATCCACCTCCAAATGAGGGAGGGGGAGGACCCTCTCTACAGAGGGACCCTCTGCCGCGACTTTGTTTTCGCAAAAATTGTTTTAATAAGGCGTACGTTTTAATCAAGCATGCCAAAAATAACTCATAAATTATGAGAAGCCAAAAGGAAGCTGATACCCAAGCGAAAGGAATGATAACAAGTAGCTCTGGAAATGCTTGACTTATTAAAAATATATGGTTACGTATTTTAAGTCACCCACAGTTGAGCATCTTCGACTGAAACCACTATCTGGGGCACATAATTCTGCGGTGTTAACAACCGGTTTGTTGCCTAAATTAAATTGGGAATATCTTTATTTTTCTCCTGTTACAGAATATGCTAATAATTAAATTCAGTTCATTTTGTTATTCACTTAAGCTCCAAATATTAATTAAATAAAAAGTAGGCCAATAATATAATAATTTAGAGAATACAACCATTTCTACATAGTTACTAAATAAATGAAAATACATTGGCACTTAGAAGGAAATAGCTAATGGGGGAAATTTATATTAAAACAAGAAAAGAAGGCTAGCTTCGGGGTCCGAAGCTTAGAACACTCTTGCAGACCAGTTATATAGCCGATATAGCCGATTTTTATAAATCGGCTCTAGTGCCAATGAAAAGTATTTCAAAGATGAGCTCAATGATTAAATGAATTATTATAATTATATATAGTGTATAGTATAGTTTATAGATTATTGTTTTTCATAATTAAATGAGATTCCTAGGATCTTGTAAATCTTGTAAAAATCTGCATTTTAGTCCCCGATTTGAATTCAGTTTTGAATTTATTTTTAAGCATGGGTTTTGTTGTTCTGTGCTCCTGGCTCAAATTTGACAACTTTGTACGGGATTTCAGGAATCAAGTACCAGGCGAACAGAAAAAACAGTAGTCTGATTTTGATCATCTTTGTGTTGTCTTTTGTGGAGGAGGGGAAAGGAATTGTAACGTTCTAATTGGTCGTAGGTAAAGAAAAGAGATTTTGAAACAACCGTTTCAACCGTTTGGGAGTACATTGAGTGCGATCACATTGAGTGGGAGCATATTGAGTGGGAGCAGTTGGGTACTTGCTGCTGTTGTTTTCTGTTGCTGTTGTTTTTTCTGTTCGCCTGGTACATTAAATCAAAGGAACATCCCATTCAGAGCCTCAGTTTCAAAGTCCGTACAACAAATTACAACAACGTTAGGGCGCAAATTTGTCAACTTTGTCCGGGATTTCAGAAAGCAAATACCAGGCGAACAGAAAAAACAAAAGGCTTATTTTGATTATTAATTTGTGTTATTTTATGTGGGAGGGGAAAGGAATATTTACCTTCCTATTGGTCATTTGTAAAGAAAAGAGATTTTGAAACAACCGTTACCTGTAGTGGAAGCACCGATGGAAGAACATTGAGAGGAAGCAATTGGGAACTTGCTGACGTGACGTTATTTCAATGGAACATCCCATTCAGTGACGTCATTCAACAAAATTTATTCCACGCAATTAGAAAAATGTAGCATACTTTTGGGGCTATATTAATAATCGCTCTTGGGTAGTTTGTAAAAAATGTTGCATCTTTTAGGGATACCTAAAAATGTGTGAAGTAATTGATATCGACCTTCTGGAGATAAATACAGTATACGAGTATATATAACTTATATAACTTTCTGGTCAAAATTAAATACTCTCTGCAGGAGAATATAAAATTGTTATTGCGTGATGTACAATTTTTGTTTTTTCTTTTATTGGCTTAAGATTAAGGTATTTATTAAAAAGCAGGAACATAAAATACTTGTAAACTTGTTTAGTTTAACCAGCTATTTCTTGTTCCTTTTCTTTTAGCTGAACTAAGCTTAGCTTGAGGTTAAGGCCAAAATAGCGAATCTGTCGAGCGGACTATCGACCAGTCCCACCGCGGGACTGGGCTTTGTGGGCATCCTGCCCTGCTCGCTCCACTGGCAGCCGCCGGGCAAGTCGCCCAAGCTGCTGGGCTACCCCTCCTCGCGCTTCTCCCGATCCTCCAGATCCACCGCTCGAGCCAGCAGCCAGCCGTATGCAATGCCAGCAGGCAGCAGCAACAGTTGCTGCGGGAGTGGCAGTGGTAGCAGCAATAGTTGCCTCCAGGATTGCCGCTGCTGCAGGCAGGCCTACGAGCATTTACCAGTGCCGCGCTTGCAGCACCAACTGCCGCCTCCGCCCCTCTACCAGCTCCCACAGGAGCAGCCTCGCCCGCAGCAACAACAGCAAGTTAGCTGCATCACCACACTGCAGCAAACGACAACTACGCAGCAGGTGCAACAGTTGCCTGTTGCCACATCCGATAATTATACATACGGCACCTGCCTGCTGCCTACAACAACTACATCCAATACCTACGTGAGCAATGTGGCAACTGTACCCCATTGCACATCGCACTGCCATGGACACGGCAGCAACATGCAATCCTGCAACAGCAGCAGCAGCAACATGAGCAGCTGCAGTAGCATTGCGCCTGCCCCCACACCGCCCATGATCTTTGTGCCTTTTATGATGCCCGTGCAGCAACAGCAACATATGCAGCAGCAACAACATCTCCACATTCAGCCTCCATTGCCGCCAGCGGATGATTGCAAGCCGGTGATCCAAGCTAAAAGCGTTCCTCCACCCCCACAACCTCCGCCTTTGCTCACCCACTACGTTCAGTCGCCTCCGCTTCCGCAACCGCCTCTGCCACTCCTCCCGCCACCCCACATTGCCTGCCCTCCGCCCACCAGAGCTCCTGCCACGCCCCCGCCTTCAGCGCCGCGCTGCGTCCAGAGCCTGAAATCCGCGGCAGCTGCGGCTGTCAGCGTTTATCAGCGGGTGAGTAGTGAAGAATGTCAATCAATCTATCGGATTATTAAATTAATTGAAATCCTTCAGAAATTAAAATTAATTTAAATTAATGTAGGCATGTTTCTCCAAATCCCTGCATAAGATTTTAATTAATTTTACAATAGTTATTTATAGATATTTACTGACAGATTTTAAAATATATCCTATTGAGTTGGGGATCGTTTGATAACTTAAATTAATTTGAATTAATGTTAAGATGTTTATCTGAGTTTGTGGGATAATTTTAGATAAGTGCAGAAATTTTGTTTAATTATGGACTTTAGTCATCAAATCTACATTATATATTTAAAGTTAAAGCTCTTATTAGTCCATCATCATTAATAAATACAAGAATTCGGATAAAAATGTGTGGGGTGTTTGAGATTATTGAGCTTATTTTTAAAACTCCAAAAAATTATTAAAAAATGTATGCAGCACCTAAATTGACATTAAATTTTCGAGATTTCATTTGTTCGATATTTTTTCGGGGTTCTGTAGATATTTGGAACCGAACATAACATTCTGTATACGATAATAAGACCAAATAAACATTTGCTTAGATCATGTGATAATGATGAATATATAAATTGAGCTTGTGAAAATGTTTGTAACAATATATAAAACAAAGTTCACTTTGTTCCCTCTTTGGTGAAAACTTTATATAACTACTTGTACATATATCAAGAGCACTTCGTCAATAGCGTTTCAAAATCCTGGTCGGCTACTAAAATGTTGCAATTTGCGAAGGACAAGAGGAGCAGGGACAATGCCACGTATAGTTAATATTTATGGGCGTGTGCTGCTGCCAAACTTCAATTTACATAAACATAAAAGACAAGCAACATCTGAGAAGCTCTTCCCGGGGAAAGAGAATCTGCATGCATGTTGGTGAGATTTAGCGCAGCGACAGGACACAAAAAATCAAAGCCACCACCAGGAGGGGAAGTGCAAATCGGTGCGAGCGGAAGTGAACCCGCAGATAAAGGATACTACAGAGGGGTGTGGAAGAGGGGTAAGGGGAAAAGAGTAAGGGGTGAGGGGAGAGGAAAAGAGGGAAAGGAGCGTTGAGCTTACGGAGAGCACGGAAAAACTAATGCATAACCTAGTAAGATCATCAACACGAAATTTTACAGCAAACTCATGTCCAAGGATGTGGAAATAAACTAGTTGTTTTTGTTGCCGTGTCCTGAACCTCCGTGTCTTCCTCCTCCCATCCTTTATCCTTGTAACCATCCTTCCCCCTGGGCAAGCCCCCCTCATCCACTGCTGTCCTGCGCGCTCAATGACTTTTGCATTTAATATGAGTAAAGAAGCGCAGGACAACAACACGAGTAGCCGGATGAACACACTGGAAAAAATTTACATATATATTTGCAAGGGAAAAGTTATAAAAATAAAAAAGTACTTCAAATTGTACTAAGAACAGAACTACTTACATATATATTTTCAGATAATTCCGATTGTTTCTAGGTTTTCACTAGAATCTTATCTGGTGTAATCTTATCTTAATAATTGCATCATAAACCATTGCATCTTTAAAAACAAAACATTTTATTATACTTAGAGATACTTCGAAAAAATATATCTTTATTTTAATACCTAAATCACTTCAAATCAGTTTCCAATCTAATTTTTTACGAGTGCAAAAATGAGGGTCGGTGGGGTCAAAGAGCTGAGCTGGACTCGAGGATTGGGCTTTTTGGCCCTTTACGGCGGGCTTGAATCCTGGCCAGCAACATGCAAAACGTGCTGTTTAAATTACGTTCCTGCCGGCAGATCTCGGATTTCGGATTTCAGGTGGGGCCAGGTGGGGCAAGGACAAGCAGATAGCGGATAGTAGATACTGTCTGCCGACGGTTCGCAGGCACTCCGTCTGCAGGTTCCTCTGCTCCTTGGCCGCTCCGTGTCCAGCGATTCGTTTATTTGATAGCCTTGCTGTTGATGCTTGTGCATTCCTGATAAGTTCGTCCTGATTAAGAATCTGCAACACAAAACTCTTGGCACAAAAAAAACAAAACAAACAAAACGCGTCGTCAGCGGTCACTCTGCGAATTCTTAATAAATTGCAGAGAACTTGCCTCGGATTACGAAATATACATAAATTCATAGGTTTTCGGCCAGCAGTGTGTGTGCCTTTCATATTTTCTGTTGACAACTCTGTTGCATCCTCTTTTCGTCCTTGGTCCTTGAAGAGGGGAAATATACTTTACATGCGAAATAAACATAAGCAAAATGCACATCTAGTCTCGCATCCTTAATGCTGTTCATTCACATGTGCTTAAGTAGTTTTATTTAGGAACAGCACACAAACACACACCCACACACCCATCCAGGACTCAGGACCCAGGACTCTCCTCTATCTGCACATTCGAATGTTAAATCTTTCATGAAATGCCTTTTTTTCGACAGGACGAACGTCTGTCCGTCGGTTCGTCCATATCTAATACATCCACAAAACACTGAGTGGTCGTGTGTGCAATGCGGTCTTCCTGCAACTTAACAATACCGTCGACTCCCCCCTTATCCTTCCCCCCTTGCCCCTCCCTCCGACAGCATTCACTTTCATTTGTTTTTGCATTTCCTTTTCCAGTTTTGTGAAAAACCGAGCGCGCTATCATGCACAAAGAAAGCATTTTATGAGCTGCCTTTAATGTTTACTCTAGACCAATGTTATAATGTACTCTCACCCACATGTAAGTGGGCATATATGTTCAAATCCGATTGTACAGAGGGAAAAAATATAGCAAGATCTTCTTTGAATGCAAGCGAACATAAAATAAACCTTTTTGTTTGTATACTTTATTTAGTAAAAGTTACTTTTATAATTATTTAATCGAATTATTTGATCATATTAAACAATTATCTTTAATTTGTCGAAGTATATAGTTGAAAATATAGCAACACCTTTTGAAAAAGGTTTTTATTTGTATACCTATTTAGTAAAATATACTTTTATAATTATTTAATCGAAATATTTGATCATATTGAACAAGTTATTACATTTAATTTGTCTAAAATAGGAACCACTCATTAATCAAAATAAAATAAACAAATATTTTAGTATAGGTTTGATTTAAATCAAAACTGCCCGAATTTGTTCACTGTGTAAGAATGCTGGGGATCTGTGAGTTAGCCACAATGATTTTGGTGCTTGCATTAGAAAGTTTTCTGGGATCTGTTGCTGTTGCAGCATTTGGAATCACTTGGAGGCACCTCCTTGACCCTCCCCTCTGGCATTCTACTGGGGGGGAAAAACAGTCGGTTTCCATCTAATAATTGCTCTGCTCATATTCCATATGCTCTGGCGGAGTATTTCAAAGCGGATTTCGGTGCTAGAGGTTTTTTTTTGTGTTTTGTTTTGTTTTTACGGCTCTAACCATTTCTCTGTTGTTGGATGAGGTGCCCCTAAGCTGTGTATTTTATGTTGTTTATTTGGGGCTGTCGAAATCTTTTACTGTATTCAGCTCCATGGCAACGAGGCTTAGTGGGGCAGAGTTGTTAAGTGGTTACATCATAAATTGAAATGCATCTGCCAAGAGTGAAATAAAGCTAAATGAATGGAGTAATTATCAATCATAGCAGCTACTAAGAGGCTTGCTGTAAGCTCGGAATTATTGTCTATGATGAGAATTATATTGTAGATATAGAAATGTATAAAAGTATTTATTTTTTATAAAATTAATATAATTATAATTCAACCAAGAAATCAGTGTTATATATACTTGTATATACAACATACTGAACTGACATTCCTCCCAGCTTAAAGTTGTATATATAAATTAATATAATTATAATTTAACCAAGAAATCAGTGTTATATAAACTTGTATATACAACATACTGAACTGACATTCCTCCCAGCTTAAAGTTGTATTTTGCCGACTCCCTCAATTCCCTCAAAAGGATTCCATTCGCATCCTTTCTTTGTTGTTCCCGGGCACTCGGCACTTCTTTTGTAGAAAAAAAGTGAAGTGGCTGCCATTCGATGCTCATTTTTTTAATGCACGATCGTAGGCACTGTCAAAAAGCAGTGCCAAAAGGAGCGGAGATGGAAAATGGAGATGGGGTCGCCACATTCGGATGCTGGAGTGTGTAAAATAAAAACACCAAAACCAAGGGAAGAGGAATCCTTCGACCCGGCTGTGGTAGAGTCAGAAGCAGTGGCTGTGGCTTAATGGCCCCGATGGGTCGCGAGTGATGCGTAAGTGAATCCATATTTCATATGTCGCGTTAACGGCCCAGCAAAAACCCAAAAAATACAGAGACACACATTTCGAGGAGTGCCAGAATTCGTTGACTTCATTGGAAGAAATCCAAGCAAAAAGCATCTCCAACCGTGGCTGTCATTATATAGCTCTCAGCAATGGAAAGCTGATGCTGAAGCTGAAACAATGCGAAGGGAGAGGTCCCCCCCCCCCTTTTCCGGGCATGTCCTTGCTTAAGCAGAGGAAATTTGATAGCTGCGCCAAAGGATGCAATATCAAAGGACTGCCTTGTGGCCAAAAGGAAAGTCCAAGGAAACCGTTGACAGCCAAGCAGCCAAACTGGCAAATTGGACAACCAAATGGCAGCAAAGACAAAAAAAAAAAAAAACAAAAAGGAAGTTCGCTGAAAATAAAAACCAAAAACACAAATAAGAAAGGAAAAACGCACCCGAAGCGCAAAAATCCAAATCCAAATCAGAACTTCGCCTCGGGGCCCGTAGTTCCACTTGAAAGCTGCCAAGCAATCCGTGGCATTAACAGTCGCACAACCGCCAGCAGAATGTGGTGACTTTCCCGGCCTGTAAACGCTTCATTGCTCCCTGGGGAATGCCAGCCCAGCTTCTGCGCCCCCCCTCTATTATCCTTGTCGTCCTGCCGATCTCACCATGAGCATCTTGGTGGCACAGTCCACAGTGCACTGTTAATTCAATTTGCCAACTGGCCGCGAGGTGGCGCCCCAAAAGTGCCAGCCACTCTGTTGAGTGGCCCGAATTTCACCGCATCTGATTGTATGACTACATCCTAGTCCTTCGTCCTTCGCCCTTCGTCCTTCGTGATTCGCCATTTCTTCCCTGAGTCCTGTGCGTGGGAGTATGTCGCGCATTGGCTTGTCAAAAGTCTTTTAGGCATTACTAATCTTCAAGGAATTTTCATTCACCAAAAATTTTTTAATTAAGTAACTGAACACTCTTTTAAATTTCTTTAAATTTATTATATGCTTCTCTTAAAAATAATATTGCACTATTCCTGCCATGAATTGATTTTAGAGGATTAAAAAAAATGATTTTATATAATTTTGGTATTCCGATTACTCTGTATATTGAATATTTAATATTGAAATTTCTGAAAACATATTAGTTTTTATTTCTGTCTACTAAAAATAACTTTTTAGATGTATAGGAAATTGTTTGACTCTGCTGAACTCTAGAAATTATAGGTGCTGAACAATTGGAAAATAGAACCAAAATAATTGCAATAAAAATTTAATCTACTATTATATTGACAATAAGCATAGACAAATTATACATTTTGGTTTATTTAATTGGGTTTATGTATTATAAAAATTTATATTCTTTGCAATTGTTTTTTTTGCAAGGAATTATAATTTAATTCTTGTATTTCGTGTTCTACTAATAACAAATATAAAGCTACAAAGTTATTTTTGAGTACCAAATTCAATCCGCAGTTCCATAAATTGAATTACAGAAGAAAAATACGAAGTAGAGTGTTTTGAAGGAAATGGGTTAATCTTCGGCTGACAGATAAAAAGGGATGCCAGGAGCAGGAGGGGCGGCGTCAGGAGCAGGCTCGCTGGCTTCTTAGTTGTTGCTGCTCCCTGATGCTGCTGGCACTTGAAAGCTTTTACCACAATGCCTCTGTGTATGGGTGGCTCCCGGAGATGCGTGAGTGGGTGTGGGTGTGTGCGTCCGTGCCCGTGTCCGTGTCCGCATCCGTGCCCATTCCCGTGCGCATCTGTGTGTGGGTGAGCCGTCAAGTGCTCCTTTGTTTCTCGCTGTGTGCGAGGGCGCCAAATTTCAAAAGCAGCCGCCGCGCAAAAGCTTTTTTGCTGCCAACGGTTTATTTTGCGCGACACTCGACGAGGACAGAGCCTTTGAAAGTGTAAACGCTGTCAGCAGCTTCACTTTCAATGGCACATGGCCCATGCGGCGTATACTTGATACTGTATACGGTATACTGTACACTGTGCCATTGGAGGCGCGCTTAAGCGACATCTCGTCTCTTAAACCCTTGCCAGTCCTAATTTAATTTAGCGGAAATTTAGTTTTCCCCTTTCTATTTTTTTTCTTCTTCCAATTTTAGCCATTTTTTGTTGTCGTTTTTCGTTTAGTTTTACTTCGCTTTGCTGTTAAGGTCAAACCGCCAGGAACAGGGCGAATTAAATGCAATTGACAGTTGCAATTTCCAACTGGCTGTCAGACCAAATCCCAAAGCAACTGCATTCGAAACAAGGACCAAGGACCAGGGACCAGGAGAGAGAGGCAAGGGGCCCGGAGAGCTGAATCCAAACTCTGTTGTAACACAATAAAATGCAACCTCAACTGACACAAAGAAAATGTTTTTCGCCGAATGTGAATGTGAGCGAGCAAGAAATCGGTCGTGCGGGGCCGGAAAGGACGAAAAGGGGGCGGGCCAAAGGACGAAGGCGTGTCGCTGGCAAGCGATAGACAACACGTAAGCGAAACAACAATGCCAACCGAAGCCAAACCGCCGCGGCTGTCAAATTAGAGGCACATTCAGCCACCGGCAACTTTGTGGGAATTTTTTATTAAAAGGACACGAAACTTCGTCCTGTCCAGTTAGTGCATTGCATTAGCCCTTGGAGAATGCTCACCGCCCTTCCACAAATAATTGCCAGATGAAATTAATCTCGTCGAACGGCAGGTGTGCATATTTCACATAGCAAGTGCGAAAATCAGTGAATTGCATTTCGAATCCCATTGAATCAATCATTATGGTTAAATAAGCAATTTGCACCAAAGGCGTTGATTCATGACCACTGTAATTCCGGCTCACAAGTAATCGTAATTGAAATACCCGGGCATTGTTCAAGTTTAAGTTTAGCAATTGGCAACCACTCAACCTGAATCGTAATTAAGTTTCATGGCCTGCAAAAACAATACTCAGAGCCGAATGTGTTGTCACAAATTTTGTATGCAGTAATGTATAATCTGATATGCTCGTACACTCAAACAAAAACTAGGTATGACAATGGGGTAAGCTCCTAAATATAGGTGAAAAATTAATTCGAACCTTTGCCAAATTCTTATATATTAATTTAATATAATGGGGAATAAAATATGCATTTCCTACGAATTTTATTCTCTACTGAAAACATGCAAATTAAATAAATAAATAAAGGTTACAAAATAATTCAAGCCTTCGCCTTTTATATTAATTTAATATAATGGGGAATAAAATATGCGTTTCCTACGAATTTTATTCTCCACTGAAAACATGCATTTTCCTCAGTGAACCCAAAAACACAAAATATCTATCAATGCCTGTCTCTGCTTAGTGCCTGTAAAATATTTCCACAAATTCTCTCGAGTTTATTCTAAAATTTATTTAATGGCAAATATTTGCCGGAAAATTACCTGTTCAATGAGGAGTTGAAATAAATGCGAGCATTATTAGAATTTGCAACTGGACAGGACGAGGCTTTGGAGGATGTTCTCAGAACTTCATCTGACTGACGCATGTGAGTTGTTTGTTTAATTTTGTTGCATTTTGTTGGTCAATTAATTTGCATGTCGTTGGTGGTCTACTACAACTACCGATAACTTCACCTTCGAAGACGTTAGGTGATGGTATTTTTGTTCATTAAATTAGTGTATGTGGTGACTGGGACAAATCGACTGTCTGTCAATCGGCAGGCCACCACTTCCTCTCCATTTTTTGCTGCCCAGTTTCATTGGAATTCTTTGGGGTCTATGGTCCATGGTCCATGGTCCCCAGACTTGTTTTGTTTGTCTTTCGCAACGTGTCCTGGGCATCTTTATTTTCAATAACAAATAAAAATCCAGCGCCAGTACAGGCAGTGAAATAAATTGCAGGCAGCAACCTCAGTTTGTTATTCGAGAACTGAGCTGTTTTGTCTGCCCAGGATTCGAGTCCATTATATTTCCCCACATTGCTCCGTTGCTTTTTGGGCATTTAATTGGCCGTATAATTGATTGGAGTTGCTGTTGCTTTTGCTTTCTGTTTGTTGTTGCGGCTGCTGCTCCTGGAA
>JAJJHY010008598.1:21210644-21232083 GCA_021224005.1 Drosophila setifemur | reverse complement strand
CATCTAACTCATTATGTGGTGTGTGTGGTGTGTTTGCAGCAAAACATTTGAAAATTCCGGCCCAAGTGGCAAAGTTTCTTTGGCCAACTATTGAATTGGCTCGTGGCAAAGGCAGGAAAGGAGCCTTTGATAGAATCACCCCTCATCCTGACTGGCTGACTGGCTGTTCTGGCCCTATAAATTCGTATTGTGTTCGCTGGTACTCTGCGGTGCGTAATTAATTATATTTGCCTCCGACTCAAAATGTCAGTTGCTCTCTAATTATTATTATTCGAATAGGGGCAGTCCGGCCACGGCCGGAGGCCCCTTCCTTCGCCATATTCCTCCGATATCCATTCTCGAAGGATATCTTTTCTGCCCGGCTCTCACAGGTTGTTTGACATTAATTGATTTATTTGCCTTTTACATAAATTAGGCACCGAATATTTGGTTTCGTGGCCGAAATTCAGTTGGAGTGAGTTAATGTTGTTTGGGGGTCCAATGTCAGTTGATTTAAGTATGTATTAAAGTAAAGAAATTACTAGATAGGTTTGTTTTAGTAATCAATAAAGTAGATAATGTGCAAATACAAAAATTATTAACTTAAATTACAGGGTACTTCAATATATAATTTAAATTCTCATTACAAATAAGGAATGTTAAAGTGGGATATTATCAAATTAACCATAATTTTGAAGTAGTAAATACTAAAATATTTTTGTATCTTAAGTAACCTAATCTAATTACCAAACATATTATTAAGTGGCTGTGGAATATGAGCAAGAAAAACGAATTTTTCAAAAAAACTTTTTGGCCTTTTGCCAGTAATCGGAGCTTAGCTGTTGCTGATTTTGAGCGTTCGCTCAGCTGGAAAACGCGATCCTGGTGGGGAAAATGGTGGGAAGGAGGCAGAGGAAGAGCTAACGGGGAAAAAAGCAAACTTTTTGACAGCGCAACATGCAAAAACAAATTACCAAACAGTCAAACTGTCAATTACGGGGCAATTAGTTGGCTTCGATTAAATGGCAGCCATCGCTGTAGTTGCTGTCGTCGCTTAAGCCGTTTCGTTTCGGTCCGCTTACAATGGCTTTCCACTTCCACTGCCACTTCCAGCTCCAATTCCCAACTACCAACTTCCAACATCTCCCTCCCACTGCCCTCCCCACAGAGTGTGCAAATATTTGTGGCTGAAAATTAATGTCCGACAAGCCAGCGGCCTGGACAACTTTCTGTGATAATTGGCCAACTGCATTCGGTCCGCTTAAGTGGCCGGCCAGCAGTTTGATTTATTCCCGCTCCCCCGGCGCTGCAACTCCGGCCTTCGATAGCCAGGTGCTCGGACCGGACCGGACCGGATCGGATCGGTTGCATCCCCGGTGGGCACTCAAACGCAAATACACAACATTTACAACTGCCCCAGCCAAGGCTCCGCAATGCACTTTCGGGCCCGGCAAGTGATAAGAAGATAAATGAGCGCATCCTGCCGGCAAGGGTTAACTCCTGCACTTGCAGGATATAACTAGCAAATGGTATTTCTGGTAAGGAATTTGCACAAAAAATTGGGTTTCTTTATATATTTTACTAAATACGAATTTGGAATATTATGGGAATTAGGTATATTTCATTTTAAAAATGTTCAGTTCTTATATTTTTTTTGTATCTTAAAGTATGTTTTTAAATTTGAATAGTTCGCAAATATCAGCGTATTTTATTTATTTTAATTTCCTTAATACTTAAAGTTGATGGATTTTATCTCAAAAATTGTGATAAATTAAATTTTACCTTGTTTGATTGGTTTCAAGAGGCCATTTGCCAAACTGATTTGGTAATTTCATAATATACATTCATTTCGAATTAACTAAAATACATATTTTCATTTTGAATATTTTCCAATTAAAAATTTAACCAGAAAAATATTTTGCAAATCTGTTTCTATTTCTGTTTGCTTTGCAAATTAGTTTTGAGTGTGGAGCTAATAAATTCATTCGAATTGATATAAGAAATGGCATTTGAAAGTTTTATGAGCGAATAAAATAGCAGAGCACAACTAGGACACTAGGCACACTAGCAAGGAGAGCGGCAATATAAGCAAAAGGACCTCCCAGTTCCTGTCCCGCCCTTGGCAGGATATGCAGAGTGCAGCTGAGACGCTGGCACTCCCCTTTGTGGTCTTTTGTTTGTTTGCTTATCCTTTCATGGGATGGCATATGCGAACTGGAAATTATGAGCGATAGTGTCCCTCTTTGCCTGGGTCCTGGGTTCTGGGTCCTGGGCTATATCCCCCTCCGAAATGGCTCAGGATCTGGCCCGATTCCCGTGAGTCCGTAACATTTGGCATCGCTCATACGACGTGTGGTCCCAAAATGCAATGATTCGTGTCCTTTCTGTACTGGATGCACGTCGAAAACTCACATTTTCATTGCTCTAAATAATAATAAAACAAAATTAAAATGAAATTACCACCTTGAAATAAAATAATTAATGATAAGTTTAGTTTTTAAATTGTAATTGTTGTTCCTGTAAAAACAATGCTTTTGTAGATGAAATTCTAGAATTGGAATATATTTTGGGATATATTTTTTGTTCTCGGTGTATGTTTTTAAGCGAAAGAGTAGCATCCTATCTTCTGCCCTGCACTCTTCCCGATTGATGCCTTTGGCATGCTTTTGAGTTTGGCTCCTGCTGCAGTTCCATCTCCACACTCATCCCCATCTCCACATACCGGTCCCCATCTGCATTTGCATCCAGATCCCCATCCTCATCCCCTTTCCCATCGCCATCGCCATCTCCATCCCCATCTCCATCCTCCATAGACGCTCAGTGAGTGATGTGAGGCTTAATTTATGGCAACCCGTTGGACCCGTTCTGCATACCGAAATGGCAAACGGCCACTGTCAAAGCAGGAGGCCGGCACCAAGTGCAACTGCAACGGCAACGGCAACGGCTCCTGCACCGACAACTGCAGAAAATTGCATGGCATTAGATCGCCGATTGCCCCCGGTTCAGACCCGGCACCGACCCAGACCCAGAGCAATGGAGCGATGGGCGATGCATTGTGGCCGTATAAATTGCATTCCATACTCCGGCAAAGCTGCTAATTATGCGACGCCACCCGTTCCGCTCCGCTTCGCTCCAGTCCGGTCCGGTCCTGGTCCGTTCCGATCCAATCCAATCCGATCCGTTTCGAAGGCAGCCTCATAAATATGTATTACAGCATATACTTTCACCTGTCGCTGGACGCGTAATCAATCAACGTCCATTAGCCCGAAGAAGTGCGGCAGGAAGCGGATGTGTTGCACAACCCACTGCCATGTAACAGGGAACACGCATCGAAAAGGGTTATCCTACTCTCCTCTTTATTTAGTTTTTTAATTAAGACTCTCAACTTAAATCAATTATACAAATTACAAATTTATTTGAAATCTTTACATTAATGGGTAATTTAATTCGTAAACTAAAATATAGCTATTACTTACATAGATTGTTAAATAATATATCAAATAATTGGCAAATAATAATCAATTATTGATAAACTTAATTAAACGATTTTAAGCGCAGAACATAAAGACCACAAAATATTAGTTTTCATAAATATTTGGTAATTCTATATCCAGAAAATTATTATCAGTATTTGTTGCACTAATGAATTTAATTGAATATGCTACAAATATCAACAATGATAATATAAATTATTGTTGATGATGTATATTATGTATTTTTAAATACTTTAGATTAAAGTGATTTAAGAGATTTTTGTTTTTGCTTGTTCACTCTCCATTTCATCTAAAAAAGTGAGATTTAGGCCTCAGTATTATGTCAAGCTTGGCATATTTAATATGTCTGCTGGTCATTAAATAACAAACAATCCGACTCCCTGGTTCCTTCTGCTCGGCCAGGAGGCTGTCCTGTCAAATTCTGTTGCTGCTGCTCCGCCAGCAAGACCAGCAAGTCACATATTCAGTAGTCCTGTCAGCGGCAAAACAGCAAATGATAAAATGTTTGCGTCCAGCCAGCGACTTTCTCTTACTTTCATCTTGGGGGAACGGGATTTGGAGGGGATCGGGGGGGATCTGAGGGGATGGAAAGGCGAAATAATTGAATTTTGCCTGCCATGTTCGCCGCAGGCCGTCGCCCGCTGAATTTGTTTTATTAAAAACTGTACACTATACACTCGGAGTCAGACATCCAGACATTCAGACAGCAACCAACACACAAGCCCCGGAAAATGAAAGAAATGAAATCAAATACTCAAAAATGAGCAAATAAAGCAAAAATAAAGCGGAGCAAAGTCGGCGACATAAAACATAAAACGGCCCTGGAACGTATATATACCAGGATTTTGTAATTTCTTTGGGGTAAATCGCGAAAAGCGAATCGCTTTGTTTCGCAGATTTTCTTTGACGGTTTGACGGTTATTTAATTTGCTTTCCTCCCACTCCAACCAAACAAGAAAAAAATAAGAAAAAAATAAGAAATTGGGCCACCAAATCTACGTAATCCTTGGCCCCACCCCCTCGAAAATCGCACCCCCTGCCTTTAATTTTGAACGGGGGGAATTGAAAGTTGATGCTAATGCTATAAATGCTCGCCCATCATTTGTCTTCATTCATCTTTGGCAATTGTCCATCCATCCATCCACTCGAAATCATTAATTTAAAATATTATCCCCGACTGGCAGGACTGTCCTTCCAATTGTAAATAGTATATAGTAAATTCATAAATATGGAATAACTTCAGTGCCATTTAGCCGAGCCACTTCCATTTGAGTCCAACTTTTTTTTTTGGCATTCCCCCCTTTCTTTATTAAGCAAACTAATCATGACCCTTTGTGGCCGACACGTGGCCAGGCCAACAAACCAGGCCAAGGGGCAGCAAATAATGTGCGCTCTGGTGGCCGATTCCGGCCAGGATTCTGCCTTAGCAGAGTTTCCTGCAAACGGCAAATCCTTTAAGTGTCATTCGGTGGATAGTCTCCCCCCGAAAGCATTCCGTCGGATGCATCGTTTTCTCTAGTTTTTCTCTCGTTTTTCGCCCGCATTTTCCTGATTTTTCCACACAGATTGTTGTGTTGTTGTTTGCTCACTTTTTATGCGTTTGGATTTGCACATTTGGACACTAGTTAATTATGTTCTTAGTCCCTTTTATGTCACAATTTTCATTTCCCAACATCAAATAAACTAAATGTCCGGTAGGGGCTCGTCCGGATACCGAGCCCCCGGACCCGGACCCAGGATCGCCCCTCCCTTCTCCTGCCCCCTTGCCCCTTGTGCCACAATCCTGCCTACCGCAATTGTCGTGGCAAGGTAAACAAATATGCGTATATGGCCGGTCTGCTAACTACATTGGCCATTGGCTGCAGTCCTCATCCTGGGATCCTGTGGCGCCAAGGGGGTGGTTTATGCACTGAGAAAAATATCTTCTATTAATTGAAATTCTTAACCAAGCAAAATGTCATTAAAAATGTAAATGAATACATAATTAAAGAAAATAATCTCCCAAAAATTTAGTTTCTAAAAAAAATAAACACAAATTATTATTATATTAATCTTAGTTATCGTAAATTCATAAATAAATATGTATTAAAATGTTGCCTCACAATGTTTTAATGTTCAAAATACATTTGCTCAAAATATGATATGAAAGTTGTTGTTTTCGGTGTGGTTAGATGTGGTTGGTTTGCTGGGTGGCTACTGGATGAGGGTGGTGGGACAAATGTGCCTATTTGTTGCCCGGGTAGTCCTGGCTTTCGGTTCGGTTTGCCTCCCCTTCGGTGCGGTGCGGTCGCCTGCTATAAAATTCTGTGCGGAATGGACATTCGGACTTTTAATATGCTCGAGTAATGTCTGCATTAACAGAATTCATTTGCAGGACATGGCCAGAGGAACCCCATCCGGGCGAGTGTGTCCGTATGTCCGTCTGTCCGTTTGTCCGTATGTCCGTGTGTGTGTGTGTGGGGAAACAAATTTATGTCGTGCTACTTGCTGAAATTGGATTTCTGGCTGCTGTTCCCCTTGGTTGTTATTGTTGTCATCACATCGTTGCTTTTTAGTCACCCAAAAGGAGGAGGAAGAACCCCCCAAAAAAAAGGACCACATCAAAAAACAAAACTTAAGCAAGGTGCAAGAGAGGGACTCGGGACAGAGCATTTGTTTCCATTCCAGGTTTTAGTACGTGTAATCCTTTTTCATGATTTGCACGCCACTTCAGAGGATATTTGTCGCCCTTGGCATTATTCTCAGGTTATCCGTTTGTCGTTTGTAGTTAGTAGTTCTCAGTTCTCAGTTCTCAACTCTCAGTTCTCCGTCGTAATCAAGTTGAATGCCTCAATTAGGGGATTGTCTCTCGCTCGAAATTGGCAGGACCTGGCACGTGTTTTTATTTTCATTTTCATCTTTATCTATTTATGTCTAATTTTAATGGTCCATTGCTCTTCGCTCCGCTCTGCGTTTCAGAATGGCAAATTGCCCAGGTGCCTGCCCGCTCTGCGTGCCATGGAAATGGCCTTGCGTACCAACTCCTTTGCCACGCCCCCACGAGGCGTCAGGATCGAAAGGGGCGGCACGCTGGACACGGAGGACAGCGACTCGGAAATGGAGTACATGCCACCGCTGCACAGTGAGTATGAGTACAGAGAGATAAAGTTTTCAAATAATGGATACAATTTTATCTATGAAATAAAAAAAATATGTTCAAGAAGATTTTGGGAATAATAATAATTTACCATAATATTATATAAACATTTAAAAACATATATCATAATTACATAATTTATGATAGTATTATTAATTATATTTAGCTAGATATTTCAGCTTTATACTGTTCTTTGTAAATATTTGATAAACCATTTTTTAGTGGAATAATGCTTATGTTGCTCGATTTTTTCCCAGTGTGCGACTCCCTTTCCCTGTCCTCCTGCAAATTCAATTAAAAATTTTTGAAACTGCTCCACCTGCACGTGCGTGACGAGCTTCTGACATCCAGCAATGATGGTCAGGTGGTCGTTGGTCCGGTGCTCCGGGTTGCTCCATTGCTCCGGTGCTCCAGAATGTCCACTCTCTCTCCACTGTCGGGCGTTTCAATTTACTTTTATGTCTCGCAGCCTTATCGCGGCGCAAATTGAAATGAAATCTTGACACAATCAGCATGCCCCTGCCACTGGCAGCTCAGATTCAGATTCCCACATACAATTAAGTTAAACGCTGACCATCAATTACGGGACGAGCTGCCTCTAAGCGTCGGCAGCTGGGTGCCGGCCAACGGCCAAAGTTTCCAGCCCATTCCAAAAACAAAAAAACAAAAAAAATATATATATATATATTTCTGCTAGGGCCGTAAATAGGCTAAAAGACAAGAAGAGCAAGAACAACCAGGAAAGCCCTAGCAAAGCGACAAAAAATTGTCAACTTATGCGAAAGTCCCCTAACCCCGATCCCCTCCTCCTCCTCCGTTGTTGTCTCGGATGTTTCGCTAAAGATGATATCAAAAACTTTGCTCGGAGCTGGCGAAGCTGGCGGAGCAGCACTGGCAAATGGTCTCGGGATCTGCTTTACTCCCCTGTTTATTTATATTAATATTTTTATCATTTTATGACGACAATACAAATGTGAAAGACGCAGGCCTGGCCATGACCACCTTGAGCCGGGATTGCGGCCAAAAACTTTTCGGCCACAACTTAAATTCACTTTATTCAGTTGGCTCTCCGTTGTGTAACCGTATTAATCCTCTGCCGGAGAGCCATTTACATTTCATTTGTGCGGCCCGCCCGTAAATATGATAGAATAATGAATATATAAATCAAAACAAAACTTTTTCGTCCCGCCCCCTCCGCCTGGTGTTTAGCATATTATGTAATAAATCAATACCGGAATTTATGAGCTGCAGATTTTCCCTCTGTTGCTTATTTCCCTCGCTTTAATGTGAACGAACACACTTTCCCACGGCGGGAGCGTGTTGGGGAAAATACTTTTAAGCGCGGAATCAAGGTAAAGGGGCTAAAATCTGCATCACCAGCTGTAAGTGCTCCGCCTGCCAGCTGTTCCAATTTTCAGTGCAAATAACCCCGGCAGCAGCAGCAGCAGCAGCAGCCTTGTTTTTGTGTCCCCTGCTTGAGTTTTCCCAGCTTTTCCCAGCCCACCTCAGCCCTCGCAGCACTTGTCAATATGAAAATGTTGCTGCTGTGCCGCTGATGTTGGATGTTGCCGGTGGCACTGCCGTTGCTGCTGCTGTTGCTGTTGCATTTTTTCGCTCACCTGACTGTTTGTTCAGTCAGAAAGTTTTGATTTATTTACGGCGCAAGTTTTACATTTTACACGACACTCGCCTCCAATTACAGGCCGCTGTTTCTGTTTCAGTTTTAGTTGCAGCAGCAGCAGCAACAGCAGCAGCAGCAGCGGCAGCAGCAACCCTTCCAACCGAACTGAACTCATTTGCACCTCAGCAACCCTCAGCTGCAGCTCACAAAAAAATGGGAAAGAGGGAAAACTGAAATACTTTCCTTCAGATTTTAATCGCTCACGTGAGTCCTGCGAGTTTGTGTTTGTATTTTTACATATTTAGTCGCAGGATGGATAATGTGTCGCCGCTGCTGCTGCTGTTGCTATTTTACTTTTGCTGCTCATGCCGCTGCTGCTTTTCCCCATTGTTGTCACGGTTGCACAGTTCCGAGAACTTTGCATTGGCATTTGCATAATGCAGCAGCTACAGATCCGGCCATCCATGCCTAGACATCACACTTCCCACCTAGCTGGGATGATGGGAGCTATTCCCCAAGTGGGTCAATCGGGGGTTTAGAGGAATAAGAATGGAGTTTAATAGGGATTACCAGGTATATCTTTCTGGGATTTTCGGTTGGTTTTGCGGGGTTCTGCGATTATTAATAATTATAATTGTTAATAATAACAATGCATTTCATGTACTTAATACTCATGAAATTTGGATGCGGGATTCCTGGAAATTTTAGGTTTATTTCTATAAAAATAAGTAAGGTATATAAAAGCCTTGAATATTAAGATACAAAATTATCAGTTTAAATTATATACTTTTGAATACATATATCGAGTCTTGAGTGGAATGAAAATGGAGTTTAAAAGGGATTTCCGGGAAATTCTTTCAGGGATTTTCTCTTTTGTGGGGCTCTGTGCATATTAATAACAATTGCTAATAATAACAATGTATTTCATGTAAATAATTTTCTTAGATATTTGTATTAAAAGCGATATTCTGGGAAGTTTTAGTTCTATTTGTATAAAATTATGTAAGGTATAAGAAAAACTTGAATATTAAGATACAAAATTAGCAGTTTTAATTATATGCTTTTGTATACATATTTATTATGAGTCTTTCGTGATTTGTTTTCACATAATTCTCTATACTTAAAAAAGGTTTTTAATAAATTTATATTATATAATATATATAATAAATATATATTTATTAAATATTAAATTAAAGTTCGACTGTAAACTGAACTATCTTAATATTTCCAAATGGTGTTAAAAAAAATCCCCCCTTGTAAAGTTATTTATAAATTTTAAGTTATGCGTGCGACAAGCTTTTCCCCGTCGGTTTTCCTTGACGTTTTTCCTTCCTTCTTCTCCCCACTTGGCTTACAAGTTTCGCCTGCTTGAAGGCTTCCACCGTCTCGCATGGCTGTTGCATGCAACCTAACCGATATCTGTTACACCATCGACGTCAACTCGTTGCCGTTGCCGTTTCTGTTTGTGTTTGTGTTTGCTACCTGTGCCTTTGCCCGTGCCCCATGAATATGCAACGCAGAGTTCGCCTCGTTATGCCGCCGTGTGAGCCGGGTATGGTTATCCGTTTCCGTTTTTGCGGGAAATCGATCAGGGGCCCAACCCCTTTGAGCTGAAGAACAGAAACAGAAAAGAATCGGGCTCATCTGGCCACTATTCATTCGTCTGGAGTGACCTTGGAGAGCTTGGCGGTCTGACCAAAAACCAGAACCATTTGCGCCTTAGCCACTTTCCACAAAATGTTTCCCAGACTTGAGACTTTCGTCTTTTGTGTGTGTGTGTGTGTGTTTCTAATACGCTTTGGGCGAAGAGTAACAGTTGCTAAAATGTTTTCCATTGTTTTCACGCTCAACAAAAGGCAGACAATTAGTTTTCTTAAACGACAAATCAAGTAGAAATTAAGTGGTGGCGGGCAAGGGCAAGACGAGAAACCAGCCACCAGCCACCAGCAAGGAGTGCTGAGTGCTGCGGGTGGTTGGTTGGGTGGCTGCCACCACCAGTGGGTGGTGCGAGATGGGTGTTGGTTTTGGTTGCGGATTGTGGAAGGGCGCGGAGTGATAACAAAACAAAAGTGGATTATTGGCTCTCGAGCGCATAAACAATAGCATTTGCCTGTGTATGGGTGTGCGTGTGTGTGAGCCTTTGTTTGTTTGCCTAGTGTAAAGTGGCTTAAAGCACTCGACTCTCTACTCAACCCTTTGAGATCCTTCGCATAATGAGTAAAAGAGCGCGGAACAGATGCACATGTAATCCGGCCAAGAAAACCGCTGTTAGAATTAGCCTCATAAAAAAAGACAGAAAATTACAAAGGATAAATCAACAGACTTCGCACCATAATGTATAACACCAGAAAGTGCCATAATTGCCCTGTGCGAAAAGCAGGGAAATTCGGAGATAGGAAAACCCAAGGAAAACCCCTTAGCCGGGACAGCAACCATTTCGAATTTCCCAAAGCGCATGCCTGAGAGGGCGATTTCCCAAAGGCAGCTTCGGGCCGGGCTCGGACCCTTTTGCCACGAGGACATCGTTCGGTGGGGCTAAAAGGATATCGGAGCGCCGCGCTCTGCCGGCAGCGACGTCGGCAGAATAGCGGTTAACGAACGGAGCGGACCGATGTGTTGACTATTTGTGAGGCGGACGAAGGAGCTTCGCCTTCAGTTTGAATTGTGTCCTCGTTAAGAAAGGATATTCGTTACATTGTTGTTAAGTTGTTATTATAATTTCTCAAACAAACCAAACAACCAACCAAAAGCAACCCAAAACGCAAACCGACAGCCAACTGCTCGCAAAAGAGAATCCAAAAAAATAAAAACCGAAAAGTAAGAAAAGCGACAGAAAATGGGAAAATCAACGAAGTGAAACTAACGAAAGCCGAACCAAACGAAAAACTAACCAAGAACTCAGCTGAAGCTTGGAAAATTCTTAATATATAATAAAAATAAAAAATAAACTGGAAAATAAACCTTAAATAAATAAATACTTAAACAAAAACTCTGTGACACTCTAAAGAAAAGAAAAGTGTTTAAAAAATATATCATTTCTTCGTTTTTCGTTTTGAGTGTTGAACTTGTGTTTTAAAATATTTTCGATTTGATTTTTGTACGAAACAGTTATTTTAGAAAATGTGTGATACAGCTCTGGAGAGACAATTTCAAGTATAATTTCGCGAATATCGATTCGAGTTAAAGATTTTTTGTATTCGAAACGTTTAACCCGTTTAGGGTTCCTTGGTCTCGTTGTCACCGTGGCGAGCATCGATTTTGGGCCCTATTTACATAGCCATAGCCGCAACGCTTTTTGCGTGCATGTATTTTGTTGTGCCTGTTGTGTTTTTGGCCACATTATATACTACACAACAGTACAAAGGCAGAACGGAGGCAGCAGCCAGGAACAACAACAACCACGGCCGTCTGCCACTTCGGCTTGGGCTGTGTGTGTTTGTGGCACATAAAACCGACAACGAGCAGCCAATAAATGCCGACATCGCATGGGTTCCTATATAAAAAGGCAGCCACTGCAGCTGTGTGTGAATTTCTGAACACACACTCCGGCAGAAAAAGCGAATGCTGGGTGCCGTATGTATTTTGGTGTGTGTTTGATGTGGGCCCCTGCATTCGTCCTCGTTCTTGTGTTTTTTTTTTTTTTTTGCTCCGCGCTTCCGTGGCTCTCCAAATAGAAATAAAAATATAAGTTTATATTTATATTTATACATGGCATTTGTCTGTCCGTCCGTCTGTGCTATAAAAACCGGAAGCGTTAGGACTGACGGAGAGGTTGCGTCTGATCCTGACACTTGCCAACACTTGGGGTGTACAGGGTGTCGGGATTCGCCGGATTCGCAGGACTCACAGGACTCGCTGCGGTTCTGATTCTGATTCAGATGCTGTCTTTCGGTGCCTGTCGTAAAAGCTCGTAGCCCGGTTTGCTGGTGCGTGTTTTTTGGGCACTTGTATTCCGCTGCTTTTATTATTATTGTTATAATTTTTTTTTGTTCGCTCTCTGAGCCGACTGAGCTGGCTGAGCTGTCTGCTCCTGCTCCTGCCTCCTGCTCCTCCTCCTGCCTCCGCTTCTGCTTTTGGCACTTAGACATTGCGTTACGCGCACTTTCAGTGTCTACCGCCTGTCGCCCCTCGTTTGGGGCATAACTTTTTATTTTTTGTTGGCTCATGCCACAGAATACTGCGAATACGTTGTGAGCACACAAATCGTAAAATATTAAATTTAATTTTTCAAATGATGTGTGAATGGCTTAGTCTTGATATATGATAATGGCTGTGCGAGGGCTATGCTTGGCCCATAAAAAAAAGGAAAGTCATCGGTTTTATTTACTTTTCTGACGGCTCCACTGTAATCACACACTGGCAGAGTGGCGTGAAAGTTAATTGTCCTTTTCTTTTCCCAAGTGTTTTGAGTTTGTTTACAAATCATTTTTTAGTTTGCAGAATATGAAATATTCTGAAATGTTTAAACAACAATTTAAATTCCCATTTTTTCTGTAGAACAAAGAATAGCCCCAGAACTTCCTGCATTTTGTGCCAGGGAATTCTGCATGGGAACACCATTTAAAAAAAACCAATCGAACTTTTTGAAAGCAAATTTCATTGGTCTGTGATAAGTGAAGGTCTAGCGAAAAGAGAGAGAGAGAGAGAGAAATTTTTTATGAAAACTAAAAACTAAAAAAACCCAAACCACAAACAACACGCAGAGTAAACAAACGGAAAGGAAAACCACGGAAAAGGCAACCTTTTCAAATTAGCAAAATTGTAGAAATTATTTAAAAGCATCAAATCGTTGGCGCATAAAATACCACCAGCAACCAGGACACCAACAACAGCAACAACAACAACAAAAGTGCGGTTTCACACAAAAAGGCGACCATTAAAAAAAAAAAATACCTAGCCAAATTATAACACAATTTATTTATATCATCAACTGCAAGGCGGCAGGTACTTCATTAAACATCAAAGCGAGCTGCGTGCAACCGCAAAACGTGCAAATTCCGTACCGCAACACCAAAGGCAGTCCCAGCAGCAACACCAGCAGCAACACCAACAGCAACACGCAACAAGCAGCAGCATCCGAGTGCAACTGAAACTGTAAAATGTTGGCAATGCCCACGCTGATGATGCCAGCCACCGCACAAATGACGCTCAGCAGTCAGCCCCTTTCGGTGGGCGCCGCCCATGGAAAGCCGTACGAGACAAAGCTGCTGGCCATCCACCAGACGCACCTGCAGCAGCAGCAGCAGCAACAGGCGCCCGCCCAGCAGCAGCAGCAGCAGTCGCAGCAGCAGAACGGCAAGCAGCAGCCCCAGCAGATGACCATCGTCACCACGCAGCAGCATCAGCAGCAGCAGCAACAGCAGCAGCAGCAGCACCCCCAGTCGCAGTCGCCGCACCTGCAGCAGCAGTCGCAGCAGCAGGCCGCCGCTGCAGCCGCCGCAGCAGCCGCTGCAGCCCATCACCAGCAGCAGCTGGTCTGCGCGGCCCAACAACAGGCCGTGGTCGTCCAGCAGCAGCAGTACCAGATCCACTCGCAGCAGCAGTCGCCGCAGCAGCAGGTGCTCAGCATCTCACCCAAGCAGGGTAAGTAAAATAAATCTTACATTGTTCAGTGACCAAATAAATATATAAAATATATTTGTACTATTATTGAAATCAAATTCAGCGGTCTTTGAATTCATCGAATATTTGGAAATGGCAAACAAATTATGTTAATCAAAATAAATTTTGTATTGGTTTGCAAAAAGTAAAAATAAGCTAAAAGAGGCCCTTATCCTTTTATCAATTTATTTTAGCCCATCATTATGTTGCAATCTTTTTTTATAACTATGCAAATGAGATTTGATATTTTATTAAATATGTCTTTAGAAAGGTTTTAAAGAAGGTTAATAAGCACAGCAAAAGTGAAGTTAATTTTTTATTAATGGTTATGCATTTAAATATTGAATATCATATCATTATCAAATGAGATTTTGAAATTATATAACATAAGTTCTTAGAATGTTTATAAGAGAAGGTTAATAGCACAGCAAAAGAATATATGTTTTATTTATAATTATTTATGTATGGTTACTAACTATACTATCATCGCACAAAAGGATATTATTATGTGCTGATTCAAAAATATTTTATTATAAAGTGTTCAAAATAATTCTCGAATTTAAAATATATCTTAAATGAACTCTGGTGCTCTGCTCCCTTTTTCGGCCCCTTTCAATTTCATGAACTAAAACCGACATTACTTTTACTACATTAGTACGCGTAATTGTCATAATCGATATGTTGATGGGGCAGCTAATAAATTTCCGGCCAGACGGTGGGAACTTCTTTAACGATTCCTTGATGGATGAAGGGGCTCGTTGGAGCCTTCCCCTGGGCAAGCCCCATTTGTTTACGAGGACCTCCAACACTTTGGGCACTTATCGATTGGCTTTTATTGCCCCGCTGCCTACGCCTACGGAGTCGGAGTTGGAGACGGCAACGGAGGTCCTTACAAATTCCACGAGTTTTACGAGCAGCTCGAGCAGTTCAAGTAATGCTTTTTATGGTCTCGTCGTAAAACTCGGCCAAGCCTCTAATAGCTGTCTAATGTTATTTGGCCTCAAAACGAGGCCCGCGTGTTTGTCAAATTTTACGTTTTCACTTACCCCAGCATTCCAGAAACGAGAAAAAACTAAACTACTAACCACGTATCTCCGTACCCGTATCCGTATCTGTAGCCCAACAACAATTATAGACCCAAGGAACGCCTAGGTGTCTGCCTTTGTTTGGTGTGCTAAGTCAAATAGAAATCAATTGGAAATTATTGACAATTTCCACATTGGCATTGGCTCAGTCAATGGACTCGATTCGATTCGATTCGATTTTGATTTTGATTTTGACTCCCCGATTTCTCCGATTTTGTCATAGTTGGCATTCTGGCTAAACGAAAGGCAAACACAAACACAAGCCAAACCAAACCAACTCCCCGCCCTTTTACATCGCAATGCAAACAGACGTCGTGGGCGGAAAAGTAAACAACAGAAAGGGGGCGTGGCGGTTGTCTGCCTGCTGTTTTTTTTTGTGATTTTTTTTTTGCTGTCGAGCAACACCCACGTTGAAAAGTGCAGTGGGCAAACATGAGACGTTGGCCAAGACACCAGAAGCAACTGGCCAAAACTGAAACTCAAACGCAGACGAGACGATTTGCTCAAGTGCAGCGGACAACGCGACGTATACGTAACATTTAAACGCACGTCCACACTTGGCCAGTTTTGTGTGTGTTTTTTTTCTGTGCTGCAAGTTAGGGAATTGAAAATCGAACCGGAGTTTCGGACCCCTGAAAACTTTGTTTCCGAAAGTTTGCTGCTGCTGCTGCTGCTCCTGCTGCAGTTCCATGTTGCTTTGCGGCAAATTTGTTTTTAAATTTGTGAGCAGCGAGCAGTGAGCAGCGTGCCCTTCGAGTGTCTGCTGAAAATTTTCAATTCAATTGAATTCGTCGTTGTAAGATGCAGAAACAAATTGCCAAAAGCGAACGACACAAGAATGTCGCAAAAAAAAAAAAAAGTTGTCGAGCAAACAGACAAAGGCGCAATGTGCATTGGCAACAACGGAGCGAAGCGTTGAATTTGGCTTATAAAGTGGCCCGATCTCTCCTTGGCCCCTCTCTGTGTTCCTCGCTCTCTGTGTGTCTCAACCGGCAAATGTCGTCCTTTGTTAAACTGTAAGGACGTTGACTGATGCGTTGGCACAGCTGCCAAGTAGCTGCCCCGCCATTGTTGCTCCTTCCGATGGACGGATGGCTGGCTAGGTGGGTGCTCCAACTTTAAACAGGTGATCGATTTTTTCTTTGTCACTTTGGCTCTCACAGAGCTCTCGGAGCGAAATTTAATAAAATTTGTGTTTCGATGCGGGGTGAATTTAATCCGCTTGCAGGCGGCTTGCGACACCTATCAGCCGGTATTCCATATATTAAATATGGCATATTTAAATTATAAAATAAATTCGAATCGAATAAAAGCGTACGCAGATTATGGCTGCTGATTTTGGAAGCCTATTTAGCGGGGCTCCCTCTGGAAATTATTCAGTTTTTTATGTGTCCTTTTTTATGCCATCACATTTGCATATTCATATAATGTTTTTTGCTTTGCACTTCAAATTCAATTGAATAAATAGGAAAAAAGATAAAAAGTTTTGTTTGGGGATTCACCTAAATGAGAGACTTGACCTGGTCCTGGAATTCATTCGAAAAACACTATATAAATTCCGCAGAAGAAGCATTTCGAGTGCCCTGTAATTAGGCAGACGAATTCAGAGCAATCAGAGTTTGGTGTCCTGAAAAAGGAGCAGCCCTTGTGTGTGTTCGAAATATATATATATTCGGATCGGTGTCTGCTGGTGAGTTAATGTATTTTCCGCTTCCATGAGCATTCACAAAGACCGAAGCGTGTGCGAATCGCTAATGGGACTTCTACTGCTCCAGCTCCCGCTCCTGCTCCTGCTCCTGATGATGATGGTGATGGCGATGACGATGACGATTATTATTATTGGCAGGCAGTGCATTGCATGCCGAGTGCATTTTGTCAACCTGCTGACTGCCGCCTGCTAACTCATCGCCCATTATCGTCATTATTGTGGCCGTTAAGTACGTTTGCGCCATTATCCTGGTCTGGCCGGGGTCCTCCTTCTCCACTCCCTTCCCACTCCCCAGAAGTTATGCTTTAAATATGCCAGCAACGTCCTCGACGGCAATGAACGTATATCTTTGGCCTTCTTTTTCTGCCAGAACGCCTCGGGGAAAAAAAAGAAATGGGAGCTGCTCAATGGTTTTTAAAATTGAAAACTATATATCAATTGCCTAGGCCAGGAAGATAGTTTGTCGGACAGTCTGGTCGGGTCTGGTCTGGTCTGGACCGGAGGCTACTACTTTGTCCGGCTGCCTTTTCCTCCAGCTGCTGCTGCTGTTGTTGTTGTTCTTGTTGTAGCGCCTTTCTTATGGGCTTTCATTTATTTGCTATTAACCTGTCATTGTTCATTTTTATTATTGTGCGGTTTTTATGCTCGCTTTTTGCTGCTCCCCGCCTTTTGTTGTTGCAATCGTGTCTCGCGGCATTTTCCGGCACTTGGCAACTCTGCACATGGTTGCCTCCTGTGTGAGTGTGAGTGTGTGGTGTACGTGTGCAATAAATTGTTATTATCGCCGCGTTGCAGCATGTCGTCGTCGTCCTTTCGACCAGGATGCCCATCTACAGCGCCTTGCCTTGTCCTCGGCAGAGGACGATGCAAAAGATTTATAACTTTTATTATTATTGAAGCTTATTTGAGGGTTTATCTGGCCCCCGACTTTGGTCCAGCCGTAGCCGTAGTTTACGACTGCAAAATCAATCATACGCCATGTTTGACGGCGAGTCAAGCCAGTCGAGCATCACCTGATACTGATAGCCTGGCTCTTTTGTTTTGGCCCACTCCGGTCACCGGCATTTTGTATTAATTTTTCACCGGTCAAGACAAGAGCCAACTCAGCGACACTCATTGATGTCGGCTGTCATTAATGTCTTTGCCCCGATGTCCATTCGCTGTCCACTTTGGCAGTGACTTTGTCGGGACCGGAGAGCCAGGTGCCAGGATTGCAACTGGGGATAAGGAGTCCTGCACGGGGAGAAAATACCATAAATTTTATGTTTTTTTTTGCAAATGATTATTAATGGAATTTTTGAATTCAGCATCAAAGGAAAAATAATTCAATGTGATTAATTATAATTATCAGAATGGAAGTCGTGATACATTAAACAAAATGTGAAATATATCAGTTATCTGAATTGTTTTAAATATATAATTTGTGGCACTCACAAATAATAATAGGAATTTTTGTTTACTATCTCGTTCGCTTTATTCAACTTTAAAATATTAAATTATATATACCATAAAATTTAAGATGTGAGTAGTACATTTCTTTCCGTTTAGTAGATACTTTATATGGTGCACTACGGGAAGAGGAATCTCCTCCGGCCTGGTCACTTAATTCTGGGGGAGGCACCTACCGTGGGCTATGGATTAGTATGCCAAGTGACGTCCAGCGGCTGATGCCTTGTTATTAAGTGGACGCTGCAGTTCCACTACCACTACCACGTTCCAACCCACTTTGCCAGAGGCAAAACTTTTTACAGACGTCACTCCTGTCCAGCTCCCCGGCATTCTTTCTCCGCTTTCTGTCCATTGCTCTGCACTGTTCCTTGGCTTGGGCTCCATTGTTTTTGTTTTTTACTAAATGCCAGCAAACAACAAAAGCAGCATAAGGCAGTTTGGACAGCCGGGATGAGCATACAACTACGTAGCTAATACTTTAGCAGCCGGATTAGGTTCAATTGGAGCGGAGCGGGGAGAAAGGCGGGCGGAAAGGCGGAAAAGCGGAGAGGCGGAAAGGCGGAAAAGCGGAGAAAAGTGTCCCTCTAGTTGGCTGCAAAAAAATCTCAAGTCCACACACACATGCAGGAGGAAAAGTGTAGGAAAAGAGAAAACGGGAAAACGAGCAAGGAATAAAAACTGTTGTAGCAGGCATTAAAGTTTAAACGTTGGTAAATTCCTACAGCTTCCGCTTTGTTGGACTTTATGCCAGGCGGAGCGGGGACAATGGGCCGCTTGACTGGACAAGGCCAGGTGGCTTTGGTTGGTGGTCCATCCAGGTGTGCGTCAATGTGCGTGCCAGGTGCAAATGAGAAGGCCGATTACGAGAATCGATCAAGTTGCCTTGCAGAGGGACAGCACCAAAGCACAAAGTCAAATATCGAGTACAAAACTTTGACTACGGCTGAAGGAAGCCTTTCATGTGGGTTTATTTTACAAAAACTAAGCTGGGAGAGTGGCTTTAATATGGGAAATAAATTTATAGATATAAAACTGATATATTCCTTGAAATAACTTGAAATATAAGTGAAGTATGTTGCCCATGATTGAATATTTCCTATTACATTAAATAATGTTTCTAAAATTATCCCTAACAAAGACTCTAAGCTTTTTCCCCTTCGTTGAGTTTTGTGTTCAACATTTCTGGAGCAGCTTAAAGGTCTTTCATTGTCCTGTTTTCACTCAATATGCCAGTGACCCTCACCTCTGACCTCTCGTTTTTGGGGTCCATGGAAAAAGGTCATAAAACGTGAATACTTTCCCCGAAAAAGCTGCATACTTTTGTGCGCCGTGGCCGGAGATAAAAATGTTTGGCGGCGCATCATAACATATATATAGAGGAGGCTCACATGTGTGCGGTGTTTGCGTTATCCTGCGGGCACATTCCCAACCCCATCCCCATCCCCATCACAATCGTCAATCATGATCAATGTTTTATGCACGCCAGCATTTTAAATGTCAACCAGACGGAGAGACTCGGACTCCGTCTGGGGCTCTTCCTGTGGGAAAAATCGATGCTGCTGAGCCGCCTCGTCTGGGCAGCGGCTTTAAGGTTGGCGAGTTCATTCGAGATGAGGTCGAGGCTGAGGTCAGTCGGGGGTCAGCGAGTACCGGCAGCCATTTTGCCCTGCCATTTCAGCGCAGCTGCAGCGCCTTTTCCCTTTGTCTTTGGCGCCTCTTTGGAGGCAGGCTGTCCTGCCCACAGGACCTGAACACAGAGGGGCCCGGGCTTTGCGTATGGCTTTCGCCATGGCACCGGGCACAATGCAGCAGTCAACGCATTTGACAATGTCAGCTTTGATGGTGGCGCCCTGGTTAAGAGGGGGTATTTCCAAGAGGGCTACATATTTCCAAGGGGGGCTTACAGTGACAGAAAGGTGATTAAGTGCTCAGACATATATAATCTCATGGGTGAATGAGCTAAAAAATATATGTTCAATTGAAAATGCATTTACATATTACATACAATTTTTATTTCCCAGCAAAAGTTTTGAGGAATACATATTAAAAGGAGCATGTTCCTCCCAATCCCAATTGATACCTAAGACTAATCTGGGATTTTCCTTGCTACCCCCATCGAATTTTTGCTTAACCGCTCCACTGCTTGTGTCGGTTATGCCATGGCGCTATCTTGGTCATCCTCTGGCCATGACCATCGTCAACAGCATCCCTTTCCAATGACTAACAGCAGCTGCGGTGGTCGCCGAGGCAGTGGCAGTGGCAGAGGCAGAGGCAGAGACAGAGACAGAGCAGCGACCGCACAAAATGCCACAAAGCCACATCCGTCTGAGCGCTGCTCGCTGCTGCTCTTGGGTCGTGGCCTGGTCTTTTGTTCTGCAGCTGCCGCGTGACCAGCCAAACAAGCTTTCCACTGGCAACAACCCCTCTCCCCTCCTCCTCCGCCTTTGTGGCATCCGCGACAGCTCCCCCGTTCGCTGATTTGTATATTTCGTGGCAGCATAATTTATTGATTGAGTGTTTGGCCAGTCCACAGCAACCACGGAGCCACCTCAGCCACCGCCCACTTCGAAACCATCAACTCCCCCTTTGACCCCAGCCCCTGCGAATTTCAGCAGACCGGTTCCGATTCCGACTTTCAATTGTCATTGCGAATATTTCTGCTCTCGTTCTTTTTTTTTTTGCAACGTTTTGTTTTGGCGCTGCCCTGCCGTTTTGATTTTGTCAGCTACGCTTTGTTGCGCTTTTCGCCAGCTCTGTTTGCCCGCTTTTCCTCCATCATTTCCCTCGCTTTTCCTCACTTCACCCATTAACTATGTTTTTCTGAATCCAGACTAACACCAACCGTCGACCCCACCGACACCGCTGAAAATTTAAATTGGTTTGTTTTGTACTGCGGCGGCTTCATCTGCAGAGAGAGAAAAAAGTGTGATCAAAATTGTCAAAAAAATTTGAAGAATAATTCTTTAAGCTGTATCAAATTTAAAGAATTTTAACTAAATTATAAGTATATTTATACAATATTGAAATAATCAACAATTGATTCAATAATAAATAGTTAGGGAATTAGAGACGTGATCTTGGGTAAAATAAAATTGAAAAAAAAATATTTAGATAGTAGAATAAAATACAAATTTTAAGGTCAGACTATAAATTTATATAGTTTATGTATTGTTAAGTATTTTTCTCGGTGTTCTCCATGCTTCTGTTTCTAGCAGCGCTGCCATAAAATTGCAAATTGCAATTCGCTGGCAGGTCTTGGTCTTTTCCCATTTTCCACCGCTTCTCCCAGTTTTTCTCCATTTTTCTGCCCATCCCCCTTAACCAACCCCTCCTTACCAACTCCCCCTTCAACATCTCCCCCTCTCC
>JAJJHY010008598.1:21167826-21210624 GCA_021224005.1 Drosophila setifemur | reverse complement strand
ACCAATCCCCCCCCCAAGATGTCTGGCTGACATCAGCGTCATGTTGCGCATCGTTGACAAAGTTACGAGGAACTGTGGTAAATTTTATTTGAATTTCCAATGCATTTGCTACTGCTACTGCTGCTGCTGCTGCTGCTTTTGCTTCTGTTTCAGTTTCAGTTTCATTTTGCAGTTTCAGTTAGTGCTTTTCCACTGGCTTTAGCCATGTTAACCCTTGAGGCATCTGTTGTTGCTGCTGCTGCAGATCGTTGTGGTTAGCAAGCGTTGATGAATGAAATGCAGTTAGCACCCGAAAAGCAGGCTGCTCCCCTTTGATTTGTCCCTTTGTCTTTTTCGGAGCCATCCTGTGCACACCAATTAATCATGCCCCCGGGGGGAAGGGGGCGGCTCCACCAATCACTTTCTGCTTCATTAATGCTCGCAGCCAGCCGCAAAAGATAAGCCAGAGCCAGAGCAATTTTTAATCATAATGGGATCTCGGTCTTGGCCCGGACCAACCCCAATCCCAGTCTGAGTCCCAGTCCCATTCCCCAGTGCCCTGTCAAACTTGTTGAGGTCTCCTTGGAGGAGCCAAGACCCGCATCATTGGGGAAACCCAAACCCAAACTCGAAGCACAAAGACAAGACAACATGTCGAACATGGTCGTGGGAGGAGGCCCACGCTTTAATGATAACAATAAAACAGCTCACAGCAGCAGGAGCACCAGGAGCAGGCATCAATGTCACACATGACGGGGGAATCGAGAAGGAATCGAGGAGGAACCGAGGAGGAAATCCAGGAGCCAGCACAACTTTCAACTTTTACAGCAGGGCAACAAAAATAAAAGCATGAGGGCGTATTTTTTTTTTGTTTTTTGAAAAATTGCGACAGCACAGGAGCAGGAGCTGGAGCAGGAGCCAGGAGCTGCTGCGTTAAATCAAAAAATTATATAGTCATATTGTCGGGCACACATAACCAGCACATGGAACCCCATGGAACAGGAGCAACATGTTCGGTATTTAGGTGAGGGCCACCCTTCCATCCGCCCCTTGAGCTGGGAGCAGCGAAAAGAGGAAGCCACGGCTGGCAAAAATTAATTTATAATAGGCATCCTTTATGAGATGACAAGGCAGCTGAATAAGATAATGGCATCAACGAGCGGAGGCAGACAAATGGTAGAGCCGGGGCCGGGATTCTTGGCCCGAACCCGAACCGTGTTTGGCAAATAACGAATTTACTTATCGCCGGCAAACGATGAAAGCCCCAGGAAAATAAGATGAAGCTTGTAAGCTGCTGCTAATAAATATTTCAAAATGTTTTGGCTGGAGCGAGGAAAATGTGATCTCTGATTGCCAGAGTCGAGCTGTGAACTGGTAATTAATTATGCCACACGGAAAGGGGAGTTTAGTTACATGGTCAAGAGCTAGGATGTGGATTTGGAGGGGGGGGAGTGCATCTTTCACACACTTTAAAATTCCCCTTCGAACACCTAATTTGAGATTCATACCTGGCGCCAAATGAACCCTGGCAATCTTTCCTCCCGTATCGCTATCATTTAATGTCGCTCATCGGCATTAACTCAGCCAAGCTGCACAAACACCCATGAATACCCATGAATATCCATGAATCGCACACCCATCCGATGGGGTGCTGGCAATAAAACGTATTTTATGAGCAAATTATGTTTATTAGTGCGTCAAAATGTCAACATTATGCACGGCAAAATACATATTAAAAACGTTCGTATAAAAAATGAAATATGAAGCTCCACAACGAGAGTGAGGGCCATAAAAAGCACTTTTTTTGGTAGCCAATTTCGAGAGTAAGGTAATTTCAAAGCCAGCTCAAAGGCAGAGTGTTGGTCAGGAAAAGGCCAAAGGCCAAAGGCCACAAGAAAGGACGAAGGAGAGATGTGGCTCCTTAGAGGCATTGTAATGCGGCCCTGTCTGTTCTCGGTTGTTGTCTACATTGTGGCAGCAAATATAATTCGATTTGCCAGCTAAAACCCCCACAAGAGCAGAAGCAGAACTCGCAGGACACACGATTCGAATATGAAAATGAGAATCATCGTAAAATTTTCTGAGGGAAGCAAAAACAACAACAAACCCAATGCCGGAGCCAACGAACCGGGGCCAACAACAGGCAAATTACAACAATGACCGGGCAACATTGTTGCATCACCAAGCGCGGCACGATGCATGCTCAAAAAATAATGCACAATGACAAACGCTCACCCTGAACTGCACTGAAAGAAAAACAGTGGAATGTTTGGCATCTAGCTTATTACAAAGTTTTCTTGTAAGGGTTTTTCCTTGTTTGGAAAAGTAACAGGTTTAATTTAAAATAAATGTATACTTATAATAGTTTAAAAAAAACGAACTCACCCTTTTTTTTTTGATCCCTACAATAAGCTAAAATTTGCCCAAGCTCATTCTCGTATTTTTTTTTAGTGTTGCACCCAAACATTTCTCTGAATAAATTTATTTCTGGAAGCATTGCAATTTAGATATATATACTTGTATATATAACTCTCCTTTCTTTCAACACAAAAATCGGAATTATATTTTCGGAAATGGGAGGCTATCAAAAGGCTATGAGGGTTATTTTTATTGATATTTTCCGCTGTGCACCGGCACAAGTTCCACCCGAATCCGCAACACAGAAAAAAACAAAAAACAACAAGTAAAAAGGAAAAGGAACCCCCGAGGCGAGTGCCACAAAGACTGGGCCAGCATATAAAAATAGTCAGCCAGCCAGGAGCGAGTTCAAGGAGGAGGCGGTGGCCGTTGCGATTGTGATTGCAACTGCGACTGCAGCCCACGCAGGACATCCAACGCGCATGACACGCTCCTCCAACCGCCGCAAACTCACTGGCTGGCTGGCTGACTGGCTTACCCGCTTTCCCGCTTTTCCCACCCGCTTTTCCAACCCGCTTTTCAGCCCGCTTTTCCAGCAGCAGGAAGCTGACGAAATGTTGCCGATGAGCATTGCTAACGATGTGGGCAAGAACAACACAACGCCTACGAGGAGGACACGATTCGATGTCTATGACGAGACGATGGAATCCAGAAACGACGAGCTGCAAAATTGCACGGCTAGCTGGCCAAGTTGCTTTCTCCTCCTCTTTCTCCTTGGCCCTCTCTCTCCTCCCACTTTCGGCTTTCTTCCTGGGCGGGAATTGCATTATCTGGCCGTGTGTGAGGGTGTGTGTGAGTGTGTGTTTGTTGCGTTTTTATTTGCTGTCTATCTTTGTTGCTGCCTTCTGCCTTTCTGCTTTCTATTTTCTATTTTTCCAGCTTCGGCTGCCTACATTTTCCCGCCCATCAGCCCACCGCCCAGTGGCGGCTTTTTGTTTTTGCCTCGTTCGTTGCTCGTCGGCGGTTGGGCGTAAAACTTTTAAATTAGAAATTTTTGTTAGTTGCAGAAACCGAAGGAGGCAGGGAGATCCGGGGTACACTGAACTGGAGAACTGAGGAACTGAAGTGTTGGGACGCCAGCACTCAATAGTTTTTTACACTTTGTTAGTCGGTTAGTTTTTGTTGCGCAGTTTGTTTTCTATTTTTTTTTAGTTTTTTTAGTTTTTAGTTTTGTTTTTCTGTCCGCTGCATTGTGGTTTCTATTGGCACTCGCCAGTTGCTATTAATTTTTAATTTTTTCTACTTCGGAACTCCCCTGCCCTGTCCTGGGCTGCCGTGTGCCACACTTTGTGGCAGACATAAGGTCAAAGTTTTAATGCCATTCGGCGGGGGGCATTGAATAAAGCAGCGTCTGAATGATTTGTAAACAATCAATTTTGGGGCAGAAGACTCATGCGAAATTGATGAATTTAAAGGCCAAATAAAGACGGGGATTTTCTAAGGGCTCACCTCTTTTTGGCTGAAAAGAAAACCCATTAAAAATGGGCTCTGACTTCCTTTGTGCGACTTGTTATTACCTATTTGCCTGGGCCCTGGAGTTCAACAAAAGATGATGTGATTGAAATTTCCCCTCCTTTGCCCCACCTGAAGCCAGAGATAATTTCGGCAATAGGCGTCACCTAATGGCATTCCGCAAATTGTTTGTTGAATTCACGGCCAGGCCGGGGGCAAGGGCAAGCGCCCTGTCAAAACGACTGAGATTCAGGACTCAGGACTCAGGACTCCTCCACTTCCTCCGCCCTCCGCCGCCATCCGCATAAAAAAGGTTGTCATGCTGCCAAGAAGCGGCGAAGGCGGCGAAGACGATGACAAAAAACAACAACTTAATACCCAGCTGATGCCTATTAAGCACAGCATTTGTGGCACCCGCACCACTCGAGCCATCGCACCACCACCGCACCGCACCGCACCGCACCACCCTCCCGCTGTGCAGCGCTGCGTGTGTCTTGGCTTGATTTTGTGGCTGTGATATTTTCATTTGCTTGATTTGTTTTGGCATAATGCTGCCTGCCGCTTTTCCCATTTTCTTTGGGCGGCGGCAGGCTTTACTAAATTATTGGGCGCATTTCTGTGAGGTTAGTGGTTGGTGGATCTGGCATTGGCAAACCGCAAATCAGCATTTTGCCTTCTTTTTTTTTTAGCTGGGAGAGAATAATGGCGTTCCTGGCTCGCATTAAGCATTCGCCACAGTGGCTCAGGCCCCACTAATTTGGAATGCCAACGGATACGAGGGCTCAAGTGACGATGCACACGTAGCAACAATAATTTCGGCTAATTGCTCTCTGAACAGCAATTTAAATGCGAAATGAATTCTGTGCATTGCGTGAGGCCACAGGGCGGATGGGGATTGGGTTGGGGATCGGGATCGGGTTGGGTATGGGTATCGGGAGTCCAAAAATAGTTTCGCCCCATTCATTTCATTGCCTTTCATTTGATGCTGCCGCTGACGCTGCCCCCGCTGCAGACGTAATAAAATTACACATACGCAGCGTGCGCCGACTGCCTGGCTGCATATTAAAAACGAGTTTGGCCAGAGACACAGAGCGAGTCCAGTTCTGACCAGGACTAGAGACCCGCATTTTTGTGTGTGTACTTCCCGAAACCCGTCTCGTTGAGTATGACTTTCATTGCAATTCATATCTGAGCAGCAGACATCGCTCCGAAAATAGAAAATGGCAGAAATTAAATTTGTCTCTCCTCACGACTGACAAATGTCCCCCGAGTGGGCAAAACCAGAAAAGTACTTGACGATACGTAAAAGTCAAGTCAAATTGCAGGGGGGGTCGCCCCCCCCTTCGGATCCCCCTCTCAAGTCAGCTTGTAATGTTGTTAAGCATCCAAAGATACTGTCACTGTAGTGGCCACAGAATGGGCGGGTGAGTGCTGGATAGGAGCAGCACCAGCAGCAGCAAAAGCAACAGCAGAAGGAGCAGGAGCACACACACACACACTCCTCCACTGTATCTGCAGCTTTGTATCTTTAGTGCTGCCGGCGGTTGCAGAACCTCGCAACTTGGTCCGGGTTCCTGTGGAGGCTGGCTTTGGGTTTTGGCCTGGGCGACTGAAGAGCAGCTGATGTTGATGATGATACACACTCAAGTGCGCTTTGGGTACAGCAGTTGAGTAAATACACACAACGCAAACACACACACTCGCACAACACACAGATACAGATACAGAGTGCCATATGCGCAATATGGCGAACTGGGACCCAGACCGTCGCAGTTGAAGTTGATTTCGAGGTTGACTTTGGCGCTGTTGCCGGTTTTACTTATTTATGCCAATTTTTTTTTGGGGGTGCGTGTATCTGTATCTGTGTATCTGTGAGAGTGCGGCTCGTTTGTTATTGTTGATTTTCGGCTGGCTTCGCCTCTATTTAAGCATTTAAAGCAAGATGCTACGTGAGGAGCATTCCAAAATCCGAAATGTCCCATCACTTACACTGCACAAAAGGGTGGCCAAGTTTAACAAATAATTCAGTAGGGGGAAGGTTGAGATGAAAACGGTTCTCTAAGATATTTAAACTCCTTTTAGTTAATAGAATATTTCTTGTGACTTGTAATTTAGTGCAAATCTATATTCAATTGAACAGATGCCTTAGATGCCTTTTTTAATTCGTTAAGATTCGTTGGTAGCAAAACATCAAACAAATTAAAATAGTATTATATTACTTAAGCTAAAATTTGGGTAATTCATTTATCATATTTTTCCGAATTAAAGAAAAAAGGGAAACTCATTGTAAATTTACAAATCGTGATATGATGAAGTGAACCTATTTTTAGCAAAATTCGTCTGGGATAATGTGTATGTTTTTTAAATTCCTTTAGGGATCCGGGAGCGAGTGTCCCGGGGGACATTAAAGTCCATGGGCCTGTTTCGCAACCCGCCAGTGAACCGACAAACCCTCCAACCTACCAACCCACCAACGAACCAAGCAGCCGGCACAAATTTAACCAACTGAAGCCACTTGGGAATCGCTCTCGCATCGCTCCCGCATTGGTTTTATTTCATTAGTTCTGCGCCAATTTAAATATTTAACGAACATTGCCAGTTGATAGCATTTGCCGGCAGCTTTAAATTGACAAAAGCGAACCGGAGAGCGATGATGCTGTTGCAAGGAAAGTAAAGAAAAAAAAAAAGAATGGGCAAATGAACGCGACTGTGGCATAGATTAAATTTCCGCTCTTATGAATGCGCGTAGCTAATAGAAACGGTGGTACGTGGTGGGTGGTTTTCTGGGGTGGCTCAGGCTGGTTCAGTGGGATGGTGGCTCTTTGGCTGTGACAGCGGCAACAACAGTTGCATATATTTCGAGCTGGGTCCCTGCTGATGCCGCACTTCGTCCACATCGCCCATTGCCCATTGCCCATCGCCCATCGGTCTCCCCGGCCGGTGCTCGTCAGTTTCAAATGTCCGAAAAAAGAAATCCAATTTGCCGGGCTCGCGTCGGCAAATGCCCCATGGACATGCGTTAATAAAAAATAGAACAAAAAAAAAAAATAGGGAAAAACTCGGTCCACGGACACACAAAAAACTGGCGACGGCTGCAGCCGGGAATCCGAATCCAAATCCAAATCCCAAAAACCCGGGGCCACGGCCATGGAAACGTGTGGAAAATAAAAATTTCTATTTAAATGGCAAAAATCAACAAATGCAACGCAAAACAATCTAAAACACAAATCGAAATTAAATGACCGCACTTGCACACAAAAGCGAGCTCAACAGAAAGGACACACACACCAACACACAGTCACACACACACACATAGCCGGGCTCCTAACATGGAAAACAAAAAAAAAAAAATACATACAGATGGGAACATGGCTAAAAACAAGCCACTTGTGCCCAACACAAAAAACACACAAAAAAAAATGCAGAAAAGCAAGTGACTGAAATAAAGTGCAGCAGCTGCGCAGCTGGCCAAAAAAAGGTAACAACTTTGTGGGCCAAGAGCGGTGTGGAGAGGGCTGAAAAGGGCCAGGGAGGTGTGGCGGTCAGCTTGCCGGTCAAGTTTTTTATTATTATTTTTTTCGAGAGCGAAATAGTAGACGGGCGGGTTGTGCAATTTCAACATTTCATTCAACGACTAGTTTTGAATTTGATTTTCGCGTTTTTTTTCCCCCCGGTTATGTGTCCTTTTGATGGTTCTGCCCCCTGGGTAGATCTTGTCTTTAAATTCATATCCAGATGGGTTGAATGTAACATATTAAAATTAAGTAAGCTGACCTCATTTGAGCCCCCCCCTTTTGTTCCCATTTCCCCCGACAATTTAATTAACTGCCAACGTGCAAAATGAAGTCACTTACATTGTGCAAAAGGAAAAAAGGGAGAAAAAAAAGGGGAAAAACCAACGACAACCCAAACGCTTTACAATTAACACTCCAACGCCCAGCCTTGGACTGGAAAGTGAAACCGAATCCGAACCCGAATCCGAATCCAATCCCAAAAACGTTCAAACGCATATGTTCAAGTCACGTTGGAATAAAAACAGGGGATATAAAAAAGAAAGGAGTAACACAACCACAACTATTACTACATCAGTGTTTTCGGGGGCGACTAACGAGGGAGAAGATCTGTAGGTGTGGATATATCAACACCTACACCTACTACAAACGACAACTGGAACTGAAACTGGCCAAGCGGCAGAGACAATGGGGAAACCGGGGGAAATGGGAAAAAAAGAAGGAAAATCCACCGGCGGAAAATAAAAACGGTAACCGCAATTTGACCCAGGTTTTTACTTGCTTTACATTTCGTGGCGCCCGACAAATATGCAGATTGGCATAGAGGGTGGCATTCTACCTGCGACCTGCGTTTACTTTTAACATGTGCTACCCACAACGACAGATACATTTGCCCAGGGATGGGGTGTTTGTTTCCCCCTCCCCCTCTTTTGACTCCTCCCCCCACCCCCTTGAGCAAATGCTTTCAGCAGCGTTCGTTAAATGTTCGTTGGGGGGTGACTGGCTATAACTCTTGGTAGTGCGTGTGTGGGCGTGGGTGGGTGGGTTATAACTAACCCGGCCCAAAGCAAACACATGGTCACCCCTTCGGCACGGAGAAAAATGTGGGTTGTAAATTAAGAATGTGCCTCTAAGTCGAAGATTAAAGGGTTTTAGCTACAAAGCAACTTGAGCTAAGAATTTGGTTATGAATTTCTTTTCGAATGAATTATTTCAAGTGGAAAAAATTCCTCATATTTAAAGAACCTTTCATTTAAGATCCAACTTTTATTTATTGTAATGTGACATCGTTTCGGAAAGTGTAAATTCTTTAGGCCAACTCCGTTTTGGTTTTGGGCCAGTGCTGCGTTTGTTGTTCGAATTCCAAAAAACACACGCAATTTCCATTTGTACCTTTGTGTGTGTGATTTGTAATTTATAAGGCAACATGTATAGTACTTCCCAGTGCATTTCTTGGTCCGGGTTCTGCCTTTTTTCGATTCCAATCCCGCCTGCTACTGTTGCAGGGTGTCTTCGCACGATTGTCAACCCCATCGGGTTGGAAAATGGGTAAAGTAGGAGTCTCCCTACTACCGAGGGCCCACTGTCATTTAAATGCGAATTTCGCACGCGATCAGCAAGCGGAATGTGGGACCCTGCCACATTTAAATCAAATTATTGACATTTGTTTAAAGGCCAGAAAGGCGACTCGCATACAAATGATTTAAATTTTGGCCAGCACTTAAAGCCGGCGAACAGCGAAGTCAGCACTAAAAAGGGCCCCGGACTCAAGACCCCGATAAGAGTCGAGTGGAGACGAGAGATGATGATTGGGGCAGGGTTGGGCTGGGTTGCCCCGGGGGCAGCAACCCTTTTGCCGCATTTGCGTTTGCCTTTGCCACTGCCACTGCTTCGGCTGGGTCTGTCATGTTTTGTTTTTAATAGTTACTGAATCTCATTAGAATTTAGATGAGTCTTAATGAGTCATTGTTTTACACGTTAGGAGCGAACGAAGAAGACGACGCCGGTGGCAACACAAACAAAAATAGCAAACCCACATACAAAGATACACTTACACATGGGAAAAAACTAATGTCGTTCAAAGTAGACATTTCGGTAGATAAATAAATTGAAGATATGGAAATAAGATTGGATTTTTTCTAAAGAAACTTTGGAAACTATTGTCTGATAATCGAAAACTCTCTTTAATATAATTGAAATATGATTTAAATTTCCATTAATTTTCTATTTTTAAATTCTTTTTTTAAAATCTCTATCTAAATATTTCGCCAATTAAAAGCTGTTTAAATTTGTTGCTTAAAGTCTTGCAACAATTTAGATTCAGGAACCTGATTTTTTCAATTTTCTTACACCAATTTAGTTTATTCTTGAGGAAAGTCGTACCCTTTTTTTCTCACTGTGCATAAATAGTGCACTGCTTTCTAAAAGTTTTCCCAGCCAGGCACGAAACTTGAAAAGGTAGCGAATTTCCCCAACCCCAAAAACACGCAGAAAAACAGACACAAAGCCGGGGAGAGCGAGTCACAACACAATGAAATTTTCATTTGATCTGCGCGACGCGACGCCTTGATGAGGCTGCACCACCCCAGCTACCTCAACCACGCAACCACCCAACCATATAACCACCTACCATACAACCACCTTTCCCGAAAGGTTGTTGCCACCAGAACCACCAACACAATGCGAACGTCGCGGGCTCATTTAAGTGGCAACTTAAATGCCACGCACACTTGCGGAAATGATGCTGACTCCGGGCTCAGTTATCTAAGACTCCGGTGGGGAAAGAAAGGATAAAAGGTGGCAAGGATTGCGGCCTGGCAGCTTGCGGTAATCAACATTAAAAATCAGCATTATCATCAGCCCGGCGACGGCGAGGGCGAAGTCGAAGGCGACGGCGTCTAATGGTGACAACGAGACATCCAGTTGAGAGTTGAAATTCCTTAAAGTGACTGCCGTTTCATTAGCGAGTCAAGTTGATTGGCTTTTGAGTTTGCTGCACCAACAAGCAGTTCAAACAGTGCACTGAGAGAATGACAGGGGGATCAGCGATCAGTACTTAAAATAAATCCATTCCATTTAATTATAAATCATAGCAAAACTTCGCTCTAGAAAAATTTAGTTACTAAGATGGCTTGAAACTTAGTTTGTAACTAGCATAAATTATTCTCAGTGCACTGCACTTCGTAGTGTGCGACGTAATCAAGATGAAATTAAAGCGAAAAGTTTACTTTAAGTCGACTCCTGCAGCGGCCAATGCTAATTAGATTTTTTAGTTCCATTTAGCGACCGGCCTTCATGCAAATGAATGAAATTAAAAGCACATTATACTTTATAATGCGCCCCTGATTTGAGTTGAGCAAATTTAATTTAAAGATTTGCCCAAGCCAAGCCAAGACTCGCTTGGACTCACCATCCATCAAGGCAGATACATATATATATCAGACTATATCCGAATATATTCCCCAGATAACCGCAGTGCCAAATTGTGGGCATAAGTGACTCTCAAAAGCACATAAATGCGGCTGGGACCAGGATGAAGATGGAAATGGAGGATGGAAATCGAGGATGGACCCAATTGATTGGGATTGGCCAGGCGGTCGGGTTGGGCATTGATCAAAGTCATAAGTCAGCGGCATACAAATCTCCATGTAAATATCCTTTTACAGTTGAGTTGTCCTTTTTTTTTGGGGGGGTTGGGATGCCAGGATGGCACAGCACGTCTAAGGCAACTGGATTATTAACATTTCAATATAATTTGTGGGCCTGGACTAGGAGGGGTCTTTGGGTTGGTTTGCCCTAACTTTTCCTGCTGACGTCTCGGAAAATTAACGCGCCTCAGGACTTTGATCCTTTTTTATATACGTATATTTGGCAGGACCGCCCCGCTGCGTGTTAGTCTTCTGTATTTGCTTACATATTCATCAATTTTTGGGTTAAGTTGTGGGCGGGTTCTGGGCTCGGGGATCTCTGGGATATGCGTTGTGGATATGGAGTTGGGAGATGGAAGTGGATGCTGTGCGGCCAGCACGTTTTGCGGTTGTTGGCGTCAAATTGTTTTGCTTGTTTGGGGCTTTCCCTGTCACAGTGGGCAGTCGGTCAGCTGGTCAACTGGTCAGATGGTCCGATGGTTGGATGGTGGTTTTTCGACCGCCAGCTAAACGCTTCTCGGCTTTAATGCACTGCACTTCCCCCTCCCCCCCCACTTAGCTGGCGAGTTCATAATTGCCATTACGCATACGCCGTGTGGTCGGTTATGCGAATAGCTAAGCAGCGGCAGCGACAAAGTGAATTGCCAAATGAGATTGCTGGCCGGTCAATAAAACATTAGGCCATATCGCCCATATCGATGGGTCACACACATATATATATATATATATATATACCATATATCTTGGCTGCGGTCTGCCAACTGCGAACTGCGGTCTGCGGGCGGGAAAGCCTTTCTCCCAGGGGGGAAATCAAACCGAACATCCTGCCCGGCATTGGGTCCTCTCCTCGATGGGGTTGCGTTTGCGTGTAATTAAGCGCTGCAGCTTATGTAAGGCAAACAGGAAATAAGGTTTAGCACAAACGCATAAATAACAACGGCAAATCAGTAAACTCTCTCTCACACACACACACGTACAGTGGGGAACATAAATAAAGGCATACAAACAATGAAAGCGGATAACATAAAATTTACAACAACTAAAGCCAACAAAACCTTAGTGGCAGCAGCAGCAGCAGCAAGGCAAGACAAGGCATAAAACTGGATAGTTGTGCACTCGAAAAAAATACTTGGCTTAAGTGGATTTCGAGGGGGAAAATCAGCTTTCAAGACTTTGGGTTAAGAGTGAAACTAGTGAAAGTATGAATATGATTTTGTACCCACTAAATAATTTCTAAATGGTAGTAAAATATTATTTTGCTATCTCTAAATTTCCCTATTTCCTACTATATACCATACAAGATTAATCATTCCACCTGTATTATATTACCAAGTTAAATAAATCAGGATTTCATTTTCATTTCCAAATCAAAGTTATTCCAAGGATAATACTTAAGCTCCCCTTTCGCCTCAGTGTGGCACCTTTGCACACCCCGTAAGACACGTGTAGAGTCCCTGAGTAGCTTCCGTCTTTAATCAAATGGTACAAGTGGGCGTGGCAGCAGGCACACTGCTGACACACTTCTCTGGAACCGAGGCGGCTCCTTGCAAGGCCCAAGCCCAATCCCGGCGAGCTGATTCACCTGGCCCCTCGACGTTGTTAACGCTTTCGCAGGAAAGGAAAGGATAGCAAAGGAAATGAAACGAAACGAAAGGAGAGGAGAGGAGAAAGGAGCAGGAAGGGGCAGGTGCGTCCTCGGCAAATATACAAAACACTTGTAACTGCCGTGCAGCTAGCAAGGATTTATGATTAATTTATGTGCCCATGTGTGTGTGTGTTGGTATGTGAGTGTGTGTGCGAGACAACGACAACGACAACGGGCGACTGTAACGATGGCAAAAACTTAATTAACTCATTACATACGCACCGTTTTAATCAGCAAACGAGCCGACACGGTCGATGGAACAACGGAAGCGGGCAAAAGAAATGAAAAGCTGCCAGTGCTTGACACGCTGACACCGAAGGCGCTTCAAAAAAAGGGAGGGGCGGACTACCTACATATGGTGAAAAGTGGGCGGGGCCGCCTGCCAATCGAGTGCTGGCGCAGTGCAAATTTAAAGCAGCCTTTGACTGCAATTAGTGGCCGACTCGTTTGTCTGTCCCACACATATAGGCGCATGTACGAGTACATGCGGCAAAAGTATCTCACGGATACGAGCAAGTATTACATGCCGGCATACAGTTGGGAAAGTTGCGTGCCTGCCTTTTGCTTTTCACTGTGCAAGAGGGCGCAAAGCAATAACCTGAGAACCGCCGGAGCGAACCTCAACGATTGATTTACAATAACGCCAACTACTCGAGGACCGTTCCCCGTTCCCCGTTCCCTGGTTGGAGTCAGGTCGAGTCGAGTCAAGGAGCCACAATCGACTAAGCCGTGCAGCTGGGAAAACGCGAAACGCTGCTGCGATTACAATGGGCTCATTAACGGTGGCGTATACGCAATTTCCAATTAAATAAAAAGTGGGCACGCACACTCAAACACACTGCGGGCACTGCGAAAAAAAATTAACATATGCTTGGAAAAAAGTAATTATTGGCAAATGCATAAAATACTTTAAGCAGCATTGTGTTTTTATTTTTTTATATATTTTTCTAAGAGGCGAAAATTATTCATTAACCTTTAGAAATACTTGTTCAAGAAACTATTATTCATTTATATCTTTCCATTTATTTAGCTGATTTAATCTTTAAAGGATACTTCATATTTTTTCTGTCTTCCCGCTTAATTGAGACTGCATTTTTCTCAGTGCTTGCAATATACTAGAGCATATACATATATTTGTACACGTGAACACGCAGAGATTTACTCGTTTGGTTTGTGTTTTTAAAAGGCCAACAGGCCGCAGTCAGAATGATTATACTTGCTCAGCTCCCGTCTGTCCCGTCTGCCCCATCTGTCCCCTCCGACCACCTCGCCTCCTGCCATGTCTCCATCAGTTCCGCCGGCTCTGGGAAATTCCTTTTAATATTTATTTAACACAAAAGCTTTCCGCATTTCGCATTTTGCCTTCGCAGCGACCACGACTACGACTACGACGACGACGACGTCGCCGTTAATTTTTCGCTTTGCTTTTCATTTTCGCAAAATTACCGGAAATGTTAATTTCTGCACGTGCAGCAGGCAAGGACGCCAGTCAGCTGGGTGGAGGGGGGTGGTGGGGTAAGGGGTGTTGGGAGGATCCGCCCATCAGGGCGCCCATCGGCGTTGTCAGCCTCGAATGTTGTCGTCAGTGGGGCCCCAGCTGAATAGTGCTAATTATTTAGGGTAAGACTTCTCTGCTTGTGTTTGTGTGGGGGGAGGTGGTGGGGTGGGGTGACCCCCGAAAAAAAGAAGGCCCCGTTGCATTGGCCCTTAACCCATTACCACCCCACGTGCGTCGCTGAGCTGGCTTTGCCTTTGCTGTTGCCTTTGCCTTTGCCAAGTCTTGGCCACCGAGCTGAGCACTGAGCACGGAGCACGGAGCACTGAGCTCAACCGAACTGAGCTGACACAAGAGCGTACGAAGGACAACGTCGAGAACCACCCTCCCACCACCCCTCCCACCACCCCTCTACCACCCCTTTACCACCCCCCTCTTTCGTAGTCGCGACTTTTTCTGTGCCAAAGAGACAAAGCACACAAAAATAATAATAAATGATTGCAATTCGTGCGAGTGTGTGTGTTGAGTCTTAGTGTGTTTGCTTTGCATGTGAGTTTGCGACTGTGTGGCATGCACTCAAAAAAAAAAGTATTGATTACGAATTTGAAATGTAGGAATTGTTCTTTGACACTTGCACAAATTGATGGAACTAAATTATAAAAGCTAAAGTCATATTCATGCGAAACTCATAAAGGAAATACTTGCATTTAATTTTACTAATTGAGGTTTTTATAGTTTTTAAAGAGATTAAAGATATATTTATATTTTTAAAAGCAAGATACTTGTGAAATCAAGTCCAGAAATTTACTATATTATATATGTTAATTTATTTCGAAATAAAAGTGTTAAGAAAATGTTTGATTGAAAGAGTTTACTAGATAATTCGGTAATAAAAGACCATAACATTTTTAGAGTGCATCAGTGGTGGTGAGGTGGTGCATCGGGAGGCCGGTTAATTGGGTGGTTGGGTGGTTGAGCCACCGGGTGGCTCGGTGGCTGGCTCATCACCCACTGCACTTGTGTTTGTGCAGCCTGCATGACAGCGAGCGGCTTTGAGTTTGTGCATGTGTACTGGATGTTTGGCTTGATGATGGGGCCAGAAGATTCGAGCGTGCAAAGTTTACTTAGATGAATGGGTTAATTAGTATTAATGGGGACGTTCTTCACGAGAGCAGAGCGAGCAGAGAGAGAGAGAGAGAGAGAGAGAGCAGAGGGCAAAGAGCAGGGAGCAGAGTGGGCGAGCACAAAAGACGCACAGTTGGCAAAGTTTTCCGCGACGTTTTTGAAAACTAATACAGAGTCGGCCCGACAAGAGACTTGGCAAGTTTTTGTCAACGTTTCACAACGATTCTCCAAGCCACCGAGATACAGAACCACCCAGCCAACTCTTTGAACTCATCAATCTACGCGTCTCCTTTGTGATTTCAATTAACTTATCTCTGCTTATGCAGCATAAAATTATATATGAAAAACTTTTTCCCTTTTCAGGACGCTCTCTCTGCTTTTTTTTTATTATTTTATTTTTTATATTTTTTGGGTGAATATGCATTAAAGCGACAGCGTCAGCGCTGGCAATAAATTGCGAAATAAAAGCGCATGACTTGGGATTCTCTTTTGATTTGCGTTTTTATCTGGCGCATATTTTGTGCGAATCATGATGCGCCAGCGGCACCCTTCTTGTTCTTTTCCATCTGCTCGGGAAATATGTGGAAAGTCCCTGAAAATCCCCAATACTCAACTCTTCTCTTCTTTTTTCTCTCCTTTCTTTTTTTTTGCAGAACAATTCCACATCTTTGTCGGCGACTTGAGCTCAGAAATTGAAACTCAGCAATTGCGCGAAGCATTCACACCATTCGGCGAAATCTCGTAAGTATTAAAATGCAAATTTTCCATTTGCCAGTTAACTTGAAATTGCCTTTGCACGCTCTCTCCTTATACCCATTCCCCATTCGGCAGCTTTTATTTCTCCTGTCTCCTTTCCTCGAAGCATTTCCCATTTCCCATTTTCCTCTCCTTTTGTGACAATTTTTCAGCAACACATTCTCTGATTATTGGCAGGCGCGTGTGGCATGGAGGTGGGCATAAAAAATTCATAACCGAGAATGAATGAATGAATTTATGCAAATGCCAACTCTTTTTTTTCGCTATCTGTACAATCGGGGGCCAGTGGCAAATATTTAAGTTGCTGTTTTTCGGCATGAAAAGGCAAAGTCACTAGCCACGGCCAAAAACCAACCAACCAACCAACCAACCCCGGCGACAACATCAAAAACTTGGCTTAATTAACTTCTGTTTAATCGCAAAGTTTCGAGTCAAAATGTTGGTCCGTCTCCTGGGAGCTGGGACGGTAGGGGGGCTCCTCCTTCTTATCCTTCCACCAGGCCCTTCGGCGGCTTATCAAAAATTACGCCAAAGTATTTGATTTTCTGGATTTGCCGCCTGTTTGCCCCGCCGCTCCGTCAGTCAATCAGGCAATCTGCAACCCCGGGGCCAATTTAAATTTTAATAATTTGAAAATCATTCTAATGACCGGGTTAAGGGCTACCATCTGATTCGCTAATGAGCCGGTCATGTCCATGGATAGCTTTCCAAGCAAAATCACGCCAACAGGCAGCCATGGCTACGGATTTCATCGATTGGCACCTGTGCGATTGGCCATTGCTGACATCATTATCACCGATACTCCGTGAGCTGATTATCTCCGGGTATGGGTTGCCGGAGCACCACAACAACACCTCTGGCTTAAAGAACTTTATTTGCTTGGGATTCATTCATTCAGTATTTTTTTGTTGATTTTTTTTGGGACTTGCCGAGTCGATCTGCCAGCCGACATGTCAAAACGCTTAACGCCCAAAAGTCCTGGGGATCAAGATGTCCCCTCCCCCTCCGGCTGTCAAAACTTTTATGCGTGCCTCGGAGTTTGTTTGCCCTTTTTGTTGTTGTTTTTTTTTCTTACTTTATTTTTTTTGGTTTTTCCGGGCATTGTTGCCTGGTTTTGGCATTATGTTTGGGCCCTGTTTTGCCTGTTTTGGGCGCATTTTGTGTTTCGTTTTGTTAAATGCGCGGCGCGTGTGAATATTTAATAAGTCGCCTGACTTCTGGCGCCCCGAGGCAAAAACCCAAAGCTAAAGCTAACCCCCAAGGGTCTCTGCCGGCATTTTACTTATAATAATCATAAAAAAAAAAAAAAAAAATCGTTGCCGGCCAGCAGCGTCGCCAAGTTGTTCCGCCGCCGCCGCTGCCGCTGTGGTTTATGCTTCATAAATGAAAAGTAAACTGCCGGACCGGGGGTAATTGCCAAAGTTTCCTGGCAGCCCGGTTTAGTGCGGTGTCGAGGCCCCAATTGTCCAAATGAGAGAGTCCCAGCAACCGCTGGGGGAAATCATTTTCAGGGGGGGGCAACCCGACAACTCGGAAGTCGGCCAATTGGCAGAAGTGCCCCAAATGAGCAAGTCCTTTTTCGGTAATGATTGTAGTTCAATGCGATTGGTTTCGATTTGGTCCAAGCTGGGAGAAAGAAATCACGGAAGATCAATATAGTGGTCGGAAAATAAAAATTCATCAAAAACTTCTTGCCCTTAAAGCCGGCCGGATGAGTTGTTTAAGCCGGCGTGGCGTGGCGTGGCAGGTCCAATCTCCTCCGGAGATCTCGGCCCGTTGTGCGGCCAGGCAAACTGTAAGATAAATAAAAACTTTCCAGCATGAGGTCAGATTTCTAATTTCCGAATTACAAGGGCCCTCGCCCACAGACACGGGGCACAAGATATATTCGTATTTTCGACTCGAACGGAAATATTTGAACACGTCGTCCGGACCGAGAGACGGCGGAGGAGGGGGGAGTCGACTTTGGGAGATGTCTTTATTAGGAATTTGCATAAATTTTAAAGTTTTCCGTTTTGTAGGAGGAGATGGTGGTAGCAAGTATATATTTAAGGCTTTAATGTTTACATTTCGTCTACTTTTCTCTTTTCTTCCTCCTGCAGCGACTGTCGCGTGGTGCGCGATCCACAAACCTTGAAGTCGAAGGGCTACGGCTTTGTGTCCTTCATCAAGAAATCGGTAAGGAACTGCCACTGGCATTAGCATATTTAAGTGCATATTTATGCAGTCGGGCGCAGGCTCTTTATTCTGATTTCGATTCTGCACGGAGAAAAAATTGTGGAGAATTTTTAATATTTTTTTAAAATTATTTTAGTTTATATCTACAATTGAGAGGTAGTTAATAGATTGCTTAAATTTTTTCCACAACTGTTTCTATCATTATTTCATTGTTGGGTTTATTTTTTTTAATTATTAGATTTGTCTTCTGTCTTATAAAATCTGTTCAAGCTATGTTTACTTAAATTACATATTAAAAGAGATTTAATTCTTTCTTTTATATCAATGTTTGGTTTATTTTTTGTAACTATTAGATTTCTCTTCTTTTAAAATGTATCTCTGAAATCTCTTTTCCAGATGATTTTTATATATTTTTATAGTTATGTATATTTAAATTCCTTATTTAAAGAGTTTAAATTGTCTGATTTGAATTTTTAATTTGTGAATCTTTAATGAAAATCCAATTTTCTCACACTCATTTTTATTTTTGCTCGGTGTGAAAACTCCTGTTCCGATTCTGGTTCTGGTTCTGACCGTGTCTCTGTCTTCATTATCGCCCCGCAGGAAGCCGAGAGCGCCATTACGGCCATGAATGGGCAGTGGCTTGGCTCCCGTTCAATTCGCACGAATTGGGCCACACGGAAACCGCCGGCGAGTAAAGGTAAGGAAACCCATGAGTGTCACCCCAGCCGGCAGGCCGGGCGGAGTTTCCGGTGTGCGTACACTCCGGACTTTCGGGCTACGGACTCCGAACTCCAGACTACGGAAAACAGAGTCTCATTGTTGTTGTTGTTGTTGCTGTAGCTGGCGGCAGACGCGTCGTTCTTATTACAGGAAATTATGGCAATGAATGCCAAAGGTGGTAGCCTGACACACAGGCACAATGCCAGGGGAGGAAAATCTGTGGGGAAACCGCTTGCTATTTATAAACGCCGAACGAATTTTCTGCCAGATTATGTTTTCTTAATATTTGTCCTTTCTTAACCGCACGCGCTTAATTTCCGTAATGGCCTGTACCCAATTTGGTTTAAACTTTTTCAATTAGCCGACGGCGCGCCGACCCAAAAATAATAATATAAAAACCATCTAGTGGCATTCAATTACGGCCCCGGCAAATCAATTTTCATTTAGGCCTCAAGCCACGCCCCCCGCCATTTATGGCCACGGCTCGTTGACAACCGCCCAGATATCCGTAACTATATACTTGGAATACGGCGTAATCATTATTAACAGCGGACAAACATGCGCGACTCTGTGCCTCGTTTGTCTTTCATAAATCAAAACTTAACGCATATTTGCATGTTTTAACATAATTTTTATTTGTTAGACAGAAAGTGTGGGTCGGATTGGGATTGGGGAGGTGGAGGAGGAGTAGGATTTGGAGGAGAGGGCAAATCAGATAAATAAATTTTGCCAACACGAAACTATTATCATAAAGGCCAACACACACACACACAGGGTACATTTTCATGGTTATACAACAAACATTCTGGCCTTCTTCAAGCCACACACACCGACACCGACACAGATACAGATATAGATAGAAGGGAAAACCAGGGAAAACTAGCTGGAGTCAAGGTGGAATTTATCGTGCAGGAAGAGGCCCGAAAACTGTTGAAGGGTTCGCATTTACCCGACCACCCCGGAATATATAATATTTTCCCTTTGCATTTATATTGTTGTCATAAAAAACGCCTATGAAAGCTTAAGCGTATTTTTATTGGTCTCATTGTTTATTTGACTATGTCACGGTTTTGTCTGCTCTATTCTATTTCGGATGGGAGAGTAAAATTACTGAAAGCCGGTAGTTGGGGTTGCTGTAATACAAGTTATTATTAGCAATTTGACAGCGAAATAATTTTGATTTTTTGATCGCCTTCAGTTTGCTGAGACGGCAGAAAAAATCGAAGAGCAGATGGGAAACGGTTTTTTTTTTATGTCCCCTCCACATATGCACATATATGGGCGGGGCAAGGACTAAAAGGGTTTTACGGCCTGCCTAGTTGTTGCTTTCGCTTTCGGATACAGTTTGCCGGAAGGTCCTGCGACTGCTGGAATTTTACGATTTGTAGCACTCAACTCATTTCGCATTTGGCATTCGCATTACTTCATGTTTTACGCTGCCACTTTGCTCGATTCTTTTGGCAATCCCTGGGAGTGAGTTGGGCCCCGCATTTTTATGTTTTAAGCAGGCTGCACATTTTATGTCCGTCCGCGTTTAGTGAGCCACTCATGTGTCTCCGGGTGAGGCCGGGAGCCAGTGAGCCAGTGCGCCAGTGAACCACTGGCCCATTGTTGCCAAAGATTTACGATCCGGCGCAATTGCGCATTTTACAGTTGTGACAATTTTGGCGACGCTTTGCAATTTCGTGCCCTGCTAAAAGTTTTCCCCCATTTTCCCGCCGTCCCCCGTCGCCAAGGGGTTTATAACAAACGCATTTGCCGCGACCCTTTTTTATTGTCCTCCGCAAAAAAGGGAAAGCCGGGCTTCCAGTGGCCAAAAAGTTTGCACAAAGTTCCACCTTTGTCAAGCAACTCGGCTCCGTCTCAATGCATGCCCATAAATAAGACCCGGAATACCTGCAAGCTCATTATGGTAATAACTTAATTAACCAGAAACAATATGCCGGCTACAACGGTGCAGAACAAAGCCGACGATGTTGTATGACAAATTTCTTTGCCAAAACTATTTGACTTTTGACTTGGAAGTTCTGCGCTGGTGGGTTGTGGGGCTGGGAAACTCACATTCGCAGGAAAATATTTGCGGAAGTCGGAGTTACATAGCCTCGTTACCTGGTTGACGCAATAAATCAACATTTTACGGAGAGCTGCGCCCAATTAAGTAAAAGTTTAGATGCCTGAACGGGTTTGGTGGAGGGGAGATTGAGGGGTCTTTAGGGGTCTAGGAGGGGATAAAAGTATAAATGGTTCAAGAAATGAAGCAAGGGCTAACAAAAAATATCCTTTAAAAATTTCTAATAAATTAAAATCATTTTTTTCAACGTTTTTTTTTCATTGAGGTTGCTATTAACATTTTTTTTCATCCCTATAAATGTAGACCAAAAATATATAAAAATAATTCTTGGAGGAATATTCAATGTTCAAAGCCATATTCTTAGAAATTTAGTTTTAGAATAAAAAGTATCTTGAATATTCTTTAAAATAAATTAAAATTAGTTGTATAGGAATTATTTTTATTGAGCTTACTAGTTAACAAAATCCTCAATATAAACTTTTTTCATCCCTTGAAATGTATCCCGAAAATATATGGAATATTTCTTGCAGTTATTATTTAATGCTGAAAGCCATATTTTGATTTTTGACATTTATTGAGGCTACCAAAGAACATTTAAATTAGCACATGACCACGCCCATGCAGGGCGCCTAACGCCCCCCTCCCCCCCCCTCGCCTGGAGCAAACATTTTCATGCATATTAATTACTTTTGAATATTCTCAAGTGCCCGACCACGTCCTCAAGGCTGATGTTGTTCTTATTGCCGTCGACTGCGTGTAAAAATGTGAATTATTTATGTTAATGATTCGGTGATTATTTCATGATTTAGTTTTACATGCCTATAATTGCTCATTAAAATTTCAAATCGTCGTCGTCGTCGTTCCCCGAAATGGGAGCACCAACCAGCCCGTCGGAATACTTCTTGCACCCTCGTCCTCCTCCAAATGGCCCGGGGGCTGACCAGACTCCAATTATTTGTGTCTGCCCGCCAGGAATCGCTAGGTGGCCCGCAAATGGAACCGGAATGCAATCGCTGTGGTTTTGTCGTAGACAGAAATGTGCGATAATTATGGACACACAACACACACAACTCACGTTTACAAGGGGCCGAGTGCTTTAATTTGCTGCGGACATGGAACCCAGTTGGCCAAGTTAACCATGCCCCAAGGCTAAGCACGTGGCAATGGGTGTGTGAGTAGGGCCTGCTCGTTTGGTTGCATTTTCCAAAATTTAATTACACGTATTTAAAAGCGTAAAAAAGAAATTAGAGAAAACAAAAAGTGGAAATAATAATACCTACAGGCGAACTGAACTGAAGGCACCACACAAACACAAAGCAAAGTGCAAATTAGTGAAACATGGTGCTCCAAAGTATGCAATGTTTGTATGTGTGAGTGGCAGGACCTCTCTGCCCCTGTGCGTGTGTGTGTGTGTGGGAGCGTGGCCAAAGCGCATACATTTGTGGCAGAAAGCTTTCAAAAGTATTTGCGAGCTTGTTAGTTTTTCGTGTTTTCGTATTCGTTTTCGGTGCACCCTCGCCATGGAGCTTTGATTGTTGTTCCTGCCCCAAATGCGTGTGTATGAGTGATTCCCACTTTCCACTTTCCGTGCCTCCGAGCTGGATTGTGCAGCAGCTGGGCTCGGCAATCCTGTTGCATGTCATTGAGCCATATTTTTGTGTGTTTCTTTGGCATGTTCGCTGTGCAGGCCAAAAACAATGCAAAACTACACAACACACAACACACAAAAAAATAAAACAGCAGCTAAAAGAATCCAGGCATCCTGCAATGACATTTTGATGGCAAAGGGTCCTGCCATTAGCATAGACTATGGTATACTAAACTATACTACTCTAGATAGGCTAAATTCCCACCGATTTTCCCCTTCAATCTATGCAACTCAGAATCAAAATCGTCGTTAGGGGCTGTAAACCATAGAAAGGGCCAAAACAATGCGTGGAAATGTTTCGCCCAGCTAAACAAAGACATAAACACGCTAGGCTGACATTATTTTTAAAAGTGCAAATTTAGTTTTAACCTCAAAGGAAGTAATTAGTGTAACTTTTGCATACAAATACGTGCATACATGGCGTATACGGAACGACAGCAGCAACAACAACAACAATCGGGTGTGTGTGAGTGGATAATGTAGAGTGTACAATACAGTGAGTGCAAAAAGCACAGCGACAATAAAACGGCATACGAAAAATGCATATCCACCAAATACGTATAATAAAAAATGCAATAACAACCGCAACAATTTTAAATATGCAACGGAAAGCAACAAGAAAGCAACGGAAAATGGTGTCGCCACCACCACCCCCCTCCCAAAAGCAACCCAATATGGTGTAGCAACGCAGATATATATAGTTTATATATGTATATGTATATATATATAGGCAGGGCAGGGCTCACACACAAGCATATTGACTAAGTGCATGCGGTTATTTTAATTACCAAAACGTTGCCCAGGCCCAGCTCTCGTTGTTGCCGTCGTTGTTCTTGTTGCGGGTAAATCCGTTAATTAATTTGCATATTAATCATGCAGTTGGTGAATACAGACAAAAAAAAAAAATGAAACGGGGACACACACAGAAAAACTGCCGTCCATAAATTGTCGTTCGTTAAAACAATATCCATCACACTCGCTCTGTAACTCATGAATTTATTTCTTTTCCTTTCCCTATAAAAACAGAGAACATCAAGCCGTTGACCTTCGACGAGGTCTACAATCAGAGCAGTCCCTCCAATTGCACCGTGTACGTGGGCGGAGTCAATAGCGCCCTCACCGCCCTCAGCGAGGAGGTGCTCCAGAAGACATTCGCCCCCTATGGAGCGATACAGGAGATCCGGGTCTTCAAGGACAAGGGATACGCCTTCGTGCGGTAAGCAAATCATTAACTTATATATTAAATATTGATCAATTTTGGACGAGAACTTGGAGGATTACTTTAAAACATATTAAAACAAGAAAGGAAGGCTAGCTTCGGTACCCGAAGCTTAGAATACCCTTGCAGGCTAGTTGCTTTCAACCCGTTCAATCGTTTGTATGGCAGCTATAGGATATAGTTATCCGATGTTTGGGTTTTTAAATTTCTAAAAAGGCTTTACTGTCTATGAAAACTGTTTTTCTCAAGAATGAAATAATTGTCTTGAAAAACACCAGAGTTATGCTCAATGACCCATTTTCTCCCATCGTTCATATGGCAGCTATAGGATATAGTGGTCCGATTTTGATGAAACTTTCAGGATATTTTGAAATAACTATTAAATAGAGTTTTCCAAGAAATAAATAAATTATCTGTAAAAATGGCGAAATTTTGGAACTTTTTCCCAATCGTTCCTATGGCAGCTATGTGATGTAGTGTTCCGATTCCGGCCGTTCCGACTTATATACTACCTGCAACAGATTGAAGGGTCGGTGCAAAGTTTCAGCCCGATAGCTTTAAAACTGAGGGACTAGTTTACATAGCAACCGACAGACGGACAGACAGACAGACAGACAGACAGACAGACAGACGGACAGACGGACAGACGGACAGACGGACAGACGGACATGGCTAGATCGACTCGGCTGGTGATGCTGATCAAGAATATATATACTTTATAGGGTCGGAAATGTCTCCTTCACTGCGTTGCAAACTTCTGGTCAAAATTATAATACCCTCTGCAAGGGTATAAATATTAATATTCTATTTATTATTGGAGATTATTGGACAGTTAATATATGAAGTTATGAACTAGAGGGTTCAATATAGTTTCAATATAGTGTACAATGGAATTGAAACGATATTTTTGATATAATCGATTCCATTGTTAGTTTCCATTAATTAAATATTTAATTTAATTTAAAAGGGCAGTTCAAGCCTTTCCTTCTTGATTGATTTATAATTTACCCAAACAATTTTCTTTGATGGTTTCTTAGAAATTCCATATTTAATATATTATATATACATTTCTATCTTCGCCACAGATTCTCCACCAAGGAGGCGGCCACCCATGCCATCGTTGGGGTGCACAACACTGAAATCAACGCCCAGCCCGTGAAGTGCTCCTGGGGCAAGGAGAGCGGCGATCCGAACAATGCCCAGACCATCGCCACCCAGGCGCTCAACTCGGCCGCGGCCGCCGCCGCAGGATTCCCCTATGGAGTGAACGCCGCTGCCGCCGCCGCCGCCTACGGACAGCAGCTGGCTGCCACAGGATGCTGGTACTCGCCCACGCCCACCTATCCGGCCTCCTCGGCCACGGCGGCCGCTGTTACTCCGGCGGCGGCCAGTGCAGCAGCCGTGCAGAATCAGTTCCTGCAGGGGATCCAGGGATATCACTTTGGCCAGTACGGCGGCTACCAGCAGGGGTACATGGGGTGAGTTTTCGGTCGGGGTTAAGGGGTCAAGGGTCGTTTTTCTTCGACACTATTCTCTGAATTGTCTATGCCGTCTGTATAACTCAGTCTTAGCCGAGGCAAAAGTTAAGGGTTTATACTCGTACATTGATTAATCCATCTAAAAGTTATTATTTAAACATGTTTTTAAAATATAGTATGAAGTTTATTTATCTTGTAACTTAATATAATTTTAAGTTAAATCTTAATATGTGTAGCGAATATCCCAGATGAATCCACAATTAATCATATTTTAAACAGAGACAAAAGTTAAGCCTTAAGAAATTGATTATAAGTTGAGCATTAGAATTAGAATTTATCTCCTAAATAAATATAATTTCAAATTAAATTATCTACTTATTATTATTAGTCAATTTTTAATGACTTTTCTGAGTAGCCATTAACCCAGATGAAGCCAAAAACATAAGTAGAGGCTTAAAAAGTTATCTTCTAACTAAATATAATTTTAATTTATACATACTCGTACATATTATTATTTGACAATTTAAGATAATTTGTCTAAGTAGTCAAAACTAGATGGCTATAAATTTAACCATATCTTAAACTTAGGCAAAACTTAAGCTTTCAACGTAAGAAAATATTAAATTAACTCTACCAATTATTATTCAACAATTTTCGATGATTTGTCTAAGTAAAATAGCCCAAATAAATACAGAATTAACCATATTTTAAACGAAACAAAAGTTAAGGCTTACAAAATTTTAAATACCATCAAATATAAACTACTTATAAACTTCACTTACTTCGTAAAAACAAAATGTGTTTTAAATTAAGTTGAATGAAACTCCGATGTCCGATGGCTTTTTTCTCTCTACGTGCGAAGTAGTAGCATCCACCGCGACCCGTTCCGCTTGTGTACTTTGTGCAATGATTGAACCGCCATCAGGGGGATCGGCCAGGACAAAAACAACGCCAGCGACAACGACAGCATGACGGATGGGTGAATTCATTTGCTAATTGCGAAAGTTTTTCATTTGCACCGTCGTCGGTCTGCGGCCGTATGAAATACATTTCCGCGTCCGTCGGGCTGTCAACATAACGTGCTATTTGCATCGCAGTCGCGTAAATTTTGTTTTCCGCTCCCTTACTCACTTCGCATTCTGGTTTCGGAGCCCCCCCCATCTCCCCCCTTGGCACCATTCAGGATTCCACAATTGTGACACACACACTCATGCACACAGACTCCGGGGACTTTCCACCGACGGATCAGCGGGTTTGATGTCATGAACGGAGAGAAACTTTCCCAAGACTACTTTTTTAACTCTTGTTAAATTCATTTAATGTTATTCGGATTAATTTTGTACGCCTATTAAAATCTCAAATTAATATTATGGATTAGAATAAATATTATTCAGGGCTTAAGATATTTAATAATTTATTTAAATTATAAAATAATAATACAATAGATGCAAAAGATATGATTCTAAATCAGACTTTAGGTTACAAAGTAGCTCCCAGATTATGCTAAATATTCTTTTTTTTACCATTTCTCAAAGTGTACTCATGTGGGGAAATTCTCTCGACTCTCGTTTCAGCATGGGAGTACAGATTCCGGCCACCTGGCAAGGCGTCACCCAGGCACAGATCTCACCTGCCCAGCAGCTGGCAACGGGCGTGGCCGGGACCGCCATTCCACAGGCCGCCGGTGTGGTTGCCTATCCGATACAGCAGTTCCAAGTGAGCCCACAGGTATGCAACTCAGACTCACAGCTACAGATGCAGATGCAGATGCCCATGCAGATGCAGATGCAGATGCATATGCAGACACGCAGATACACCCACGAACGCTGCCCGACACATTGAAACATTTTTCGTGCATTTCCCTCCGTTTGTTGAAAGTTTTGAATGCATTTTGGATTATTTTACCATATATACTCTGTTCGATTTCGGTTCGTTAGTGTTTGCGACGGGGTTGTTTGTTCTGCTGCTGTTTGCCATACATACATATATTTCTGGCTGCTATCAAAATATCCAATCGTAATTCAAACCCTTGCCTATTGCTAATGCTATTCTTTTTCATTTGAATGTCGAATATGAATGTAATCAGTCCGTATGCATGCATGTTTTTTATTGAATGCAATTTTATTAGAGGGACTACACAATATAATCCAGAACAATTGCACAGAAATGTATACGTAAATATTTGGTTAATAAATATTGTTTCAATTCCTTATTATCTATTATTGTCTTTGGTAAAATGTTGTTGTGTGAACTTAACTTTTTCGCCTGAGTTTTTGTAATAATCTTTCCATAAATTCGAGGCTTTCCGCAGAGCAATTCTTTTGCCCGTTAAGTGCTCTATGCTTTTAGCCTTTAATATATTTGACATTTTGTTTCTGTTCGTTTTATTTGTTAATCTCGACCGCTACCATAATTCAAAGCTCTCTGGATGGTAAACAAAAGCCATTGAATTTATTATTGCATTCCCAATATATATGTATATGTGTTGTAAAAAGCGAATCACACAATTGCTGCATACATAAACTTTTTCTGCATTACATTCTGCATTTTATTCCGTCTACTACTTTTTTCCAATTCTTACTAACACCCATATTATTTTTTAAGGTTTATCCTTTACTTTTGCAGGCACAGTAAACGCAAAAAAGCCAAATCAAACCGAAATCGAATCCAAATTTTTCAAGTACAGCTGCAATTTTCTGAACAGAAACAAAACCAAACTGAGCTGTAAATAAAATGCGAAGCGCAGAACACAAATTGCAAACAATTGATGGCAACTCGAAGTTTTTGGCGATTTTAGAGAGCTGCACCCCATGAAACAAAAGCAAAATCAAGAGCAAAGCAAACGCAAACGCAAAGCAAATCGAATGCAAAACCTAATCCTAAACCTAAAGCTAAATGAAAATTACACGGAACACATACACACACACACACCCACATAAATATATACATACTAATTATATATCTATATATATGCATATATATAACTAGAGCATAAATATCTGTTAACGCCCGTTGAATAAGCATTGCGGGGAGGCCAAGGCAAACAATTATTATGTATATGCAAAAAGCAAAGAAAGCGAAAATATTTTTAACCCTAGTTGCTTACACCACAACACCCCAACACCCCCACACAGATACGCGCACGAACACACACAACAACGCACACCGACATCCTACAAACGTATTTTAATGCTTTATGTAAATGTGTTGGAGTGCGGCGCGTATAAAAAATAATATTAACAATAATTAATTGAAGATGGAAGCAAGAGAAATTACATGCAAAAATTGCGTACATAAATAAAAAAGGGGGGACTACAATTTGGTCGAAGGAAAACATTGAATGAGTAGGTTGTAGCAGCCTAAATCAGACACACACACACACATCCGTCGCGGCATTAAATTAAAATAAACATAATTAAAAATGCGTTAAAATTAATTACGCGAGCACACACACACACACACGAGCAAATATTTGTCTGTGTGTGTACGCAAACAGACGTCCTTTCTACCCCACCCCCCAGGACCCGCATCATTTTGTATTGCCTACTTTTGTGCGCAGTTTGTTTCTCGCTTAGCACACACACACACAAACACTCCCACACTCTCACACACTTAGCACTAGTGCCTATAACTATGATAGATGACGTGGATATTTTAGCGATTACTGCAGCACACGTTTTACGAGACAACTGCCAGAGTCGGGCCGGCCAGGAGCAGTTCATGTCCTGCCATCACTTCCTATATAGAATGCAACTGAAAGCTCACGCACTCACTACTTTCATTTTGTGATCGATCGGCGCTGATCGAACGACAGGTTCCTACACACGCGCACATCTCTACACACACTCGCAGTTCAAAGTATCTGAGCAAACAAACTATGAAGTCCGTATCCGAATCCGTATCCGTATCCGTATCTCTCTCTCTTACTCTCACTCACGCATTCCATCCCAAGTAGCAGCTGCAGGAGCTAAGCGTTTAATTTGTTTGAAACTCGAGTCTAATTTGATTTCGATTTAAGTTTTTCGCATCACTTTCAACAACAACAACAACAACATGAGAGCCATGTACAAAGCAGCAAACAAAAAAAACAACAACAAAAAAAACAAACCCCACATAAAAGCCGCAAAATGTTTCAACTCCCTCCAACAATTTACCCACAAAACATAGATACTAGATACTCTCGTACTAAGCTATGTATATTTGATACGTTTATGGTTTTATTTCAGTTGCCAGAAGAGGAATGGTTAGCTGCTAATTTGTTGTGTTAGTTCTCTGTTGTTTAGGCCAAACGAAATCGAAACGCTAAAGAAGACCCAAACCAAAACCAATACGAAACCAAAACGAAACCAAACCGAACCGATAACCAAATAATACCATAATACCCAAGTAGCTAAAATATATATATATGGTAACACAGAGAGAGCCGAACTCCCCGAACACACAAGTAAAATATATTGAAAACAATCAAAGTATGCCATCGAATGATATTAATTGATATTAGCTAATCGAGCATAGCCGTAATAAAGTAGATATTAGCGCCTAATCATATAAGCCAATAAACACACTTGCAACAGAACAGAGAAAGCGGAGAAAGTCAGTAACCAGCCAGATAACAAATTATCCAGAACGCAGTGAGAGAAAGGAGCCCTCACACACTCACTCACACACACACGATACCTAGCAAGCATTAATCACACCCACACACGCCCACTCGAAGGATAGAAGGACAGAAGGACAAAGGACACCGGGACAGTTGCAGGACTCTTGAGCAGGCAGAATCCCGGTGAGCACTACGTTGCTGTCCCTGAAACATAAAAAATAGACGCATAACAAATACAACTAAAAATGTGTAGAGTATATATATGTATATGTAAAGTGGTAAATACAGCATAGAAATAGAGATGGTCGATAAGTACATAGAGTATACAGCATATGCATTAAATCAACATGCTTATATAACATATATACAAATATATATATATATATATATATATATATATATATATATATAGATACGGATAACAAACACTCACTCACACGAGCAGCGCGTATGGTAAACGATATTTATTGTATTTTATGTTGTACGAGTATGTGTTGCAAGATAAATCACACATAGATGTTCAAAATGAAAACCAATTAAAACGATGACAGCAGCAAACAAACAAAACAACAACAACAACAAAAAATCCCAAGTAATAGAAAATCGCAATACGCATACGTAACACACAACGTAATCGCATTCGCAATCGTATCGGGCAGCTAGGCTATATACAAAAAAAACAAAAAAAAAAAAAAACAGAAAAGAAAAGGACGACCAGGATGAGGCTTGATTTGCATTTGACACGCCCCCAGCCCCCCCCAGCGACCGATGGCGTGGAATTTGTTATGTCATTTTTTTTAGTGAAATTTTTCGCTGCGAATGGAACAGAGCATTTAGTTACTTGGGTGTGGCCCCATGTAGCTGGAGTAAATGTCTATCGATAATCGACAAAAATATAAAAATAAATTAAAAAAATAAAAATAAAAAGAACACCCACACACACACATACAGAAAGCAGGCAGGATGCGCTCACCTTTCAAATTGATTAGAAGGGGTCACCGATTTAAGCCACGAATCAAAGACACGACACGACACAGATACGAATTCGAATTACTGACACGTAAGCGTAGTCATTAGGTGGGTCGTACTGTATATTTAAATGTTTTTAGCACTAGAATTTAGAGGAACTACGAGATGCATAGATGTAGATGTGATTTTAATGAGGGCGGGATTGGGTCGTCGGATCGGAGCTGACTAATGCATTTTTCTGTTGTTGTGTTATTTTATTTTCTAGAAATTATTTTAAGTGAGGACAGAAATTTGAAGCGTTGTTGACCAAACGAAAACCAAACTCTAAAATAATACCAAAAAAAAAACCGTTTTGCAGAAAACAAAAATTTGGCTAGGAAATCAAAGAAAAAAAAAGAAAACAACACATTTATAAGAAAAAAGTTTATAGTTAAGGAAAAAAAAACGAAAGAAAAAAAAACATAAGAAAATTATCGGTTTGTTTGTTAATGTTTGCGCTACATATCAGTAAAGAGTTAAAATGGGTAGTTGGCACATAGAAATAGTGAAGAGTTGGAAACTAAATAAGAATTAACTGTGGAACGTAAAAGGATCTAACAAGCTGACGAAGACGACGAACTAAATAATATATACAAATAAAATATATATATATATGAATAACAGCTGTAACTGTATGTATTTATGTTGTGTAACTATAAAATGTGCTAAGTCATTTATATACGTCTATATATATATATATGAACATATACAAAGTATTTATACACAAGGAAACCCACGTCACATATATACCGCAGAACAACAAAGGAAACAAGATCCTAGCAGTAGGATAACGAACAAATACATTGTAGTTGCAGATGCAGATGCAGATGGTAGATCACTAGAGATATGGCCGCATTATTATTCATCAACTCAACTCAACTCAGGTTCTGTTCCGATCAAATCACATACATAGTTTCGACCATTAGTCCGGCGTAATTTCATTCCGAGCGGTTCGCTTTGAGTTACTAATTTGGTTCGAGTTCAAAAGCCAACTACACACTGAAATGATTGCAGTTATTAACCATAAACTACAATTACCAATTAGTCAATTCGAAGTGTAATTACTGAAATGCTGAAACAGGAGCAGCTAGCGAAATTTTACCACATGCAATGTGAAAAAGGATTCGCAGGAGTTGGATAGGCACATAGCATAAATTAAACTAAATGAGCAGAAAACAAATTTTAACGAGATCAAGTTGCGCAAAGGCAACGGCAAAACCGAAAATCAATCAAATAAAAGTATTATCTAAGCTACAAACCAATTACACTGAATACTGAATATATATATATTCTATACGCATATATTTACATGCAGGCAGGCCCCTCAAGGTGCATACTAACTTAACTGAGTTCTGAGTGCGTTTCCCCAAAAAAAAAAACTGTAATTAGAGGCACCTCTCATCCTCGACCAGGTGGTAAGAGGGGAAAGGGATTTCATTTACGATAACCGTTGGAACCAAATCAAAAAGCCAGGCCAGCTCCATATTCGGGGCAACCCGAAAATATTTTTGTGCAATAAACCAGATTGTCGATGGGATGAGGGATTGCGGGCATGTTATGCAATTAAAATTACACTAAGATTGTAAACAAATCAAATGCAAATGTAGAAAAAAATCAAACGATGAGCAAACAACCAAAAGCTGCTAACAAAACAAACATCCAAAGAAAAACAAAGCTAAACCAGAAAAGTTTTTGGAAGGCATTCGACACGAGGACAGAACACAGACACACACACACTCACACTCACATACAATGCATATACAGATATCGATATTATACGAACAATATATATATATATATACACATATATATATACAGACGTAAAATATGATAAGTAAATAGCAAATAACTAAAGTAAACAAAGTATAGATATCGACTGCAGTATTGCAAATATTTTGTAGAAATTTAAGCATGTTTGAGTGTGTTTTAGGACAAGGACTAGAAAACACAAAGGCGAAAAGCAAACAGAATGAGAAAAAAAAATGCCGAAAATCGAGAATCGAAAACCGGAAAACCGAAAACATTGTAGCGGAATATGAGGGCCGAAACCACATAAACAAACAACAACCAAACAAACAACAACAGCAAGAACAAAGCCGAAAATTGGAAACCTAATGCATAAGCTAAGTATTAAATATACAAAAACNGACGAGGCATTGAATTACCAGTTAGATATATATATATATATATACAATATAAATACGGCATCAGAAGATCACACAAAACATACACACACACATACAAAACGGCATTTGCATAAGAAACACACACACAAATACAAGTGAAACAACGTAACGAATATTAAAAGAGTTAATCAAATTAAGCATAAACAAAAAAAAATGCGAAATGGAAAATATTTATAGTTGAAAAAAAAACTAAAAATAAAACCGATGCGAATTTGGTTGCGTATTTGTATACCAACGCGCCAAAACGAAATCAAATAAACCAGCAGCAGCAAATTGCAAATTGCAAGCGAAATATTATACACGAAAGTCAGCAGCAGCAGAAAAAGGCTAATCGAGATCCCAAATCTCCGAGGAGCGGTTGTTGCCACAACAAGTAGGGGAAGGTTTTAGAGCTAGACGCTGGGTTGCCACTGTTGCAAGAAGCGAAACGCATAGAGAAATTATACTTAGGTGACAGCAAAAACAACAAAAAAAAGAAACAAAAAATAAATAACACAACAAAAAAAAAACAAAAAACACAAACAAAAAAACAAAAACGTGTAATAACAAAACATGAGAAGGCCAGATGGAAAAACAAAGAACAACTGCAACATAGAAATGATGAATATAAGTAAATATACCGAATAAACAACAAAAATTATATTATGTATACATAAATATATTGAAAGAAAACAAATAAAAACGAACAAAAAAATTTTGTAAAAATAAAAACAACCCAATTGTGTTCTTACTTGAAGGGGGACTTTAGGTGAGGGGGAATTTATTTTATATAGATGAGGAGTTTATCTTATGTTTTTCATTAAAATTAAGTACTAAAGATGGTCTTTTAATGTCCCATAATTGTATGAATAATTTGTTTAATTTTTATCCGTACCCAAAACTTATATCACAACCATGATTTTGCATTATATGATTCCTTTGCTTTATGATCTCTGCGTATGACAGAGTCGATAGCTGTTTTCTTATTTCCCCCGGGGCTTTTGGCCATCGCTTACTGCTCTGTTTTCCTTCTTCCTTCTTTTTTTTTCTTTGAGAGCGCAACTTTCCATTTACACAGGTGACATGAAGAAGACGTTCTGCTACTTATGCGTATGCCCCACAGGTGAGTTCGTTAAAAACATTTATGCCCTGGATGGCAGATATATATGTATATGTATATATCTGTAGAACACACACACTGTTGGATCTGAGCCACCTGCTCCGCAGGATCCGCCAAGGATGGATTGTCATAACAAAGGCAAAAGACAACACGTGCAACAATAACAAATCAAAAATTTACAAAAACAGAACAACGACAAAATGCTGAAGGGGACCGGAAAGGGCCAGCAACGAGGAGAACGAAAACGAAAACCGGCAACGGAAAGGACCTCAACCGAAAAGCGAAAAAAGCAGAAAAAAAAGATGCAAAGCGGAGGAAAATGTTTAAAACATATTTTTTGCCAATTCCTTTTGTTGTTGTTTTTTTTTTGTGTCGTCGCGACTGCTTGCCCCGCAGTGGCAGGGCTTTTTGTGACTTGTTTCGCATTCTGCCGCAGGTTACAACCAGCAGACTCGCGCCCCGCGTTCCCATTTATATTTATTGTGTACGTGTGTGCGTGTGTGTCTATTATCACAAGGATATCCAGCAGCAGCCCCCCCAAACACAAACACACACACACACATGTGTCATGACGGCTGCATTTTTAAGCAACATATGCGTCGAGGTTATACTTTCACTTCCCCCTCTTCTCCAGCTCCCTCCCCGGAAGTGAAAGTGCGTGAGTTCGTGTGCGGAAAATAATGGCGCTATGTTTGATTTGCATTGCAAATCGGCGTAATTTTGCAAAATGTCTTCCTATAAGAGAAACAATATGTTTTATTTACTTACATTTGACTTTGATTTCACTCTGTCATCCCCCAGACCTCTGTCTTTTTTGGGGGGTGACTTTCCCCCCGCCCCCCAAAAACATCACAAACAAAAAAAAAGAAAGTATAGCATAAAAAGTGAAATCCAAGCCATTGCTTATTCTAACTTTGCCAATGTGGGTGCTGGGAAAAAATAGATTGTTTGAGGAGGAAATGCTGTGTACACACACAGATAAATATACATTCCGCCATCAAAGTTGTTCGGCTTTTATATTTAGACGAGTACAACAAATCACAGCCAAGTAGCTTATTTTGGCTTTAAGCATATACCAAATTGAAGCACCAAGATCTGCCTAAGACGCCAATTCAACTCGTTTCTAAAAATATCCTTAGTGAAGTAACATGACCTTTGAGAATTTCTTCTACAATATTGTTAAAAAAAAACACTGGGTATATATTTGATTGGTTTATCACCTGACCGAACATGACTGCGCCTCTTGACATCCTTTTTTAGTTAATAATTCCCATGCCTGAGAGCCTGTCGCCTCCACTAAGACGATACGGGAGGAAGGAGCATTTTCTGCATAACAGGATATTTGCAGAATATAAAGAATGTATCAGCAGCATCTGCAGCCGGATGCCAGGATGCAAGTATGCCGGGGAGGGGAGGGAGGAGACGGGTAAGCGGGTAAGCTGGGGGAGCAGGACGTGCAGCTGTGCGACGGAAACCGGAAATGCGCAAATAGCAGGGCACTGAGGATTTTTACGCTCAGCACGATTCCGCACAGCATCGGGAATCGGGCTGTGACCGCATGCAGAGCCCAGATGAGTGGCTCCATCGCCGTGGCACATATATATGTGTCCCCTTGCCAGCGGATTAGACACTCAACAGGACGAACAGGACGAACAAGACGAGAGAACAACAACAATGCATCTGACAGGCAGATATGCATTTGTGTGTCCCCGCTGCCATATCCGATACATTTAATCCAAAAGCTGTCCCCAAAAGGAATGTCCTTGTGCCACAACATAATTAAAGCATTCCAAGGAGAATAAGCATTACCTTAATAAAAAGGGAACTTATAAACATTATGGAATACTTATGGAAACAAATAATAATCTTTAAAATATTATTCCGTAAACGGACATTAATGAGCAGATCCCTATATTTGAAGTGTCAAGCTATCAGAGATAGTACCCAATTCGATATGAAAACTATTTTTTTTTTTGCAGAGGCAACAAAAGTTTCCAATACACGGCGATTCATTAACATACAAAGCACCCGGTAATTTATGGCCCTGGACCTGTCTGACTCGCATTTTTTGGCATATTACCGGACGCTTATGACTGCTAACTGATACGGATGCCACCCCAAGGAAAACACGTGCCCTCGGCCCCGGTTTCGGTCTCGGTCTCGGACTCGTCCACATCGTGGGCCATCGTCCTTTTTCACGGGCCACGTGGACAACCACAACTTGGGACATAATGAAGCAAACAATTTTCGCAGACAAACATCAGCAGCGGGCAATTTGGAGGGGGACCAGGAGGAGGAGGAGTTGCCCCAATGTCCTGCATCGTTACAAGTAGCCGAATATCCTCGGCTCATAACACAAAACAGAACAAATGTCCTCTGCTGATAAAGCCTCATAATAAATGTCGACCTTTCGTTTTTCCATTTATATTATCAACTCAGGGGGAAACCAGAAGCGAGTCCTTTTCGGACAGCCAAGAGGAGGATAAAAGGAGGCATCTGTAGCCTCTGCTCTCAGTTTGTTTTTGCTGTTGCGGTTGTTCTGGATTCTGTTGTTGTTGTTGTTGTTGCCGCCCCATTGTGGCTGCTGCTGCTGCTGCTGTTACCTGCAACATACATATATACTTAGTATATTAAAATTTATAACAAACAATGCGACCAGCAAAAAGAAAAATCAACATGGGCCGCCCTTGTTTGTCCAAAAAACTTTTATATACTCTTTTAATTTCGATTAAATGTTTGATTAATACGATAAGTGATTGTATTTAACTTGTATTGTTTTATCATCACATTAAATAAAACTATTTTGTTTCCTAAGCTTAAGGCAAATGAAAGACTATTAAATTAATATTGAAGTATTTATTTTTCTTGAAAAACAAATGGTATCATATTATATTTAATTCTCATTACCAAAATCTATAAATACTCGTATATATTTTGAGCTAAATCATATATTATATTTCAAAGTGCAAATTTATTGCCAATTCTGCTGCGTTTATAAAGACATAAAATAAGAGCATATAAAAAACACTATTAAATGTTTAATTAATACGATGTTATTGTTTTATCATTAAATTAAGTGCAACTATTTTGTTTCCTAAGCTTAAGACAAATAAAATATTTCCCAAAGTCAATTAAATTAATTTTGTAATATTTGTTTTAATGAAAGAACAAATTGTTACTATAATTTGTACTACCAAAACTATAAATATATATAGTGAACTAAATCTTAAATTTAATCACAATTCCGCTGCAAATTTAAGGACATGAAATGAGAGCATTTCAAAAACCACTATCCTCTTTTATTTGCAGAAATGTCTCTGTCATGGGCCTAGGGAAAATCAAAGCTTTTTTTCGAGGACACGGGCCAAGGCAATGGCTGTGGAATTTATGTGCTTTTCCTGCTCGCCGCCGTATCAGATGAGCTAATAACAGATTTTATAATTACACATATCTGAGATGAGGTGGGTGACCACCAGGCAAACGATCCCGTCCGCAGCGCCTTGGGCTCTGCGCAGCAGGAGCGCGAAGTAAGCCATAAGGACAATTTATACTTTGAAGTGCCGTTGCCGTTGCCCTAGCCGTTGCCATTGCCGTGCGAACTTATTTTAATTAGACGGGGCGCACATAAATGCTTAACGCCCTCGCCGCAGAGCTCTTCTGCGGGACCCCGGACCGCTTTCCACCTGAGAGACAATGCTACCGCAACATAAAAACAGGTGGCCAGCCTTGGGGGCAGGACGTTGGGTGGCTCGATGGCTCGGTGGTTGGGTGGTGCGGTGGCTCGGTGTGTGTCGTGTCGTGTAACTCACATTAACCGATGCCATGCAATGCAGCCATAATAAGAGGCGAGCACAAGTTTAATTAGTGCAGCCAGTGAGGCCAAAAGGAAAGCGGAAGCCTGTGGCCACCGTTGCGTATGAGCAATGTGTGTTCGTGTGATAAAACGGCCATGCCGCATCAAGGTCTCGTGTCTCTTTCTGCGACGAATGTGTGTGTGTGTGCGTACTTTTATTGCTGTCATCCATCTGAGGAGTAAAACTCTTATGGCCATAAAACTCTAGAACGCACGGGTCGCGCAAAAACAAAGCCAAACCCAGAACCCGACCAGAAAAAAAAACATATAAGAGCGCAGAGCAACCGCAAAAAAATGTCAGAGTGCTGAACTAATAATGGCACCTGTCAAAATTCGTTAGCCGGAGGGCAGGGGCGTGGTGGCCAAGGGGGGAAGGGAGTGGGAACCAGGGACATTGAGAGGAAACAACTTTGGTCCGAATGACGAAACTCAAGCGACATTCATAGTGATTTGGTTTGGCAGTTTTGTGTCATTTGTTGGCTCCAACCGATGGCACACATGACTGAAGCTACAGAGCGGTAACACTCAAGTTTTTACCTGCAAAAGGATAATAAACTATTGGTCACTTTAATAAAAATCAGATCAATGCTTAAAATATATTCTTTTGTAGTAATAAAAATAAATCCCGAACTTTTTACAAATCAAAATAATTTGAATTTATTTCTGAAATGTCAAATTTATATGTGTAACATATTTAGCTTCCACAGATATTTGCTTTTAATCTTAATATTTAGCTCAAAGAATATCTCCTGTGTGATCATGAATTTCTTCCAGTGGAGAGCTCAATCTGGTGCTGGTGATGATGTCGAAATGAAGGTCCTCAAGCCGCTCACTCGAATAGCCCCCGACTGATATGGCTCGAAGGACGCAGATGGATGTGAATAAAAAAAAAAAAACGGGGATCACACAGCAAAAGCAGTAGCGAAGACAATGAAATTTATCACCCAACCGCAAATCCACAAAACCACACATACCGCACAAAAAAAAAGTGACATCTAATAAAGGCCAAAGGATTGAAAGGAAATTGTGGGGGGGAGACGGGAGGGGGAGATGCTCCCAAAGGCATTGTGCACCTATGAATTTGAAGTCTAAGACTGCGCTTTAGTTATGCATTTTATGAGGGACCTTGCAGCATTTTGATGTCCGAGTTCCCTGCAACCTGCAAGATGCAACTCGCTTCTGCCCCAAGGATTATGGCCGTAATGCATGGCATAAAATCCCGGCCCGACCCTGGCTTTCTTAGTGCCACACCATATATCTCTAATGATGATGATCATCGGGCTTTTCGGTTCCTCGAAAAACTTTAATCGCTTTCAACACCCCGTTGAAGTTGCCTTCGTGGGGGAGATGTCGCTGTTGTCCGACAAAGCCGCAAACACTTCATGAAACTCAACAACAACATGCAGCTGGAACGGGAGAACGACCAGGAGCCGGAGCAACAGCAGCAGCAGGAGCAGGAGCTCCTGGAGCTGGACACGACATGTGTGGCATGTGCCACACGCATGCGTTGCATGCCAATGCTGGCTGCCATATAAACAGAATAAGAAACTGCATAGAATTTGCAATGGCAATGAGAAAAGTGGAGCAGGACAGTTTGGTAGGAAGTGCACTACAAAAAATGAAGCTATAATTTCAAGAAAATTCGTGGTTGGAAATAAAACAGTTTATTATTCATTATATATTTAAAAATATTAATTATTCGGGTGAGAATTATTTTGTATTATTCTTAATTTACAACGATTTATTACGAGCATTTGTACTTGAAAGAAATACTGATTTTTGGTAGAATAGGTAAAATAAAGGAAAATTTTTTTTAGCTCATACAATTGCAAATTCCTAAAACGATTATTATGAATTTTCTCGAATTTTCTCCAAGTGTGGTAAGCTCAGCGGCAGCTGGCCAAAGTCGAAGGAAGTTGGTTGGCTGCCATGTCAACGGCTAAATGACACTGGCACTGGGAATGGGAATGGGGATGGGGATGGGGATAAGGACAGGAATGGGAATGGGACTAGGACAGTTTCCCCATGTATATGTGTGTGCTGTGCGCTGTGCGGTTGTGTGCCACTTCCGGTGACAATGTGCAACCGTGGCAAAAGGAATGAATGCGACGACGTGCAAGTGAACGAGCCGGATGAATGGTCAGTGGCAATGCACAAAGGCCGGCTACTCGATTTGGGATTGCAACAGGAATAGGAATACGAATACGAATACGACTGCGAATATGAATAGGGTTAGGGATAGGGATAGGGATATGGCCGGGAATAGGAACTGCGATGAACGAGGACTTGGACTCGTTGTTTGCGTTGGCATTTGTGTTTGCCCGGCGCATCCAAAACACTTGCCATGCGGCCAATACTTGAAATACGAAGTACATGTGAATATTCCCTGGCTTTTGTCCCCCGTCTAAAATTCATATCATTCTCGGCTGTCCGCTTGTCTGTCGCTGTCGTATGATTTATGAAGAAGGGACATGTGTAATTTAAAGCTCATAAATTTGTCACTGCCCCTTTTGGAAAGAAGTGACAATGCAGCTTCGTTTCAATTTATTTAAAAAAACTATTCGCTCGCAGAGCATATATGAACAAATAAGATACAATGTAGCTTTTGTAAGGTAACTTTCTTTGAAAGTATTTATTTTGGACTACTTTTACTACCTAGATAAAATAGAATGAGGCTTAATGACATTTTTCCAAATAAAACATGTTTCTGTATCTTTTCCCGACTTGGCCTTTCGTTTAGTGCCCCCTAAATGCAACAATAAATTCAATTAATTGCATTTTATTTCGATTATCCCTGGCTGCGGACTGTTCCACCGCATTAAAGTCAATTGCGGCCATTGAATACTTGAGTGGCAGTGGTGTCCACTTTACTCCACTCCAGCTCCGGATATCTACCCTCCCCCATCTAATGTCTAATTTTTGCTCATTAATTTCATTCAACATTTTTATGCATTGTCATAAAACTCATTTTATGAGTCGCACGCATATCATATATGCTCCTCGGACTCCCCCATGTTGTTTGCCTAATTAGATTAGTTAGTTGCGCAGTTCGCATTCTCCGGCGAACCGAAAATGTTCCGGCTTGTCATAGAGGAGTGATTCTGTTATTTTGCCTCCGGAGATTGACTTTTGTCCGAGCGGCGGGCGGCTCTAATTGGCTGGCTTGTTGTATGTGTGTGTTGCATGTGTGTGTGTTAGCCCTGTTTGCCGAGTTTTCTTCGTTTAATTGGTGCATTTTTGGGGCTGCATTTTGGCTATTTCTTTCGATAAATTCTCGTTGCATTGTTAATTAATTGAATGGCAATGGCAATGGCATCTGATGCCTGTGCCCGGAGTGTGCAGGCAGTGTAATAATGTTTGTTAAAAACGATGCCGGCAGTGATATCGATATTATCCAGAGGCGCCCGCTGGAAAAAAAAGGGGAGCCGAGTCTGAAATCTGGCAGCTGCAGTCACCCCTCGCCCGGTAATCTACACCTACGCAACTGACATCGTGCCACAGGGAATTTTGCATCTGCAACAACTAGGGTATTTTCATTCAGCTAGACCTTTGTTCGGCTCGAAACTGGAAACTCAAACTCAAACTCAAACTGGTAGTCTTGCCTACCGAAAAACGGGCCAAAATGGTACGTTATCAGTGCGTATACTTGATTTTTATACGCACACTTAAGCAAATAACTGCAGGCATTATTTCAAAATTCGAAAATTAAAAGCAAACAACAGAGAAAGCGAGAGCCATGGCCATGGCAGATGGCCATATGAAAAATACACACACACAAATGCACAGAGAGAAATGTGAGAAGATGGCTTTGAATGCTCTGGATAAATGTGAGGAAAAGACCCGGAACGCAGGGGGCAAAAGTTTTAATATAAAGTGATGCGAAATGTTTTCCTTGCGAATTTACCTTCAATTTATGCATTTATGAATATGTAAGCACATTCGAGAGAGACTTCCTTCAGCTGCGAGAGTTGTGGGAGTGCATTCAAGTGGCAAGCAGCCCCACCCACACATTCACAATCATAAAAACTCACTCACACAATTGCACACACACCTGCACATTGATTAATAAAACGCATTTGGCTAAGAAGTTTTGTTTGCTCCGTCAAAGAAACATTCCCATTGCTCAGCCCCAAGACATCTCGTCATGCGAAAGAAGCGAGCATGAAATATTTATGAATTAATGTTTTATTTACCGGGGGGCTAAATCGCAGGGCAGGGAGCTTAGTGAAAAAAATGCTTACTAAAAAAAATCTGAACAAAATTGTCTGGCCATGTGCGAAATTACGTATTTGGAATGCAGGCGAAAATTTCCATTTTGACCTCAAGAGTTGGCCACTTCGGTTCTGGTTGTTCTTGTTGTTGTTGTGCTGTGCTGTGTTGTGTTGTGGCCAAGGATTTAATTTGGACTTTTTTTGTAAACAGATTGTTTACTTGTTTACCATGTATTTACATGCGGATAACTATGCGGATGCCGATTTGGCATGCAAGTGAACTTTGGCCAGTCGAAAACAATTTCAAATCAAAGTTAATCAATTACGAGCTCAGGCACAAAGTGTCATGAATTTAACATGACAGCAACGAAGCACACGAAACACGCCTGCTGCCTGCTGCCTGCTCCTCCTGTCTTTGCATAAAATAAAACCAAGAAAAAATTCACTCCCCCAACAATCATTGATAGTCCCCTCCCCCCTCCCCTCGGCCACGCC
>JAJJHY010008598.1:21156471-21167785 GCA_021224005.1 Drosophila setifemur | reverse complement strand
AAAAAGCCGAATGCCACCTATGCCGAGCGTCAATCATTCCCCATTCAATTTTTGTGTCCAATATTTGCGGCTATTAAGTTGCGTATACGCCACGTTGGCGTTTATCGATTTGTATGCGCTGCGCCAGTGCGGCAGTAAACGGAGTAAAAGAAACCCTTTTATATGGGACGACGTCACTTGCTCATTACGCAAATAGCCGCAGGGAAATGGTCGCGTATTGTATGTCAATTTTAGTGACTGTAAAACGTTTTGTTGACTGTCTCCTCGGCCCTGCCGCACCACGCATAAAACAAATAAACTTCCTCGTTGACATTTCTTTACGACAATCAATTTATGACATTTATGATAGGCAAATGGCACGCGCTAATCAATGCGTCGTCAACTGAGCTCCCATCCCCCGCTCCCTAGGCTTTTCCCGAGGCTTTTCCCGACTTTCCCCCCGTCCTTGGTGAGTGACAAACTTCCGTTACGCATTGTTTGCCAAGACAATGGGGCACTCGTTACATCGCCTAATAGTCATTTACCACGATATGGAAAGCGAGTCGTGTTGAAAAAATTAAACGAGCATTGAGACAATTGCCAAACAAGTGGAAAAAAGTTTATGGACAATTTTACGACCGGCACAGCCCTCGGCCCAAGGATCAGTCAACTTTTTTTATTGAGTGAGGAGTGTAATCAATTTCTGGAGCACAGTCTCCGGTTGGGTTGGCCGGGTTCCATTAAATTCAAATAGTTTATGAAATCATTTCTATTTATAGTATAGAAAGCGGAAGGTTGGCATGGATGATTTAGCAACGCAAAATATGCCAGCAAATTAGTTGAATTTTATTCAAAGTCCATTAAATTCGGTTAAACTTGTTGGTTTTATTGCTAGTCTATGGCCATGCAAATTGCTTGGTAAAAAAGTTTATGTCTTTTTGTCCATAAAAACGAGTATATACTTTAATAAACGTTTGGAGGATTAGGTTTGCTAATGTTTCAGCGGTCTCTTTTTATTCAATCTTCATTAAACATTTTTTATTTAATTACCAATCGATCCCTTCTTAGTGGAATAATATGTTATATAGTCAAGGTACAACATTTATGGCCATATTTTATACTGGATACATCAGGATACATTACTCCTAAAATGCAAAACCACTCAACACTATCGGAAAGGCTTATTAAGCCGGAAACCTTGATATTTTGCATAAACAAACACGAAAGTTTCTAAAAGATGATCCTTTGGGGAACCCAACGACAATAAGTTTATAGAAGTAATATCAAGAAATGCCGAGTTACACGCACTTTAACTGCAATTAAGGCATCTTTCAGGGAGGAAAGGGTCCGATACATATAAGGGAACTAACATATGTATGTACCTGGGTATTCCATAAATAAATTAGAAAGTGGCAAACGCGATAAACGTTGGAAATGTTGTCAGCAAAGTCGGCATTTCCACTCTGGAGCTCGTTTTCGCGCTGACAAGGATACGGAAGTTTACGGGCAGGAGTACGATGCCGACGCACTGCGACATAATGGCGTCCACTTTGCGTTTTTATGCTTAATTTACTTAAAAGGACGGCCTGCAATGTCGGCCAAAGTGCACTGATACATGGAAATGGATGTGGATATGGATGTGGATATGGTTGTGGATGGGACGCACCCCAAACAGTTATGACTTAGGCTTACAGTGTGTGAGGGGAAAAGCCAGTGTTCTCAAACACGCAATGCAATATGACTGGCAAATGGAGGGAATGAGAATGGGAATAGGAAGGGAATAGGAATGGGTTGCGTCCGAGCGAGTTCGAGTCACTGGGTGTATTTTACATTTCACGCACAATTTTCCATGGCACGCAATTTGCCGCTTATGGCACCAGAGAGAGAGAGAGAGCGGCGCTAGCTATTTTAAAACGTTTTCCATTTGTGAGGGTAAGGATATACCCCATATATGGGGGGCAGTACTACTCCTCCCCTTGATTCATGCCCATCCCCATCCCCATCCCCATGCTCATATCCCATGCACAGCGGCACATGCAGGCGACAGCTTAGCGAGCGCTAAGCAAGTCCTCGTCATAGTCGCATATTACATCACTCGCAGAGTGACTGAACCCAATCCAGTTCATCCCACTTGCCCTTTTCTTCAGCCATGTCACGTTGTTGTTAGCATTCCCAATGAAAGGGGGTTTCTGCAGAGCAAAAACATGCACCGAAAATAATGCAGATTGCTAAATATTTGGCTTTGAATATATACTACTTGAAACTTTCTAGTTAATAAGTATTTATTTGTTGAATTTAATTTCAGTACAAAAGAAAATTGGCTTACAATATTTCTGTTGTATTTCTCTCTGTGCAGTCCTGCTGAGTGGGGGGCCAGCTTCGAGGACATGTGCGTGGCAAAATAGTTGAAATAGTTGATGCGCACTTTTCAGCGGTTTCGAATTGGGCTTGGCCTTTGAACCCCGCCCAGAGCCATTTCGAAGGAGTGGTGCGGGTTGGCCCCGTTGAATTGTTAATAACATTTTCGGGACTCACGCATTTAAATGAGCCTCACGTACGCGGACGATTTGTCACAAAATAATTTTTACGACTTTGCGACTTCATTGCCAGTGACCATGGACCCCTCCTCCAAGTCCCGGGAAAACCCACCCACAGTTTTACCGCCAGATAATTGTTGTCTTTGGCGACCGAAGACCGGCGACTGAACACTGGCGACTGCCAACTGCGAACATCGTGGTTCGATTCCAGATGAAAGTGTCGCACACTTCCCTGCACCACGGGCGGTGTGGCAGGGTGCGGAGTGCTGCGGAGTGGTGTGGCTTCCTCAAGGTTGGCGTGTCGCTCTCACTTAAACCTTTAACGCCATTTCAGTCGGCATTAGGTGGCAAAGTTAGATCATTACACACATCCACACACATAGACTCTCTGGAAAAGTTGTTTGCGCCGCGCTTCTGCCTGATTGCATTTATTCTGATGACTTGCCACTCGGCCTTGCCGCTGTCTCAATAACAACTGCCAATGGGAAATGGTGGCCAACTTTTGCTCCAGTCGACTTAAATCAAGCACAGTCGATTGGCGGCTGCTTTGAATCCTTTTTTTTTTCAACCGCTCCTTCCGACTCTGATCTTGACGCTGCGGTTCAGCCATCCATTGGGTGCCGCAAATAAAATTAAACGCATTGCCACCGCCGCAGCGGTCGATGTCTTATCCGCATCTGCAGCCACAACATAGATGCGGAAACTGGGATGTACAAGAACAGTGGGCATTGGCAACGATCAGGGAAATACAATCAAAGTAATTGTAAATAAGCATCATAACATTTTTATAATTATCAGCTTACAAGAAAGGATATTGGATTTTAGAAAAAAAGTTACTCTTACAAAAGATACAATACTTAGGACTAATTACACACTTTAAATATTAGTCAGCGACCACTGTAGAATTACAATGAGGTGCGAAACAAGAATTTCATTTTCTTCCTGCTTAGGTAAAATAAAAAGGAACCCAAAACCGAAGCCCCCAAAAAAAGAAATCCTGCCTGCCAACTCTTTTAGCTCCCCCCGCCAATGTCAGCCAATGTTCCGCTCGCTATTCAATTTTTATTTGCTACCCGTTCTAGTAGTTGGTTTTTCGGTTCTCGGTTCGGGTTTTGGTCCTTTTTTTTCCGGCCTGAGTCGGGCGGCTTCTACTCGTCCTTCGTCCTCGTCGATGTCGTCGGTTACTAACTCACATCGCTAGACGTTTGGCAAAATGACAAATTTGCAGCGCATGTTGTCTCTCGCAAGAGGCGGGGGATTTTTTGGATTTCCGGGGCCGAGGCAAGGGATCCAAGGAGACGGGGATGGCATCGGAGGGGGGCATAGGCCGTGGAGGGTAAGGACATCAGCCAATGGCGCGGCAGTTGGTTTTAGTTTCCGTTTCGGGCTGCCCCCGTCGCTCGCTGCTGTTTGTGTGCCAAAATGCGTTGCCTACTTTCGGGCTGGCATAATGAAATTCCAACTTTTGACTTATTGACGACGACAGCGAGGACGAGAACGAAACGAGGACGCTGCCTGCTCCGCTTGTTGTGGTTACCGCTACTCCTGCTGACGCTTGCGCCATGTCGATCCCCTTTCGAAACTATAGCAACATTTTTCCCAATCATGTCGAGCCGTTGTCCAAATTCACACCCAATGAAACGTGGAAACATCCAGATATGTGGAAATGCCACAATTAAAAGTACTGAAAGCCCAGAAAATATTTTGTATAGTATTGTGGATCATTTCTATATATTTTTGGCATATTTTGGGAGAGTACCCTATACCTTAATACATTTCAAATTCATTAATTTATCCTAAAAACTATATTTAGAATAAATAGGTAATGAATATTATTGAGGGTCTCTGATTTTACATTTAAATTGAGCGTAGTCTCTGGACATTTCCATGTCCAACAGACTTAATGCCCCTCTGGAAATTAAATTACAACAGCATTGGTGTGCAAACGGAAAAGCTTATTAGTTGGCATAATGCTATCGTTTGCACAAAAGGCAACTCGAGATTCGAGATGAAAATTCCATCGATATTTGTCGGATCCAACTGAAATGAATCGGGAACGGGACGGGGAAGTGGAAACAAGTCAGCTCGGCTCTCGCCTTTCAAACGAAACTCAAAACTGAGTCTCCATGATCCAGTTGCATGTTAATTAAGTACATTTTTCCGGTGGGCCAGAGGGGACAACAATCGACAACACAACCAAAGGGTTGACAATAACAACAGAGGCGAGAACAATGAGCAGAGCCGGCCAGAGAGAGCCCGGCTGATAATTAAGGCCCGAAGAAGTCCCTTTTGTCTACGCCAAATTAGTTGCACTTACAAATAACTTTAAATTGGCCAGGGCCAAAAGCGAACTCTGGCCATGTTCGGATTCGTTTCCGTTTCGGTTTTAGTCATTCTGAGCGGCTCTGAGCCGCTGAGCAGCGTTGTTGCCGTTGCTGCTGCAGTGCTCGTAATAATTTAGTTGCGATTCCCCAATGCATCGATGTCCTGGCCAGGACTCGACTTTTAATGAATGTGCCAAGCAAGTATTGTGCATAAATTCGTCTTGCCTATCTGCAGGCGCAGGAAATTGCGCAATTTTCTAGATGTTTTCACCCCGAAAATTCAGATATTTTTCCAAATTTTCCTTTTGTCTTCGGGTCCTGCAGCATCCTGCAGGATTCACGGCTCACTGGATCGCCCTATCCCCGGGCCAGTTCTCCCGCCCCGTTTGGCATTCGGTGAAAATTAATTTTAATTGACTTTCGCTGAGCACGGGGGCGGGGGCTTTTGGTCTGCTTTCGGCCATGTCAATATTTACATGCCACGCATAAATTATCTACACATTTAGGCACACGCATTAGGCACCACAATGGCCAATTTCCGAGCCATACGCGTATATACTACCTACTATATAGTTGGCCAGCTTATTAACAGGCCAACACGCACGCACATTCGACGCGGCCAAAAAGCGCAGGCAATCAAAATTATCCCGGACAACTGACCCCCGCCGGCGGAGTGGAGGGGGGGAGGGAGTGGGGCCAGTGGCCAAAGCCATCGAACTTTTACGCATTGTTTATGTTAACAAAATGTAAATAAATGAGCCGTACAAAGTACAACGACAACGGCGGAGACGGAGTCAGAGACGGAGACGAGACGAGCGACAACAAAGGGCAATTAAATTCCGGGCCACGCAGGACGCACGATGTCGCAAAGGAGGGCTAAAGGACAACAACAGGTGTTCAGGTTTACAGGGTTGGCTTAGCCAACAAAGGAAGCAAAACAAAAATACAAAACCTAAACGCAAACGAACAGAACGAAAACCGAAGTAAAAACCGAAAAAAAACAAACCAAACCAAATAAATCAAACCGGGGGCAGACAAGCGCACACGCACTCCCCCCCAAAATCCCTTTTCGTCCTGTGAATTTTTGTGTAAGTAAGTAGCGGCAGGACTTGACCGGCGACGGCGGCAGCAGGACATTGTGTATCGAACGTTTTATCGCTTATGCAGGCACTTCGTCGCTGTTTGCTCAAGTGGCTCGCGTGTTAATTGTCGGGGAATGTGCATAACACGGCGATAACAATGAACTCCCAGCCAGTTGATGGAGCCGCAAGTCCATGCCCCATGCCCCATGCCCCATACCCCATGCTCGGGCCACTTTACCACCTCCAGCCGCGGCGATCCGAACTTCGAACTTCGAACCTAACGTGCTCGGTGACAATTCAAAATTAACCGCCCCCGGTGCTGGAACAGCAGCGCATAATCAAATGGGCCAGGGAACGCATAAATAAGTCGGAAAAGCCGGCAGGAAAAGCAGGAAAAGCAAAGTAGCGGAAGTGCGACTTTGCCACGCAGCTCTTAGTTAAAAAGAAAAACAAGGAAAATGCTGCACTAAAACTGTTAACAGTGATCGATAGTCGGGATTTAAGTTGCTCAGCTAATTAGTTCTTAAAACATGATTAACTTTCTTTTTTTTTTTTGTTAACTCACAAGTCAAATATTTGTATTTACTCTTTAAATTTGGACTTTGCTTGGATTTCATTTAAAATATTTATGTTAATGGAATTTGTAATTAGATTTTGTTAATAAAAGTGAAGTTGAAAATGATGTATGTATCTCATTTCATTGGCATTTAATACTTTTATACTAAAAACCTTTCATTTTACTCAAATTATTAAGATACATTCATTCGCATATTAAAATTTAGAGAATATGATTAAATTTTCTAATGATGTATTCTTTATTTTTAACCAATTAAACATTTCTTTTGATAATTACTTTTAGAGCTGCAAGCAGTATTAAAAGCACTTCCAAAAGATACTTTTTAAAGCAACATAAACTGTCGTATATATTATAACGTACTGAATCTCGGATCTCTTTAAACGTTTTTTACGACTTATCTCAATTTAAAAGAAAAAAAATACACGCTGTATCTTAGGCCATTAAATGGTCGCTTCCATTAAAGTCACTTCCGCTTATTTTTATCGCTTTTAATTGCGTTTATTTTCGGCTGTCGCTTCTTGGGGCATTGTCTATTTTCCGTTTTCCTTCTGCCCCTTGCGCGGTTTTCCTCATTTGTCGCCGTGTGTTCGGTCGTTTATTTTATTTAGCAATTTATTTCACACACTGCCATTTCCCTAGCGGTCGCTTCGTCTTCCGGTGGTTACTGTTTTTAATTTTTGGCCATTATGAGCGGCCGGCCGTGAGGAGATCGAGAACCCATGCCGGGGTACGGGGGATGCCAGGGATCCAGGGATCCCGGGGGTTCAGGGGTTCAGAGGTACGAGGTCCCAGTCCCAGGCAGCCCCAAAATTATGGCCACACATATAAATTGTCAAGCGACCATTCATCTTGCAGAATAAATGTTGCAATTTGTTGGCTTTTGCTTGGCGCGGCGGCCCCGAAAGAAGATGGCCACCCCTAGATAGCCCCACTCACACACACATACTGACACACACACACACACCATCCCTTTCGTACGCACAAAAGTGTGCTACGTTTTTTTTTATTCGGCTTCCTCCTTCCATTTCCTCCATTTGAGTTTATGTGTCGCACCTTTGCTGACCGCGGGTCGTCGGGGTGCCGACCCCAAAACGAGGGCTGTAAATTCTATTGCACTGCTCGGTTCACTGGGAAAATTTGGGGGTACGATATATATATAACCAACTAACTATATATACACAAACCAAGGATTAATTATATACGATAAAATTACAAATGCCTATTCTTGTTCCTAATTACTTTAATACAATTCTTATTAATTTAGTTACATTTTAAACCAAATAATTTGTTTTTCTTTTTACTAATTACTTTAATACAATTTTCAGGAATTTAACTACCTTAAAACCAAAAGTATTTATTAAAATAAGTTTCGCTTTAAAATAAGATCGATTTATGCTTGATAGTTGTATAGTAAAATGCAATTTCTCATAAAAGGATTATCGGTTCTAGTTATAGTATTTAATTTAAGATCTTTTAGGCTTTCTTTGTTGTTTTCAGTGCACCTACGCAAGTGTGAGCGTTTGCTGTGTGTTTGTGTTTGTGGGGCGACACAAATAACTCACTGTTTGCAGTTGCTGCGCTGCTCCTAAGCTGCTGTTGCTGCTGCTGCTGTTGTCCCTGCTCGGGCGCCTTTCATTAGACGGAACTGGAAGTGAGGCTGAAACTGAAGCTGGAGCTGAAACTGAAACTGAAACCGAACCGGGAACAGAAACTGACTTTGGCCTGCCTCCGCTGACCATTTGCGGGCATATATTTGCGCACAATTAATTATTATAAATGTCGTGGTCGCCGGGAAACACACAGCCCGGATCCGTGGCGTGGCCAGGGAGGAGGAGGAGAACTGCAGGCGAGCGAAATTGTTTATGAAAATTTATGATTACAATATTAGTGTGTCGCAGTGAATCTCTTTTGTGCTGCCCCCTGGCCTTTGGCCTTCTAAATTATAGCCCCATGCATTTTATTTATTCGTTTCGGGCTGACCCTTGCAATTGCATTCCAAGGCTTTGGCCCTCGCAAAATTGCGAAAAATACCCCATGACAGGTGTACACTATACACTATATACACTATATACACCTTTCATTCGGGCACACAAATCCGATGTGTATAGCTGGCAAGCTGATTATGATTATCGCCTCTCTTTATCCGGCAGTGTTTACCGCCGATACACATGTGCCGGGGCTTGTATGTTTGGTTTTGGTATTGATACCCTGTTTACAATTGATTTCACTCGACTTCATTCACGTTTATTCACAAGAAAAACTTTTTAATGCCTTCGAGTGCAAACAAGCGAGCGATGAAAGCGCTTACACACAGATACATTCGTACACACTCACACACACAGGCGATGACAACGAACAAAAGGTCGTGTCCTGATGATGGCAACATTTTCCTTTTTTATTCCGTTTTCCTTTTCCTTTCCCCATCGACTTTCTCCCCCTCCGATGTATTTGCTTAAATGATCTTTTATTTATTTACTTAACGATTTTTGATTTATTTATTTACTCTCCGGGAGTGACAGTTGCGGGTGAGGGTCCTGAGAATCCTTTAATGGATATTGGCGGGGCCTAGAGTCCACGGAATGCTAATCCCCCTGCAGGTACATTATTTCCACATTTATCATCCCTGGCATTTTTCTCTCAAACACTAATTTTCGGCCGGCCGGCTCCTCTGTCAAACTTCATGCAGCTAATTATGCGCTAAGTAGACGCTGTAACACACAGCAACAGCAACGAAGGGGGGCAAGGGCAGGGGCGGGGGGAGGGGCCATAATTTATTGCCGCGATTGCAGCCAAAAATCCTTTGTCGAAAAGTTGCAAATACCTGGAACTTAACGTTGGACTTTGAACTGGCGCGTTGCGCTCAGCAAAGCAGCAGGAGCTCCCCGAAATATGATAAATGTTGTGCGGAAGCCAGCGACCCGCCCCCCTCCAAATCCCTCTTAACCCCGTCCCTGGCCCAACTCTGGCTCTAAGCCCCTTTTGAATGGCCAGGAGGGTCCGTCGATACGCGAATATGCGAGCCATCGTGGCATCCGTGGCAGCCGTGGCAACAGAATCTATGTGCCACAGGCTTTGGAATCGGCATCGGCATCTCCGAACATTGTGCGTGTGCTAATGCAGCAGATAAACACTGCCAAATGCCATGAAAATCTTCGGTTATTTGTCACAGCGGGTGGCATTAAAGACGATCCTGCAGCCTGCAGCCTGCAGCCTGCAGCATGGTCAATGGTCAATGGGCTAGGAAATTGAATCATAATGAGCCCTAACGCTGCCATCCAGACGGTGATAACTTTGTTTTGAGCCGCCTTTCACACGCTGCCAAAATGTTTCCGCTTCCGTTGGCCATCTCAACTGCAACTTCCCACTATTTTTTTTCGCGAAAAGTTGCGTTGACATTTGGAGAGTGGAGTGGCCAACACAGAAATGTTGCAACTTTTTCCAGCCGGATGCAGCTAGAGCAAAACAAGCCGGAAACATGTGGCAACGCCTTTGAACCGAATCATAGAAAGATATATAAGATATAATATTCTACAAAAATACTACCCCAAGAAATTTTCACAATTTGAAAACCAAAATCATTTAATTGATCACTAGAAGGCTGCAAAAATAATTTTAATTGCCAACTAATATTAAATCTATTGGAAATGTAATTGCAATTTTGTTGAAAAGGAATTTTAGTCAGATGCAATTTAAGGCAATATAGGCCATTAGATATTTTCATTGGTATAATATTTGTGGATAATTGTGTTATTTAAGAAAATTATATTTTCGGTTGTATCGTTTATGGTTTTGGTTTGTTTCTAATTAAAAATGTATTCGCAGGTAAAATGAAATTTGTAAAAACAATTTCCTTGATTTCCGTAAACTTTTTTCGAAATACAAACTTAACTTTTAAAATGTTAATTATATTAAAATAAAAAGGGGTTGTGTATGTGTTATAAACTTTATAATTTAGCTTAATAAATCTCCGCTAATGGCTTTCTAACCTTTCCATTAGGTGACCCATTTCTTTTTTTTCGAAACCCTTCTCCCCAATCAAAAGGAAAGTATTTAATTATATTTAATTGACATTTTTCTTTGACAGCTCGAAGGAGTATTAAGTTCCTTTTGGCTTTGATATCTCAGTCGTTCGGGTTGACACATTTATTTTCGTCAGCCCGGCACTGTGGCACTCCTGCCCCCGGTTCAGTGGCACCTTTGATTCCGTTGCCATACTCATATTATCCCGCGGTTGCCTTGGTGCTTAAGTTTGGCAACCGCCCGGAGAATATGCACTCGGCACGAATCCAACCCAACTCCTCGCCGCCTGCTGCTCCTGAGCTACTCGAACTCGTTTGTAATTTTTTTTCTAATTACTTTAGGGATTAATTTGGAACAGCCAGCGAAGTGCACACACACACACACACACACACACATATCTATTTACATGTATTACGTGCAACACGTTTCTTTACTTTTAATTTCAATTACTTTCATTACGCGCGGCAAATGCGTTCAAATGAAGCAAAACTGCCAGCGACAGCACAACAAAAAAAAAGAAGAATATAAGTAAAAATATAAATATTCCACGCGAATATTATAGGTGAAGGTAGTTACATATATATGTGTGTGCTTTACACCTGAGCGTAATAAAAAAAAACACACATACTCGAGCGTAGAAAAAGTTAACTTATTAATTTTCATAAGAGTAATTTTGTGTATTTTATATTTGATGTGTGTGCGCGGGTGTGAGACTCCGAGAGTCGAGAGTCGGAGGGCCCAAGACAAACAAATAAATAAAAAATATACATATAAATATATATATACTATATATGA
>JAJJHY010008598.1:21140106-21153707 GCA_021224005.1 Drosophila setifemur | reverse complement strand
CTAAGGAATCGGGGAATCGGAGACTCGGACTGGCATTAGCTGACCCCATTGATGTTTGTGCGCTTAACTTCTTGCCGGCAGTTTGTCTCAGCGGGCCTCTGTCGTGGCAGCATCTTATTTCTCTTATTTTATTTTACTTAATACTTGTGCTGGCATCTTTTTTTTTTCTTTTGCCTCCTCTGAAATGGCTAAGGCAAAGGCAAAGGCAGCGACTGTCGTCGCTTTGGCCTTTTGCAACAATCGAAATCCCCAATTGACAAAAAGAAAACCAATTTAGCAGACAACGACAACTGTTGTGGTTGGTTGTGTTTCGCTCCGAGTCCTGAGTCCTCGTTCCCAGCTGTGATAAATTCATCAGGTGAATGCCAAAGCATGGTGCAAATATGCTGCTTCACTTGCTGCTGAACCACTACTGCCCCCAGGTCCATTTTTACACCACCACCAACGCCGCCCCCTCCCCCCCCAGGACTCCTTGATGTGGCTGACTTCGGCTTGCTGCGGCTTGGCCGACGCCGCATCAAACGACAATTGAATTTGCCATGTTGGAAACTTGGTTGGAAGGCGCCGCAATATCGAATCGGGACCTACAAGAGTCTCACAGTGTAGGGACACTGGAAAAAAAATATAGGAAATATATCTACTACTTAAATATTATGAGATGTGGAAGAGATTGAAAGATGTAGTAATATATTTTAAATATTTTTATTATAAAGAAAATGTTTGATACATACATTTTTCAAGGAGAAGAAACCAAAAAATAAACTTAAAAAAATTTAAAATAAATAAAACATCAGTTAAATTTAATATTTTATGACCACAAAATTGTATTCTCAGTGTCCTGATAGCCGGAGCAGGAACATTGGCCAGGACATGCAGCATTCCACATGCCTCGCCTCGCATTCCATGGCCAGTCGTTGTTATTTATTTAGTTTTGTTTGCCGTTGGCATGCCTTCAATTAATGTCAATTCGTTTTTAAGTAAGATATCGATAGTGGGACGACCCGGAGACCCACACTCTCTCACACGCTCGAGGATTCGGGGAGGATTCGAGCATTCAGGCAGCTAACAAGGACACGCATCAAACGAAATGAAAACGTATGGGCCGGGCAATTTGTCTATATTTGGGGGGTGCCACTAATATACATCCGCAATATATGGATGATCACCTGGCCACCACCAGCTCGTCCACCGGCTGATGTGAGGATATAAACTTAATGCTAATGTCTTGTCCTCGTCATCGTCGAGTTCTCTCTCGTCTAATGGAAGGGTAGCAAAAATATTTTCCATTATGTTTGAATGCAATAAATTACCTGTAAAGGCAACGACCAACAACAAAAACCACACACACACATACCTACACTTCGGGGGAAAAGGACACCGGGGGAGGGAAAAGGATGTGTGGGGAGGTATGTACGCACATTAATTTACTTTTGTTGTCACTTTGCCAGTGGGCCACATTCGAAGTGCGCTACCGGCAGGAAAATAAAACAAATACAAATGACAAAGACAGAGCTGAAAGATGGAGCGCAGGACATTGCAGGATTCAACGTTCGAAGTGATGGAGGAAGGGGACGTTGGACAGGACAGGACAGGGGCTTCTTCTTGGTCGCCCCGGTAACAGTTTGATATGTAAATGTGTAGCGCACACATTTTGGGCCGAGTGTAATGGAATTGTATGACATTACTTTTAATTAAAAGCGCACAACATTTTTGGCCAGCCAGTTGAGTGCCAGGCTTTCAGGCTCTGTCTCCGTCTCCGTCTCAGTCCGAGGAGCAAAAGGCTTTTACTATCTCCCTCCATCCCTTTTTGGCAGCAAGGTGTGAAGTGTTTTCCATTTGGACCTCGGACATTGGACATGGGACATCGGAGGAAGAGCATCGGGCATCGGACAAGGGGTTAAGCCGGCCGAGCACTCATTGTTAGACATCTGCCAAGTCATAAAGACGCTCGGGCACAATATATATTTATCAATTGTATTAAATCTGAGAGCAGAAGCGGAAATTGCATGCAATTCAATTGCAATCATGGAAAACGGTCAAGTACTCGAAGAAAGAAATAGAACAAAGCCCCAGTTCTCCCCGTCCTTCCATTTATATATTTCGGAGCCCACAGAATTACGAGTGGATCCTGGAGCGAGTGGAGGACAGATAAATCAGGAGTTTAGCGGATAAGGCAGCAGCACAAGGATGTGCGAGTGTGTGTGCCCTATCTCATCTATAAATTGATGAAAATTTCACTCGAAAAGTTATTTTCTAACCTTTATAAATTCGCATCGAATGCGCTTCTACACTTAGGGAAAAATAAACACACTTAGAGGCTATAGTATAGTTACTTTTTTAACTTTCCCTTTAACAAATCATTGTTATATTTTCAGATACAGGAAAAACTTGGAATCATAGCTTTATGTAATTTTGAAATCATTAAATTCTGTGGATTTTTTTTGGTGTAATTAAATGGCATTTCCTTTCTGAAAAAAAATGTTCTCAAAAGGTTTGTGCCATTTTATATTTCAAATTGTATAAATCATTGAGCCAGAGATCAGAAACTCTGAGCTGAAAAATAACGAGTATATTAAGAAGGAAAAGAATCTTTAAACCAAAAACAAACAGATTTTCCCCGAATTTTCATATTCAGGAAGCTCAATTACTTGGCTTTTCGAACCGATTTAATTGATTTTCCGACTATATATATGCGCTGTTGAATCGAGTAATAGAGACTTTCTGATTCCCGATTGCAATACCCAAAAGTTGGATTAGTTTAAAATCAATCTCTAACTGGATTTCCTATATCAGATCCATCTGATTCTGCGGTTTAAATAAAAACAATATCGAATTGCTGCCTCAGTTTATGGGGGGACCGCGTAAAAAACCCAAAATTGCAAATAATGCGAATCACGTGGCTCCCTGTGACCCACAACGCACAAAAAACCGTGGGGAGTGCTATTCTTTATTTTTTTTTTGCATGGGGAGGAGCACGAGGGTGGATAGTAAAGTACAAAGAGTGCAAAGAGCACGGATCCTATCGCACAATCAACCATTACCGAACACGATTCGAGTTGGGCACGAGAGCATTTCGATTCGCAGGCAAATCATAAAAACGAATGAGTAAAATCAAATGGAAAATCAATGAAGCCAGCCATCAATTGCGTTCCAGGGGGGTTTTTCCGAAGGGTGTGGGGGGAGGGCTGTTTTTCCGGGGCCCGGTTCGCGTCACCCGCGGTTTGCATAAATTCCATACCGAAAAGCATTCCGCAGGGCGAAAAAAGGATACAGCATTTGCCGTAATGCAGCCCTCGAAAATTATTATTTTTATTTTGAAACGTTTTCCGAACGCTTTTAATTGGACTGCATGGGGCATCATCGCATCAGCTTCGGGTACTTTATGCAAAATCAACAATGGTTCCGCCATAAAAAGGGAGTTGCGCGAGGTGGGAAAACATTTCCCCGGACAAGGGGAAATCGGGTGGGTGTGGGTTGGGTGGCTGGGTGGAATGTCTGGTGTTGGCTCGCTTTTCATTCGACCGCTGAACCCAAAATAATTAAAAGTATTTGGCGTCTGTAAAGTAATTTTTAATTAAGTTGAAGTGCGCCAAAAGTGCGTTGGAGGGGATGGGAGGGATGGGGATTTTCGGTTGGCATGGCTGCTGGCATCGTAGGTTGCTTATTACCGTGCATAAACATAAACAATTTTAGAAATTAAATGATAATTTCGGAATATTTACATAATTTTATGCATTATCTCGACGGCTGCCTCGCGGATTCTGGTGCGGATCCGGGTGCGGGTGCGGGGGCCATCGTACCATTGTTGGGAATGTGGCAACTTCTGTTCTGTTTTGTTGTTTTGTTTTTGCAGGTTTCCATTTTCACGCAGCCAAATAAAGATAGATGTCAGCGGATTGGGGTTTGGGTTTGGGTTGGGAATTTCGATTGGGATAGGCCCTCATCCCGAGGGTTTTTTTTTTTTATTCTGCTCCTCTTTCCATCTTGGCAAATATTTGGCTTATGAAATTTTATTGTTTTTGGCCGGCGGACGAGAAACGTTTCTTTAATCTCAATCCAAGTGATGGCTATCAGCAGCCACCAAATTGATTTTAGTTTCATTTACGTTTCCTGCCTCCTCCAGGACCAGGTCCTGTGCTGCCTTGGCTGCACTTGGCAGGACTGCCGCATAAATATTTATGACGAGCCGGGAGGCGTGGCAATTGGGCCAGGAGAGTTTTAGCCTCCTGCCGATTGGATGCCGGCCAAGTGCAATGAAATTCTATTTGCACCCTTTGCAAAGTGGATATTTTTTGTGCTCCATTTCCACTTTTCCTCTCCGCTTCGAGTTTTAATTAAGTGCAAATTAGAGGGGAGTGTCGATTCTTTTTTTCTGTTCCTTTGCTGCTGAAGATATGGCAATGTGTACTTAATTACCAGAGCTGAATATCTGAAATATTTTCGAGAGAGATATATCTGTTGAAATATTTAAGACCGTGTTCACATTAGGCGCTTCTCTTCAGTGTTCAAAACGCGAAAACTTAATTAGCAAACGCTTTTAATGGCACCAGCAGCAGCAGTAGCAGCAGCAGCAGAAGAAATTTTAATGGTCCCGGCAATTTGGTTATAAATTACAACTATTATTTTAATATTTTCACACATTTATGTTCGCCTGCCCAGCGCGCAAAATGGAAAATGGGAAATGGAAAGCGGGAAATGGAAAAAGGGAAAGCGAGTGTCTGGTTGTAAGTAACATTATTTGCACCTCCATGAAACTCACAAGCAGCCGGCAATTATTGAAATAAATTTACGAGCCAGGAACAAATTATGGCAAGGAAATGGAACAATCCCCGACCTCAGAAAGCCAGGGACAGAGGCGTGCGAGCAGCTAATGAGGGGGGGGAGGGGCCTGAAGAGGCTGCCACATTGTTATGAAACTTTGCATATGAATGATAATAAAAAGGGGTGACTTCGGGCTGGAAGGAATACATTAATATGCTGCATAATTATGCGATAACCCTGCCACCAGGAGGAGGTGGAGGGGGAGGAGGAGGAGGAGGAGGTGGGTTAAAATCCACTGGAACGGTCTCGTCTCGCTCGGAACATAGCTGAACATAGCGCTACATAACGTTAACGCTAATGATGCCAGCAAAGGGGGAAGACCAACAACAACCAACAAACAACAACAACAACCAACAACGAACACCATCAAAGGTGTGTGTGGCAGGTGTGCGTGTGTGTTGGTGTATCTGTGTGAGCGTAAGTATTGGGTGTTACATGCTGCCAAGTACTCCCCAAAGTGCCCCTAAATGCAAGAAATGACAGTCATTTCATATTTGTTGTACTCCAAGGGCCGCACACACTCTCTCTCCTGGTCGAAGGATCTCGTGTCATAAAATTAAATACTTCACTGGAGAATTAAATGCAGTAAAAAGTGGGCGTGACCCGCACCCAAACACACCTCCGCTAGGTGGTATATATATATATTTATATATAGCAAGGATGGTGGTGGGTTAAATAGGACATACGACAAGTCCTTGTAAATACCCGGGGCGTTGCTCTGGCTGACAACTGTAAAATAAAGCTAATAATAAGTTAAAAGCTGAAAGTGCTTTCTGCATTACGATTATTACGGATTGCCAGCTTGCTTTCTGACTGGGAATATGATCCCTCTTCCCACTGCCCCCACCTCCTGTCTCCGGATTTAGTGGCCCGGGTGGTGGGATGACAGTAATAAATACATAAACTGCAAATGCCGAACAACAACAAGAACGGCAGCCAGCTGCAAGCACATTAAGCCATCCCGCACTCCATTAGACGGACAAGGGATCTGCTACATCTCCATCCCAATCCCCATCCCCATCCCTATCCCCGAGCTACCTAAGTCGGGTCGTAAACCGTGGTAAGGGTGTATTAGCTGGCCGTGCTTTAAGCCAACTCAGGTCGAGGGCTGACCGCTCACACATATCCTTGGCGAAAGTGATGGCGTACCCAGGTGCCAAAGGATTTCAACTTGCCTGTCAAATGCCAGCGAATTGAAATGGATGAAAACAGATTGAGCCATCCGGCCACTATCCAACATGGCAGATAAGTTAATCCTCCAATTGGTATTGGTAGTGCATCGGAGACCCTAGTTGAAATTTCAAAATCAATAAAAGCAAGTTTAAAATTTAATAGTGTAAGATAAAGTGAAATTTTACGATATTCATGGCTGTCAGAATTCCAAATAAGATTGAAGTTAAGTTCACATCACATTTTCAAATAAATCAAATGGAAATAATACCAACTTAACTTATAACACTTTGAATATAATATTTTCATATTGTCAACAATTTATTGTAAACTTGAGATTTGCATTTTAAATTTGTGATAAATTATTGACAGCATCACTTGCTCTCGAAAATTGTATAATCTTAGAAGGGCAAATAAGGATATATTTTACAACAAAATATGCCAATTATATATAATACTTATGTATAGTATAAATGTATATGCAAACATAATGTTTAATTATATTCCATTGGTTTATTTTATTTAATTCTTTAAAAATGTCATGTAATAATATGATGTTTTAGGAAACGTGTGTCTCCAAAGAGCTTCAATAAATTATATCCCTTCAAAATTTTGTTTTTAGTATACTGATTTTTATTTTTTGTAATTTAAGCCCAAATATAAAAACCGGAGCAAAACTCGCACTCCCGAATTTAACATTATGATTCATAAAAATATAATTTTTATTATGTAATGAATTGTAAATATAAATGATAATGTTTGCATACTATTTCAGGTAGATATGTCAATGTCACGCACAAATCAAATTAATGAAAAGAGATACAAATGTTAATGCCACATCTATTGTTACTATTATTTTTATTTCATTGATAGCTTAATTTATAAACATAGTATGCCACATCTATGTAATTAACAATAGCAGGTATTTCTATTCTTGTATTTAAATTCATTGGAAGCACAATAATTTTTTTCTCAGATAAAAATTATGTGTTTCCTCGTCAAATCGCTAATTTCATTGCAGGAGCTTATCTTACCAACCCAATGGGCGAAGTTGGCTTTTGAGATTTCACCCTCCGGCTAATACATCCATCCCATTCAGCCATTCGTCCCCTACATCCCCACATCTCCACATCCAACCATCTGTCCGTCCATACACTCATTTGTCGCTCCGCTGGGCGGTTTGGGGGATCAGGCCGCATTCCCATTTGAATCGACTCGCATCGAATTGCATTTGGCCGGAAATTGCATGAGCCCGATTGCTATAATTAAAACTAACTAGCGTTGATTTAGCCAAGATGTTCCACTGAGGTCGGCGGTTTTGCCGGAGCCGTCGTTACTTGGCTCTCCTTTCTATCCGCTCCTTTCCGTTCCTTTCCGATCCTTTGCCTTCCTTTGCCCGGCGTGTCTTGAGCAGGCGGCGATGCGGTTTTGTTAAAATTACATTTGCTAAAGTTTTATCGCAGCTGCGGCAGTGGCAGTGGCAGTGGCAGAGGCAGTGTGGCAGAGGCAGAGCCAGTGGCAGTGGCAGTTTCAGTTCCATGATATCAGCGCCGTAATTAATTGCGGCCGCTGCATTTCCAGGGTGGCCATGGCAATTGTGGCGTGCAAATTAAAAGCCAGCAGGCAGAGAAGCTTGTTCCGCGGAAAAGTTAAGGAAAACAAACACTTTGTGAAACCTTAACAGAAAAAACACACAAAAAAAAATATATATATACGGGGCGAAAACCGCAAAAAAAGCAGAGCATGGAGGAGCCAATGACATCGAAGTGGGTGGTGGTGGAAGGGAGGGAGGGAGGAACGTAAACAGCAAACAGAAGCCGGAGGACACGTCCTTCTCCGAAGAGTCGGCTGTAACCGGATCCGGAGACCCATCGATGAAAGACGAATAAAAATAGGAGTTGGTATAATAATAAAACGCTGGCGAACCGCGGAATATCCTGTTGGCGATTTACGGTTGGCACAAGCGAAATAAAACAGCCAGATCATACACTGCAAAATATTGAAGCCTAAAAAATAAAAAGGAAGTAGTGTGATTTATATTTTTTTAATTTTTAACAAAATGAACATCAAATTATCGTTTTTGCAATTACATTAAAGTGTATCCTAAATGGCGAAATATTATTGTAAATAATATTGTAAAGAATTTTAAATACCATATATTAACCAAAAATATTCAAAAATATATTAAAAATCCAAAAAGATATTAAATTGTTTCCAAACTATTTAATAACAAACTCAATGATAATTATATATATAGAAAAAATTGCTTATTTACAAATATAATAGTTAGATTATATTAGATATTAATTAGTTTTCAAACCATTTTATTTAAAACTCAATTATTGTTGAGAATTGTTTATTTGAAAAAGTAATAATTTTTAAATGAAGATTTAGTCTAAGATTTAAGTATCTTAAGCCACTTCAGGTTCTAAAAACTTCATTAAAATATTTTTTCCAGTGCATAGCCGTGGGCCTAGGGAAGTGTCTTCGATTTCAAAGTGCTGCTCGCGTTGTGGCTGCTGCAGCCGCTAATGGTGGTGCGGTGGTTGGAGTCGATTGGAGTGGAGTGTTGCCGCTGACAACAACAATGCCCGCAACCCGCACAGATACACAGATACATAGATACGGGGCGAGTATCTGAGAGGCAGATACTGGAACTCGAGAGGACAAAACAGCCTAAAAGTGTCGCTGCAAATTGAGTGGGAAAGGCAACAAATCACATCAAAAACATATTTGAATATTTGCCGTCACTTAGCTTTCAGTGGTGCGAAAGTGGTGCCAGCGCTTGAGTGTGTGTGTATGGGTGTGTGTATGTGTGAGTATCTGTGTGCGAGCCTGCCTTGGGTCGCATTGCACAGTGGTGTCGATGTCGCTGCCAGTGTTTGACTAAGCGCCATGGAGGCGCAGTCAATGAAATCGACACTTCCCACCGACGAAGTGCCGAAGAAGCTTTCTGCGACGTGTTGACCTGGCTACCAAGGTACTGGGAAAATATTTGTATGGTTTTTTTATAGCTTGAAATCTCAGATATACAATCTATTATTAAATAAATATACCTAAAAATATATACTGATATTTTTGGAATAAATAAATAAACCATTTCAACAAGCATAAATATTTGTAATGAGAGTTTTCAAATCCAGTTAAAATGGTTTTTTTTTCTATAGAAATAAGTAAATCATAAAATAAATAAAAAATCCTATTAAAAATTAATATACAAAAATTATAATATAGTGTAAAATATTGTTGCGGAATTTTTGGTTAATATTGGTTTTTTGGTGCACCAAAAAAGAAATCAAAATGTTTGTCCAGTATTTTAAGCACCCAAAGACTAAGTTATTTTTAGATAATCTGTTTATTATTTTTTCCTCCCCTTATATATTTTTTTCAGTGCTTTTTTCTGAGCAGAGCCTGCTGATAAAGAGGTGAAATCTGTACAGTTTACTTTTGGCCGAGGCTGTCTCTCATTTTTCGGTAAGCAAAGCTTAACGGTGAGCTGACACTTTGCATACAGTGGAGGATTCAGGGTAGATACAGGGAGGAGGAGGGAACGGGGATCGACGGGCCTATATCCACCTGCCACCAAATAGGATAACGTAGGTGTGAGGGGTCTCTGTGTGTGTGTGAGAGAGCGGTGTTTACATGTGTATTGTAAGTAAAATGCCTCCGGCAAAAGTGTACATTACGAAGTTTTAAATTACGCACACACCCAAAGGAGGGCAGAAGGATACGGAAGGAGAGTGTGCGAAAGGGAGGCAGGACCGCAAGGATATGCGGTTCGTTCCTTCATCTTCGCTTGTGTGTGTGTGTGAGTGTGCACTGAGTTGGTAATGGGTGACGGCAGTGGGTGGGAAAAAAGGAAGAGGTCCTGCGGGGTATTGTATCAATGGCAACTCCGGGATTGGCGGCTGCACGTGTCAAAATTTGCGCAAAGGATATACAAAGTAACTCATGCTAATTTCGCCATTGTTGGCAACTGACGAGGGGATGATGAAAATGGGGAATGTGGACCGGGAATGGGGACGGAGACCCATCGATTTGCGCTGATGTGTATGTGAGCGGAGCTTTTGTGGAAATTATAAAAAAAAAACGCGGTGCGAGACCGGTGGATAATGGTTAAGTGGAGTGGAATTGTAATTTCTATTAAAGTGGAAGCAGAGCGATCTGCCAAGAGTTTTTTTTTTCCATTAGATGGAGACGCCTTCGGTGGGATAAGCGAACTGGAACTGGAGTGTCAATCAATATTGGGCAGAAGTAGGCAAGGAAATTCCACATCGATATGCGATGTCCCCATGGCCATTAGGGAATGTTTTTTGCAGCTCGGAGGACAAAAACCGGTGCACCAGGATCGACCTATTCACTCCACTGCGCCTCAACGGGTCATTCGGGTTTCGGCTTAAGCTTTAATTTCAGCTAAGCAAGCACATTGACAACCGTAAATGGTACACACAACTGCTATTTGCATTGCACTGAGAGAAATAAAGGAGAGAATAGCAGCAAATAAATAATCGGAAATTTAAATTTTGATACGTCATTTGTATTCAGTTGATATATGACATTTGGCCCTCTTATATTAACATAGGTACATATAATAATTAAAAATAACTATATAGAAATTTAAAAGTAGAACAAATCTATCTAAAAAACTATGACTCAAAATAAATTAAAATTCTTCTTAGCCCGAAAAATTTCAATTCTTTACCCAATATCTAGTTTTGCCTGACTAAAAGTACATATTTTTCCAAAGTGTAGGCTTTGCATATTTGCATGTAAATAGGAGAAGCACACACACACTCACACACATCTACAGATGCCCACGAACACTTACATTTGGCATTGCAATTTTCTCCGAAAACTGCAATTTCGGTTTTATTTTATCTCATTTGGGAAGCTTGGGCTTCTAGTTACAGCACTGACAGCAAATAGCAGCCAGGCAACTGCTAATTGACTGGCCTATGTCGAGACCTTTGACTTCCGTAGGTTGCCCCATCCCGCATCCACTTGTCCCTTAACTTTCCATCCCCCTTGCCACCTGCCACCTTGCCACCTGCCACCCGCCTAGGCAAATACAATTTGCGGTTGCAGTTTGCCGTAGCCTACATAATTTGACCGCACTTAAAGTGTACAGCTTTTTAAATGGCAAATGTTGCACACACGTACGATTTGCACATCTCAAGCTGCCACAGTGTCAACTAATTGCAAATGCCAAGCGCTGATAATTGAGCCCGATTGCCGGTCATAATTATTGGGCCCCACATTAGGGCCCAGAGCCGTCGCTCTGCGTTGGCATTTCGATGGCAATTCGATATGTGAGCTGGGAGATGTAGGATGTGAGCTTTGGAATCATAGAGCTCCCAAGAAGAGAATTCTCAATTGGCAACAGCTGCTAACTGCTGGCGATTGCATTAGAACCTCTACTACTCCACTCCACTCCCCTCCCCTTCACCCAGCCAATTCATTTCCATTATCATTATCAAAACTTTTCTACTTTTCTTTGCTGTTTGTGAGGGAATTTTTGTACCCCCTAGAGAAGAGCGGGAATTTTCACTAGATGAGTGCATGCAAAAAGGAGTGGAAAATTTAAGCCATTGGAGTGTTTATTTTAGGTGAATAAAATATGATATAAATGTATTTTTTTAACATTTAAAAATGCCCACAAAAAACAAAAATTAATGTAGACAAATAATCGAACTTCTGTATATTTTATACCTTATAGTATGTTGTAGATCTTTGAATTTTGTATTGATTTAACGAATGTTACTTAATTTTTGATATCCAAACTTATAACTTATTTTTTTTATTACCCAAATTGATAGTTCTGCAATAATCTTGAGGTACTTTAAGGTCGATCCTCCATCCAAAACTTCTTTCATTTGTTTTCTTTCTTTCAGATGCAAGGGGGTGTGATTTACGCGACCTTCCGGCTGTGTGTGTGTTTGTGTGTGTGTGCGTGTGTTCGGGTATTTGCGAGTGTCTTAGATGGCAGCATCATCATCAGGAGCAGCAGAAGGAGCAGCAGCGAGCAGCGGCAAGCGCCGCACTTCTTAAAAAAGCAATTACATTAAAAAGGATATGCTTGTGGCAGCCCTTTTTTTGCTGCTCCCTGCTCACATTACGTATACGTAATCGCAGTGCCCGCTTACGTGCTGCCGCTGCAGGACGATGTCCTTCGTCTCGTTCCATCGTTCCATCTGAGAGCCGTCCGGGCCGGGACCGGGCCGAGTGTGTCTCTTAAATGTTCATTAAATTGGATTTTTAGTGCGCATCGTAAAAAATTCAAAGCGTCCATTTAATTCGCCCGCCAACAGCCATAAGAACAACAGGAGCTTGAGCAAAAGGGCTGCTCCTGGTGGAGCAGCTCCTTCCCGGTGGTGGCGGAGCCAAAAAGTTGGGCCAGAAGGTGCCCGCTTGGTCAGCACTTCGATTCCGTAGGGGTCATAAAAGCGCTCGAGTCGCAAGTCGTGAGTGGAAGCGGAGACGTCGATTCAATTTGAAATATTTTTCAATCCTATTGATTTTCCCGCTTAATGATGCACCGCATTTTAAATGGTCAATGCAGCAGCATCAGCAGCAGCAGCCAGTGCAGTGGGCATTACTGAAAGCAGCTCCGCCAGCAGCTCCGCCAGGAGCTGAGTCCACTCTCCTCCCACTATGGGAGCAGGGGGCTCCGGTATCCTTTCTGGTCTGCTCTGTTTTGCTCCGTTTTGCTCGGCGAGTGTCGTGGAAAAGCCTTTTTACGGCAAATTGTGCTGCATTTTAAGCGGAAATGATGCGCATCCTGCGGCATCACATCCTGGCCACAAAATGGCCGCCCCCCCCTCCCCCTTTTGTTTTTCTTTCACCGAAAAATATTTGCATATTCATCTCAAAAACAAAACACCAACTTCCAGCCGGGAAAAGACAAACGGCAAACGGCATGAAAAAAATAAAATAAACATTTAAAAGAAGAAAGCAGCAGCAGCAGCCGCAGCAGTAGGAAGGAGCAAAGTTTAATGGCCAACATGGCCATGACCAGTCCAATGCACTCAGAAAATATGTATACTTTTTTATTAGATTTTTAATTGGATTTTGATCAGGTCTGTTTGTTATTTTTTTATAGGAACATCGGAAAATATATTCCTAGAGATTTTTCTAATCCACCTGAAATTTAATTCTAGGTTCTGTTGTTCTAATGGAATTGATTTCTTTGGTAGGCATTTATTTTTACCTTAAAGAAAATATCTTGGTAGCAAGAATACAAATATTTTTGTATTCCAGGAATATATGCAGGCTTTTCAGATATCAAATTGCTAAAGGAGTTTTTAATGAAAAAATATTTTACCAGACCATTTTATGATCGTTGGTAGTACTCGAATTTTCTAATTAAAAAAGCCAAAATAATTAGTTTTCTTTAAGTGTTTGGTGCTGTGGTTCGTATTTGGTCTAGAGGGCGTTCCAGAAAGCCTTCTCCAGCGGGTCGAAGTGGCCCATTAGGCGGCCGCCTCCTGCAAACTGCAACCTGCCGCCTACAACCCCTGCCCCTGCCGCTGCAACGTCACGGAGGTCTGCGGCATATTGGCAAAAAATTCGAAATAATTGACACCAACAGCGACATCTGATGTAAGGGTTGT
>JAJJHY010008598.1:21111026-21140085 GCA_021224005.1 Drosophila setifemur | reverse complement strand
GTCGTTAAGGTTTTCTTTCTGTGTGTTTTTTGACGCAGCAGCGGGCGATGCGATGTATTTTCTAATTGCCTTATCGCTTTCAGCGTTGACGGGCGCTCGAGCGCGAGGACCGTCCAAGTCCTTTGACGATGAGTGGACACTTTTGGAGTTTGGTCACAGGAAAAAAAAAACAGCAGAGCGAGTCCTGGCACACACACGCACACACACCGAAAGGGAAGAAGCAGTGTTAATTGCAATTTGCCTTGCTTCGTGTGTCGCGGACACTTTGAAAAGTGTTTGCATTCCGAAATGGATTTTGGCCCTGCGTCTGCTGCAGAGCAGAAATATTTCATAAGCGCTGGCCAAAAGGATCAATTAATGTCGGACCACCGAATGCCATCGAATTTGGTGGATATATCCTGGATTGCCATTTGCTTAATTGCCAACTGAAATCAGGGAAAACCGAAAATACGCACGCTGGGGTTAATTGAAAGCCAAGGCAACAGGAAGAGAGCACTACTAAGTGTGGACAACTTTTGCGGCAGGACATCAGAAATAAGAAAAGCGAGACTCACCTCGGATGCAAACTTTCGAGCACTTTGCCGGCTTGAGAGATGAGGCCAAACTTGCGGATATGTCCTGCGGGTTGGGCAGATGGGAGGAGGAGGAGGAGGAGGAGGAGGCTGAGGCAGTTTCAGGACAGCAAAATTTATGGCATTGACCACAGAATGTGTTAGTGAGTCCCCAGCATGTGAGTCCTGCAGCTGAAACTTCACTTTGTAAGTAACTTTTTCGTAAAGTCTAGCAAGTGCGCTACTAAATAAAAATTTATGCCTCATAGGAAGGGCTAGGTGGGGCACGACTATTGCCCAGACACTTGACCACTTCCACACTTATGCAATTATGAAATTGCCATAGAAAGTGACACTTTTATTCGTCATCCTGCTACCATTGTCCTTTGAAAGGTGGAGAGGAGCTCTGAGGGCTCTGAGGGCTCTGAGGGAAAAATAAAGAAAATTGCGCAACGAAAACTCTTAACAAAGTCATTTGGTCCAGATGCTGCCAGTTAAGTTACTGAGAGCTCTAGACTCTTCTTTTCCCTCCCCCGTTTTTTCCTGCCCGCTTTCCCCCGTTTTCCCCCCACTTTTCCCCCCGACAAACAACAGAAAGGAGTTTCCCAAGCTGGCTTGGCCATGCACATGTGGTTAAGGCTTGCCAAGTGGACTGCGAAGGGTTAAGCAAGCGGCCTGGAATTTCGGCAGTGTGCTACTTAGGGGTGGGGGGGATGCCGTCTCCACCCTCTCTACCTCTTAGCCACCCCCCAATCACCCACACACACACACACCCACACACACAACAGCACGCATTTCGGTCACTTACTGTAATTGTCTCTGCCCCAGCAGGAAACTAAGACGGCGCAAATTAAATGCAGAAAGCGATTACTGAGTGGAGAGTGCACTGAGAAAAATCTGCCTTCAATTTTATGATTATCTAAACCAGATCTGAGTACTGAATCACACTTCAAAATGGTTCATTCAAAAAGGTTTGGAAAATTGCGAAAAATAAAATAATCAAATTGTATATTCTAAGACTTAAAGATCCTCAAATTTCAGCTCAGTCTGGGAAATATTTATTATTTAATTTTTATCATTCAAATCACCATTAACAAAATCTGATTCATTTTTTTTTAAGTGTACTACAGAGAGAGCGTTAGTGAAACAGCTTCCAAGTGTCGTCAGGGTCAAGGCGCAGCGTTTGATGAACTTGTGGGAAGAGTCCTTGGCAGGATGGGTGGTTCAATTCAAGTTTCGGAGATGGAGGGTCTATCACCATAACTTTGGCACAATATGTTGCCCAAGTTTCGCAGCTCAACTGCCCCCAAAAAAATGTGTCCCTCAGATATTTACTTATCTAGTTGGACACGTGGTCGATTTTGACTGTGGCAAAAAGAAAAACTCTCCCTCCGAAAAGGCCGTCAACAAGTCGAGTTCTTTTTGCTTCAAGATCTTCAATCAATGTGTGTGTGGATGTAGATACTATAAATTCTCCGCTACTCGTTTTCAATTTGCAGACATTTTTATTGCTATTCTCCTGGCTTTTGGCTTTAAGCAAGAGATTTCCTTCTTCTCGTACATAACTTTTCATTTGTTTGATTTGAGGAATATTTTCAGAATGCTGCTTATCAAATGCAGTTGCATCTTTCGGATGGCAACTGCTCTGGAGTTGGACTTTAACCAATGCCATTTGGTTGGAGAAGGCTTGTTCATTGTGAGATTCACAAGGAGTCCACCAGCAGTCGGAAACTCACAAAATAAATGCAACATTTGGCAGCGCATTTCATGACAAACGGAAAAGTGGCTACCGTGCATGTGTATTGGTGTCACTACCCTGAAAATGCACCCGAAGAAAAAACCAACAAAAAGTATCTCAAATTTTGAATATACATCTTTTGAGTTTTTCTTATTGGTATACAAAATTATTGCTTCTGAACTAAAACATATTTTCATTGAATTTTATTTTTCTTGACTTACATTTTATTTGCAGTGAGTATGCTTGTCTTTTTTGGCAGCAGGAAACACGCAGGATCTGCTGCTTTAAGGACCCCTGCTGGTGCGTCTTCCTGCTGGCTGCAGCTCATCTTCAGCTCCGCTGCCATTTGCGTCTTCATTCGGCAATTTCCACTTGCCGCTCTGCTCCGGCAACTTTCGGGCAACGTCTCTGCGTCTTTTATTGTTTCAAATTTTATTGCTGCATCAGTTTGTGGCAGACGCAGAAGCAGAAGCAGACTCCAACTCTGGCATTTTTCCTGATGCCTGTGTTTGTGCCACTATCCCACTCTCGGTGGTGGGTCACATTTTATGGCCTGGTCACTTCGCTCCGCCGTCGCCGTCAGCAGCAGTTTCTAATCTTTTGATTATGGACGGCAGACGCATCCATACTTCTGCTGCAAATTTGTGCATATGGCATTCCGAAGTTCTCTGTCCCCGCTTCCCCGCTTCCCGGCTGTATTTATGGCTCCATCAATAAAGAATGTAAATTACGGCAATTGCAACTGCAATTGTTGTTGTTTCTTTTTTTTTTTTTGTATATTGAAAATCAGCACACATCGCGTTCAAAGGTCAGTCGGGATTGTTGTTCTGCTGACGTCGGCATTCGCAGCTTTATTTGCCCATCCCCCCTTGTCCCACCGTCCTGCGCCATTGGCATTGGTATTGGTATCGGGATCCTTCCATGACCACACGTGCAACCGCCAATGTTTGCTCGTGTTGCTGCTGCAGCTGCAACGGCAGCAAAGCCGCTTGTTGACTCTGTTCCAGTTGCTGGCTGTTTCAGGTTTTCAGCGCCGGTGCAGCACAAGAACAACAACAACAACATAGCGGGGAGCAGGAGCTCCGGAGGAGCAGCAGCGGCGGCCACACAAAGTACTTTATGTTTGCCTTTAATTTGCGTTCGGCGCCTTGGCGAATGCAGCGATTTTTTTGTGTTTACCGCGAACAATGCCCGCAGGCACCAGGCACGAGTATCCTTAAAATCAGGATGGTAGGGCTTAGGAAATTGATTTATTCAGGCTATTTAATAGCTTTTTAATTGGCCATGATCTGGATGGATTATATATAATAATGGGACGAAGACAACAATAGAAACTATTATTATAAATTAAGTTTTCTTTTAGTTGCGATAAATTTCAAATTACAATTATTCGTATCTTCGGTTAACTTTGTTAACCCAAATGCATTAAAGCATTCAACTACTAACTCAAGTTTGGACGTAATTAAGATAAAATTCATTCCATCTTTATTGGATTATGGGTTTACTCTTTGAAGGCAGCTCCGCTTTTCATTTCGCTTCTCATTTTCCGCTCTTTTTGCACAACTTATGTGGGGAATTGATTGAAAATTAAAACCAATCCCTCGAACTTTTTAAGCATGTTTGAGTTATGCTGAATGCATTGTAGCATAAATATAAACACAAACAGGAATTCACCCCACCCTACCACACGGTGATACCCAACACACATGCATCAAAGAAAAGGACTGCGGGCAGGGGGAGTCCTTTGGAATTTCAAAATGTTTGCAAAAGAAATGTAAAAGCAGGAGAGAAAAAAACACAAAAAATTGCATATTAATTATGTTTTTCTGGCACAGTTCCACTGAGGGGGCGAAAGCTGTTTTGGAGGGTGCGGTGGCCCAAGGGGAAGGATATTTTTTTACTTTGAACGTTCGGGGCGTGGCAGTTGGTGAACAACTACAACAACAACTACAACTACAACAACTACTATAGTTCTGGCTGTGTATTGGGGGCGCGCAAAGTGTTTTGCGAGAGTACATATAAGTGTTAGGCCCTCTACACTGTTAAAAAAAGTGTTAAAAAAAATTTAGAATTTATTATATATTATTTATTTCATAGTGTTAAAAGTATTTGTAAGCTACACATTATATCTTTGGTTAATTGGATAATAAAAATCGATGGACATATATTTATTTGGAATAGAAACAATTCCAACAAACCACAAATTTAATCGGATAAATTTTATTTATTTTCAATGCTTAAATTAATTTGTGTGAAACCCCAATGCAATAAATTAATGATTAAGTAAATCACAGATATCTCCCGGGGTTTATGAAGCCATTTAGATATACGGATATTATTTATGTGTATTTTTTTCCGTGTTTCTTTACCTGCCGCTGACTTTTATAAATACACTTGCACACCCATACACCGGCAAGTGCACCCCTTGCATTGAGTCCCCCACGTATCTGTGTGTGTGTGTGTGCATCCCTCAAAGGTGTTTGTGTTTAGCCGCATTCTGTTTGTTTACAGTTTTTGCATGGCTTTCAACACACACGCACACGGCAGCTCATTCTCCTCATGTTTGCCATTATCTTACACGGCGCTGGGTCCTCAGCACTTCTTTTTTTTTGCGCCTGGGTGGCAAAGCCCCCATCCACTCAGGTCCCCTCCTGTCCCCTCTCCCTCTCCCTCCCATTCCCATCCCCTTTCCGTTTCCCGTGCCATCGCTCCATTCGCTTTTCCTCTTCGGCAACGGCTGGCAACTAAAAATGGAAAATTGAACAACAACTTCTGCTCGTTTTGCTGCCCGAGCGAGCGGAAGTCCACAGTGCCTGTGCCGCATTCTCAGCCCAGTTTTCCACGCAATGTTTTCCTTTGCCGCAAACACACACACACTCACTCTCACACACACACACAAGCTCTTTGGGAGGGCGGAGGAAGGGGGCGTGGTTGCAAGCGGCTATCAAACTGCAAGGTTAAGCCATAATGAAAGTAAAATGATGTACAAAATTGTTGCCCCTGCTGGTCCAATGAGAAAAAAACCATCCTGGGGAAGGAAGCAGAGGGCTGGTGGACCCCTCGTCGTCACACATTCACATAGCCATCAATGAAGGCGCAGAGGGGATCATGGAGGGTCTGAAGGATCTGCCGCGGAGGTTGCTGTCAGCATATAAACCTCACAGGCACCGCACAGGAGGTGAGTCCTGCTTTATTTAACTTTGTTTTCGAGTGCACCAGAAAATTAAATAATAAATAAATATATAAATGGGAAATAGAGAATAGTAATTAAATAAACATTGAAGCCTTGAATAAAGCCTTTCATATTTAAATTTGATTTATTTATTTGGAATAAATAATTTGAGATAACTACTTTGTGCAGCAATCTTTGCTTTAATTTCTTAATAAGACCTATTTCCAACTATTTTTGATAAAGTGAATTAAATGTAAAATAATTCAAATCGATTTGCCATGAAAATCATAAATTTCCAGTTATTTCTAGTAGGTTAATATCAATCAGGTAGCTGGCCAATTTAATGGTTTAATGGCAGAATCATTGCCAAACGAACTCCGGTCACTCCCAATTGAGTCTCGTAACTCTGCCCGCTCCCACCAGGAAAATTAATTACATAAAAATATGCCGCAACACTTTGGCTTGCCATTTTTCGTTTTTGGCTTACATTTTAACATATTTTTTTCCAGCAGGAGGAGGCCAGGACGTGGCAAAGAAGGAGGAGATGGATATGTGTGCCCCATGTGGCTGGTTGCCAAGGATGTTGGCCAACCCAACACTGTACGTGGTATATGCGAGTCCGACTCCTGCGTTCCGCCAATCCGCCGTCCGTTGCCTTTATTTGCCTTCATGCGTTTATCGTCGGAGCAGCTCATGGCAGCATCGCCTGGAGGTGTGAGAAGGGGTGCTGATGCTGCGTTCAGTTCAGATGTTTGTCTTTAATTATGTTTGGACGCGGTGCCATTTTTGCGGACCTACCGAGACCTACTTATGTGCGTTGCGAACCTGCAATGCGATCCTTCGATTCTGTTCTCCCGGGCCCCTATAATCACACTTATAAAAAAATGCAAAGGCTTCACACAAAAAATAAATCAATGCCATAATTTACCTATTTTAAATCGAAGTAGATTTCATTCTCAATTATTGGTTAATTTTGTTTGTAAATAATTATTGTTAAATAATTTAGTTTCATATATTCTTAGGCTTAAGGTGAAAATCACTAAATAATAACAAAATAAATATCTGGTTCAGCATTATCGCCATTGCATTCCTCACTAATAAGCCACGTTGCGTATACGCAATATCAGAGCGTGTCAACTAAATTGAATTCATACAAGTAAATATTAGCTTTGGGATTTAAAATAAATACACATTTTAATAACACTCAAATAAATACACACATTTTCGTGGAATATTCGAACCAAAAATTTGTTGGAGTGCAGCAGGAGTTCTTTGCTCTCCTCTCTCTCGCTCGCAGTTATTATGCAATGGCGCCAATGGCAAAAATAAAATTAAACGATAACATTTCCTTTTCATTTGCGCACGCATAAAATTTCTGTGAACCGACTTCGACACATGCACTCGAAGACGGACCCGGGACGGGCTAATGCTCCTACGGAAGAAAAAAAATACGATGGATGAAGCCAAGGAGTGCAAGTGCAACATTTTCCATGTCAAACGCATGGAATTAATTAAAAGAAGCGACCGGAAATATTGATTGCCCGTAGATGGGGGACGAACAACTGTGCTGGTTGCTTGTTGCTGGTAATTTTAATTGGCAGCCCAAGCAGCAGCTGACGCAAAAATGTTCCGCACTTCATTGCAAGCAAATTTACTCCGGACCGGGTCGGTGGTTCGGTGGTGCGGAGTTCGAGTTGGAGCTGTAGTTGGAGCTGGTGCTGGAGTTGGAGTACTCGACCAACCCGCCGCTGCCGGACAGCTTCATTTCGCGACATTGCATGTCAAAGTGAAATATTGGCTGGAGACATGTAATAAATTTTAAAATTTTTTATTATGCGCTGCAGCAAAAACTTTGCCCTGTTGGAGAGGGACAAGCCAACGCATTGCCGCCAAAGTGGTTTGCACGGCTGCCTGCGCGTCTGTCATGCGTGTCCTCACACGCACACCCCGAAGCACACACACACGCACACTGACACATATGCGGAATGTTGTTGTTGCCGCTGTACTGATTCAGCGGCTCCTCAGTGTGGCGTGAATCGTAAATCAACGATTTAGGCGCACATGCAGCGAGTGAGGCAAATTTTTTAACAATTTTTTTTCTTCCCTTCCTCTTTTGGCATTTGACATTTTTGGACTCAGTACAATTGAGGCTATTGCAGTGGGAAATGCTAGAGGACAAATAAATCTATTTTCACCATTTAAGATCCTTAAATACTTATGAAGCTTTATGAAATACAAATAAACCCATGTAAGAAATTATGGTTTTCGAAAATCTAGTTTTTAAGATGAATTTGTTCCTGGACATAATAATAAATAATCATTAATAAATACAAGCAATTAATATTTAGTTTTAAATTGTATTGCCATTAAGTATTTTTATTAAATATTTATTGAGCGATTTATTTGTGGAGTGAATTTAACTTATGACTTACAAAACAATTTCGAATGCGATCTTTCTAATGATTAAAATAAATATTTCCATAACAATATCTTTAAAATATTTTTGTAGTTTAATTTTTCAATAATATCAAATACATATTAATAAGAAATAATTTTGTTTGTTTATAGTATTTTGCTCTAAAGTGTTTCATAACAGGGCTGATGCAGACCTAGAGCATTGCTCATTTGTTCGAAAGAACAACAATGCGTATACGCAATATCGCGCTATTCTCCCCATACTCGCACGCACGCACACCAGCTCACTCTGTCTACACCGTCAACACATCAGCATGATACTGTTTCCGCTGCCGCAGTAGCAGGACCAGCAGCAGGACGAGCCTGCAGGACGAGCCCTTCTCATGACATATTGATTTGATGCCCCGGCTATGTGGAGAATTTCCATTAAATTTGCCTCCCAAAAGGTCGGCGAGCGAAGACCGATATATCGGTCTATAACGCGGCAACAAAAACTGGGAATAGGCAAGCTTTTACAGGCATTTGCCATTAGAAGCGCCGCAGGCAAACGCTATATCCCGTACCATACCCATCCCCTTCCTACGCCCCTGGCCGAGTCCTTGCCAATTTGGTGTTTTTGCAATTGCAAATCGCGCGAAAAATTGCGACGCACATCAATCAGGGGCTAGTGGAACGAACGACGACGAGCGGCGGCAGTGTAAAATATTAAATTGGCTATTGTTGCCTAATTGAAAACATAATTAGCCTTAATTTATTAGCTAGCCACGCACCGGGGACAGGAACCAAAGGGTTTGCCAGCCGCGTGTCAAGTGTATCGATTGCAGTCTATCGGTGGGTTGGAGAGCGTGGAAAAGCATGGAAAAGCGTGGAAAAGCGCGTCAAGAAAATCAGAGCGACGTATCCATGTTGGGCTAGGGGTAGAGAGACGGGGGAAAAGCCGCTCGACACGGCCCTAATTTAATTAATCCATGCAGGCATAGCGCAGCAAAAACTTGAACTGCTCGATGGCTACACTAAGCTACATGGGATAATAAAATATTGAGTCTATATAAAAATAATATGCGAGTGTATTTATATTTTTTAATTAATTATCTATGTGTTATACTATAGCTTAGGTATGTTTTATTTATTTGTGAAACCCTAAATATCTTCAAGTATATTTGGAAAATGTTTTTTTCTGTTGCCTAAATTGAGTGATTTTTACTTGATTAAATAAAATTATATAGTACTTATATTCCAAAAGTGTTTTATCATCAAAAAGTGTAATTTTAATATTCATAAAATTTATTTTCAAATAAACATTAAATATTTATAAAGATATTTTTGTATTTCAAGGAATATTTATACTCTCTAATAATACTTCAACCTAAATCCCTTGTAAAGATTTTCTAAAAAGTATCTGTATTAAGATCTTGATTCTTAAGGAATATATATTTAACAAAAAGGCCCATTAACTGCACCGGCACTTAATTTTTGGTTGTTCGGTGCTGGGATGCCATTGATGTAGTTGCTGCTAATACCTTAACTAAATATATAATGTTGAAGCCGCCTCTGGCCGCGAGATCCTGGGTAAACTTGCGCCGAGCTTGCCAGCCGTCCTTGATTGTGTATCCTTGGCATCCTCGCTGTCGCTGTTGTTGTTGTTTCGGGGAGTCCTGATGGCGGTGGTGGTGTCGCTTGCAGGCGCAGTTAGTTAATGCTGCACATTATTTCGACAGCGCGCGCACTCCGGCGACAAGAACAACAATCTTGGATGCTGGGATACTCGGGTGCTCAGATACTCGGATACTTTTTTGTTCGCCAGCCCCACTTGGCAGTTTTCTTTGCTCTGCCCTGCCCCGCCCTGCCCTGCCCTGCCTGTTCAGCAGGTCCTGTCGCTGGCAGGAGCAGGACTAACTAGGTTTTTTGACAAGCTCATGCATGTGACTTTGTCGTTTATAACTGCCATCCGCCGTGCACATGTATCGGTTGTCTCTGTGAGCTGCTGGCTGCCGCTTGTAAATGTCTGTTGGTGCAAAAGTCTTGTATCTTGTATCTTGTATCCCTGCTTTCGCCTGGCCTGGCAGCGTGCATTCATTTTAATTTTGAAACTTGTACTTCCCGGCTTTCCTCCACACTCTCACACTCACACACACACACACACACACACGGCCACTGGCATGGTGGCTCTTTCTGTCGCTGTGCGATCCATATTACTTCCGGTGCACGTTACGTATACGCCAAATGTTCCGCTGCCAGTTTCCTTCTCTTTGCACCACACAACTAATTATTTTTCGCTTGACAATGAAAATGTTTGAGTTTAATTAAATGCATCTTGCGCTGCTTTCTTTCTGTCTCTTCGGTGTCCTTGTTGCTTGTTGGTATTTTTGTAGTTGCTGTTGCTGTTGCCGCCGCACCTGATGCCACCGATGCTGCAAGGACTCACGCAAGTGCAACACCAACTTTTGCTGCACTGCCATGGCAGTAAATTTATGCCCATTCGGAGCGTGTTTAACGTACTCGCAATTGCCGGATGTTCGCAGATAGCCGTTCCACGGAGGCAAAATGTGCAGCTAATTGCCGCTGTTCCAATTGAATAAGGCAAAGATGCAACCGTGGCACCTATATAAATTGTTAAATAATTACGACAGAATCATGTTAAATATGGTAACAAATTATAGATTAAAACTTAATGTCGGTCCTTGAACAATATTTATATGGAGAATACATTATAAATGATTAAGTCAAATAATTTATATTGGTTTTTTCGAATGGTTCCTGGTTACCTTGTATTTCTGTTCCAGGTTTGCGGAGATTAAAAAGGAAAATTATTTTTTTAATTTTTAAATATAAATGTTGTATTAAAAAAAGGTTCTATAGTTTCTGTATGCCCTTTTTATGAGCATTATTAACATATTTTGCATACTTATTAGCATCCTTTCTATGAACTTTCTTTTTGAGGCTTTTTTAGAATCTTTCCAAGTCATTGAGTGAAACAATTTCACATATCTCACCCCTCTTCAAAAAGACCATTTATGCCGTTTAAGCCACCTCTCCCACCCACCTGCTGCCGCAAATATGCTTTGACAAACAAAACTATTTATCTTGACATGACTTTCGGCAAAAGTTGCCACCGAGCCATTAGGAATCAATAGACGTAAAAATGCCTGAAAAACGATGCGGAGGCATTTTCCGCCCCCGGGCGCCTACGCAGCCGAAAACAGGATAAGCAAAAAGGATATCGAGAGGGGGGTGGGGCGGGGAGGCACTGCCACTGCCTTGCGGCCACACTTGTCATGCCGTTGATAAATTTTTAAGCTCGCTCTAAACACTCTCTAAGCACAACTCATGCAGTTTATGCCCGCAAAGAGTTCGTGGCCAACAGATACAGATACTCGTACTATACACCCATGGCAAAAACTCACTTTGAAGGCGGCAAAAAATTATTCTAAAATTCCTGCCAACCATTTTCCTAGAACTGGGGCAGGTCCTTCGTCCTGCTGCGTGTGTGCCGTGGCAACTTGCTGACTTGCCTGGGTGACGCTTTTCGCTCTTCGCTCTCCGAGCATTGCATATATTTTCGGATATTTTGCGAATGGGGGAGGGGGATGTGGCAGGATCTCCATGTTTGCCATGTCGGCGTGCTAATGTTTATAAATGCTGCGTGGCGCAGAGTCCTTTGAATATTTTAATATGATTTAATATTAAACAGAGCGGGGTGCGGGTGAGATCGAGATAACAAAGGATTACAAAACGCTTTCAATGCCAAGCGACAGGCGCCGGGCCGAGTTTTGCGAATATTAAGTAAATGTTTTGAATAGTTCTCCGCCAAGTTATTCGGGTTAAGATTTTTTCGTACCACTCCCCCAGCCCCATGTAGGCCCGCTCCAATTGCCTGGTTTTGCTGGTTTCACTGGCTTCTCTGGCTTCTGGTGTGTAAAGAGCTCAAATAAACGCATTTTAATTCAAAGTTTTCGGCTTGTCTTTGGGGTGAGGGAGCTTCCTCCTCCTCCACCCATCGAAAAAAACCCTTAACCCCCTACGAACCGGTCCCATTTGAACCCCGGTCGTGTGTTTGCGTTCGCCATTTTGTGTGCGGTTGAGCGTGTTTGTTAAAAGCTTTGAAAAGATTTGCCATGTAATCGCATGCGGCGGAGGGACATAGGACGCAGGACGCAGGACGCAGGACACGGGACACGGGCAGGACATGGCGCGCCAACATGCTAAATCGCTTTGATGACATTGTTAATTTGACATACTTGGGTTTCTTTCTCGCTGCCGCTGCTGTATCACTTGACTCCAGCCTGTTTGTATAGGCTTTGATTGCCACATAAAAGGCCCATATAAAATATGAATAAAAACTTTTGTAGTGCGCAGCACAATGAGAGCGATAAGTTAGACGCATGACAGCACCAAAAGCATTCCTTTCCATTCCACATCGAATGGGATATCAGAATGCATAATCACTGTGGCCTGTGGCCGAGAGCTCAGCCCCAGCCACAGAAGGACCCCAATAAAATGGGAATAGTTTCTTGTCGCCCCTTTGCCTGTTTTTTTTTTCGAAGGATGAGTTTCGATGTTTGCGATTAATAAGATAGAGCACAGGCAGAAAGTAAAAGAGATGAAATCACAAGCCACACTCTAATGTTTTTCTCGGTCATAAAACATGGAGCCAGAGTTTTAGTTTCACGGTTATAGTACCATATAGCAATGAGTAATTAGTAATCCGACATATCAATTAAAAGTGGGCTATGTCTTTAAGTTAAGTAGCCTTTATTGTTTATATTAATGTAACTTAATATATGAAAATATTCTATGTTCAATCCCAATGAACTATTATACCCTTAAAATTTTTCTCACTACTTTAGGGGTAATCCTATTTAAATAATCAATTAAAAATCTTACAAGTTAAGTTTACAAGTATGCGAATCTGATTGATGTAAGGTGTTTTTTTTTCAGACTTATTAAATGTCTTTAGTCCCATTGAAGATGGCTTAAATCTGCACGTATTATGCTAAGTAAGTGGGAAAAAGTGTGTGAAATGCATAAATGAGACGCATACGCACTGTTGTCCCGTGATTCAACTGAGTTTGTGCTTGTGCACATGTCAGCTACATGTGTCTGAGTACATCCTCGGCAACTGCAAATGCAGCTGCAGACAAGAAGACGAAATGTAGACAAGTTGTCGTCATGTTGGCATCCTTTGCAGAACGGCGTCGCCGGCGGCAGGTGACAACCAACGCCTTGCCATAGGCGGTATCTCATCTGCGAGGGATTGGGGGATGGGGTATGAGGGTCTCTGTCTACGTCGCCAAGAATCCCATAGCCCGGAGGACAGAGCCCAAGACCAGCCAGAATCCGAATCCGAATCCGAATCCAGGCTGCCACTGCCACTGCAACTGCCTGCCGTCAGTTGGAGGAGTGCAATCACACATGCTTTCACTTGTCGCCCGGCAGGCATTGCGATGTCTTGTCTTGTCTTTGGCTGTGTATGCTCATTATGTCTGCCGCAGTGTGTGTCTGTGTGTGTGTGTGTGTGTGTGACGAGTGTGTGTGTTACGAGTGTGAGCAGGAGCTTGGGTGTGTAATAGCAGCTGCTTATTCGGCAACAAGTTCCATTCCCATTTTTACACCCGTCATTCATTGAGCTCAGGGGTATATTGAAATCGGTGGAACGTATTAAGTTATGATTCTATACATAGGGATTTTTTTATAAACTTATTAACTACATAATTGTATAAATATCTGAGAAATATTAATAAGTTTAATAGGTTTTAATGCTGATAGATTTTCTAAAATAAATACTCATGAGAAACAAAAATTCTTTGCGTTCAGAATATAAGAAAAATGCATAAATAATATTTCAGAAAATATATAAATATGGATGCCTACTAATATTATAAAAATAAATACAAAAATAGAACTCTAGATCTATTTAGGTATAATAGCCTGTAAAAATGTTTCTATAAAATATGTTTCAAGTCAGACAAAAATTCTTTTAGCTTAAGTCATATATTTGTAGAAAATTTCTATTAAGATAGATAAAGTTATCGACAACCAATTTCAGTTGATTTTTTGGTCTTGCTGGCTTATTTTTAACATGAACTTAAGTAAATGAAATATACGAGGTATCCGAAAGTCGATTCCCTTCAAATCAAAGTATGTTCTTGTTTTGTTTTATTTTTTTATTTTTGGACGCCTCAGCTGCCCAGAAGCAGCGGCGCTCGTGCGCTGAATTCTTCTTAATGAGCGACATCAAGTGTTGTATTAAATGTCAGTTCTGTGCTTATGTGCAGTATCTGTATCTGTATCTCTATCTCTATCAAAGGGTGTGAGGGTGTGCGTTAGCCTCCTCCCCCGAAAAATACCCCCCGCATTGCCGCTGGGTGAGTGCTGGGCAAGTATCTGTAATAAAATTTGTAATGAGTTGCAGGCACGGAAAAAGGATTTTTGAGTGCAATTTATTTTATTTCAACGCTTTTATTTTTATTTCCTCTTTCGCTTTGCCTCGCTTTCCTTTTGGCATATTTTTATGGGGCCCACACAGATACCGAAAGAGATACTGACATACTCGGATACACAGACACAGATACAGATACAGATACACTTGGAGAGCTGCTGCAGCTGCTTTTATGCTCTCGGCTATGGCATGTTTATTTCTGTTTGTATTCCATTTCTTATGATTTTTAATTACGCCCCCCGATCCAAGCCCTGAATTTCCCTTTTGCCCCCATAAAAACGTTGCATTCTTTATGGGTGGATGGGGGATGGGGGGGAATTCAGCAGAAGAATCTGAATCTGGAGCCGAATCTGAAACTGAAACAGAAACTGCAGCCAAAACTGAATCCAAAGTCCGAATCCGAAAAGCTGCAAACCGAGCTGAGCTCCACTGCAGCTGGGCGAACTTCATAGAGTTGGAAATTTATCGAATGGCCAAAAAGACAATTCATTACATGCTTAGCCCTGGCCATCTCCCCTCGGATTCGGATACGGATTCGGAGGCAAGCAAAGCATTTGCATTTCAGATAATTGCCGCAGCGTTTTGTATGCATAGCCGTTGGCAGTTACCAGCTAGTTCGCTTCGCCTCATTTTCCCTCTTCATGTTCCGCCAGGACTTTTTGCAGGACAAGTGCGTCACTGGCTGGGCCATAAATTCAGGCCCGCATGTGCAGGGGTCACTCTTTCTGCTCCTCCACCTCCGCCACCGACTCCAACGCCATCCCTCCGGGCCAGTCTGTTTACAGTCATTGCTACAAATTGACAAATTCGCTGTCGCCTGTCACCCGTCACCCTTTTGTCTCCCTTCTGGGAAATCCTCTCCAAGCTGGATATTCAGCTGCTGCTGCTGCTGCGGTGCTGGGGGCCCGTTTGGCCTGGGGGCGTGGCACATAAATGATAACAGTCGCAAAGCGCTGATTCATTTACTAAATATTTGCATAGGCGGCCTTGTCAATGCTGCTGGTCCGTTCTTTGGCTCTTTTGCCGGACAAAGCGACGCCGCTGGGCATTTGTGTGTTTCTCTTTTCTTTTTTTTTTTTACGCCCATCATGCGTGCCAAGGGCCCAGGATTCGGCCTTAACCCCCTCCGGGGGACACTGGACATTCGGACATTCGGCAAACATTGCTCAGATATGTTGGTCAAGATTTACGATTGGCGCATGTCAAAGGCTTAATGCTTCCATGGCCTTCCATTGCGCTCCAATCCTGATTTCCGCTTTTCTATTTGCTCAGCTTTATTAAAAGGCCCCCCCCCCATTTCCCCATGATTTCCCTGCGAAAACCCAACTCCGTTTCCCTCCACCTCCTCCCCCCTCTGATCGCGGTTGTCCGGCGGTTTCTTCATTAATTAAATGCGCTGTCCATCGAGGCTGTTTCGTATGCCGGCCGCTGACAAAAAGCATAAATATTGTAAAGCATAAAAATAAATAATGCTGCCGCACACAAATATACAACAGACGGAGAGCGCGAAATTGTTTGCACACTGAAAGAAAATATTCGAACTATTTGAAGGCAACAAAAATTCGATATTTTAAATGGTTTATTCATGGTTTATTTTCTACTCTTTATAAAATTTCAGGAGTACGTATATCTTCGTTGATTTCGTTTTCTATTTAAGATTCTTATCACAACAATATTCTTAAATACTATAGATACATTATTTATTTACTTAACTACTAAATACTATATACAAGTATATACATTAGAGTGCTGAAATACTGCTATGAATTGTTTAATATTTTTTTAATCCATTAAGAAGATAATATCTTCTTTTTATTTAAATTAAATTTAATGGATAGACAGATTATAATATGTCTATTTAATATTTAAGGAAAGCGCTTTTAAGTAATACACTTACTTATTTCTATATTTAAGTTCTTAAAACCATTTCATTTTAAATCAGTTTTAATACTTTACTCTTTAGATTTTCAAAGTTTTTTTCGCAGTGCCTGTGTGTTTGTTTTTCGCATACAAATTACTTGCACATGTCAGGCATTGAGAAATGTTCGGGGAAACGACAAAAATGGATTTTCTTGCCGGCTTCTTAAATTTGATTGTATGCAAATTTGTGCCGCTGCTGTCATTTAATTAACATGTTTGCTGTCGGCCAGCAATGTTGCGTGATTGGGTCACTTAATTGCCTTCATTTGGCGGAGATGCCTTGCAAATGCCTTGAAAAATCTGTCATTGAATCGCATTGAAACCGCATCCTTTGAGCATTCTGCTCATTAGAGAGCATTTCTCGAACAGATTTCAGGCGTTTTCCCCTATCCACACAGCCAAGGGCACACGTTTCGAGTTTTAGCTCATTAAATACTTCAACCTTTGCTGCACACAAAGTGCGGAAAAAAAAGGAAACACACCCATACACCCACACCCACACACACACACGTACCCGTCAAAGGCCACAAAAAGTGGATGAGCAGAATAAAAGTGGCAAACATTTTGAGGCAATTCCATTTCCCCCGGAGCAATGGCAGCAGCAGCCCCGGAATCCCCACACACTCACTGATCACACACAGCAACAAAGTAACGAAATGTGGAAAAAAGCAAAAGTTAACCACGTTGTCATGTTCCTGCCCTGCTTAAATTATAATGAAAAGGACTCGGGCAGGTCCTGGCTGGCTGGCTGCCTGCTTGCTTCCCCTGTATCGGTGTAACCTTATTCCGCCCCAGAATTCCTCCTCCTCCTTGCAGCGGCGAATGCACAAGTCGATTTTGTCTCATTGAAGGCTCTTCTCCTGGTGGCTGTTTCTTCTTTTTCTCCTCCGCCCTCCCCTTGGCCCTGCACATTTCCCCCGGCTCGGACCCTCATCCTTGCCTGACTGGCATCACTTACCTCTCGGAAATGGGATCATCAGCCTGCCATTTCCTCGGTGCTCTGCTTCACTAGACAACAGCCCCAGCCTCAGACATTTGGGCCAAATGATTGTTTATGTGTACCGCGTACACCTCAAGAAGCAATCGAACGATTTTATATTATTTTATTTGTACTTCTATAAGCCATAATTTGGCGTATTTTATTAAATTCATATATAAGTTGTGCTATGTAGTTACTAGATAATTTTAGTTCCCTTTAAATTTTTCATTGAATAAATTGGTTTTATTTTGATGAGGGTTTTAAAAAAATTATATTAACTAATAAATACAATTAAGTCCCTAATTTAAATTAATTTCCAAATCACCTTAAACTTGCCCTCAATTTTACCTCTGTGCATCTCACTCTCTCCCTATGCATATGTGTGTGCTTTTGCCCCCATACATATTTAATATTTCATATGTCTGCAATGATTTTCTACGCCTTTCCAGCTCCACAGTCCTTAGTCGTTCGTCCACATCCACATCTATATCCACTCTCACAACCATCCATCCCGGAGTCCCTTGACGCGTCGCTGCGTATTATATTAAGTCCAAAATGAGGCTCCTGATGACGACGAATTGTCCTTGTCTGTCGCTGCTTTATTTCGCTCCTCCGTTGTCTGTTTGTTTGTTTGTTTGGTTGTTTGCCCCCTCCTGTCACTGTTTATTTGTCACTGCCTGGCCTAATGCCTCCAGTTCCCAGCAACCAGCTACCCAGCTACCAGTTCCCAGTTCCCCCATCCCAAATCGAGCATCTGCCAGCTCATGAGAATCTCGATGCGGCCCATGTGTATTTCATTGCTGGCGCTGCCAGTTCCGGTTGACTTACGCGCCATGTTGACTGCAATTTGTATGGAGCACGGCCTGCGTTTCGCTTGGTTAGATTACATTGGGATCCGGATTCGGGTGAGGATTCCGAATCCGATTCAGATACGAAGGCCACACGCGCGTCCCTTTTAAAGATTGCCGCCTACTCCCGCTTTAATGCAATTTTAATTAGGCCAAGACCCAGGACGGCACAAATTCTCAAATCTCAAACAAATTGACCATTGACTTTGCCCATAAACTCGGCAAGTTGGGAAACTTTTTGCCTCCTCACTTCCAGGGCGTTTAGTTACCAGCACACTTGTGCAAACACTCTGAGGCAGAAGCTTAACGCTTCTAATGTATGCGCATACACGGGACTCGGTGCCACCTGGCCACCTGGCCACCATTCCATGCCCCAACTGCCACACATATCCCACCCCCTGCTCCCACTCCCACTCCCACTCCCTCAGCCAAATCATAAGAACGGCCCAGAGTGGCTAAGAAAAATATGCTGCCCGACTGCCCGCCACTTCTCAGGCAGCTGGCTAAAATCGCCGTCAAGGTAAAAGCCAACTAAGTAAAGTCAAAGTGTATAACCCGACCACGCCCACCGCCTACGGATAGTGCATGCACGGAAAGAATATTATTGTGCTTAAAAATGAGTAACCATATTTTTAACCGATAAGTTGTAAGAAGTCTTAAAGTAATATATATTTATAATTTCTTTGATTTGAACTAAGGTATTATTTGAAATGCATTTTAAAAGGTTAATTATTTTTGCAATATAATTCATATGGTTCATGGTTGGGAATAACATTTCTTCAGGAATATATTTCTGTAGAATATATCATATCATAATTTAATTCGATATCAACTAAACTTGGCTAAAATAAAATGTGTTGTTTTCTTTTTGAAAATAAATACATTTACCTGAACACATATTAATTAATGTTTGGATTTTCAAATGCAATGTAAAATTTGATATCTAAAAATATGTAGTTTTTTTCTCTCTGTGCATAGGCTGCACTCTGCGCGTTGTCCCAAGTATTTCAGGAAATTTCATTGGTTTCGGCTCTACGCTTTGCAGTTCTAACATAAATAGTTGAGCACTCCGACTCGGACCCGACGCCAAGTGAATGAGTGGGCGTGGTCGGGGGCAGAGGCAGAGGAGCTGGAGGTGGATGTAGAGGAGCCAAGCGGGTTGGGAAAACATAAAGTTTTCACTGCATAAATAGTTGTCGAAAAATTGCGCATAAGTAGGCGACGATGCTTGGCATGCAAGTGTAAAAGATTCGGCCCGAAACTTTTCCACCCAAATGTGGCTAATGAAAAGTTTGCCCATCGGGCCAGTCAAGTCCAGAAGTGCGGATTGCCATCCACTTCAGAAATGCATAAAGGACAAAAATCCAGAAGATTTTTAATTAGTTTTTCGGCTCTGGAGACTGGACACATACTTGGTATCACAAAAAAGAGTGCGGCAACGTTTTAATGAATCGAAAGTTCTTAAATTAGTTACAAGACATTTACGACAAAGATTTACTTTTCAGTTTTGTAAAACACTTTTATAGTCAGCATGATAAAAAAAACAAAAACGTTAAGCCCCGGAAAAACCATTAACAAAGCCATTGAACCATTGAATAAATTTCATTTTTCCCATTACTAATATTTTAGAAAATCAAAACTACATTCGTTGCCAAAAAATTGATTAGATAATGGTGATGTTGATTCGTAATGCTGCTTTGATTCCTGCTGTTGCTTTGACTTTCAGTTGCATTTGCATTGTTGATAATAGTAGCTCTGAGCCCAGCCCAGCAAATAACTGACAACAACACAAAACGATAAATTAAGCGCTCTGGCCAAAAACCCGGCACACACTCACAATTATAAGCAGCTTTATCAACGGCAGCAAAAGCAGCAACAGCAGCAGCAGCACTTGTTCTTGCCGAGAAAATAAAATGATTCGGAGATTCATTCGTTCTGATGGAGATGGATTAAATGCTGCTGGTACGAGTGTGCATAGAAAAATGACCAGCCAGCATTAGGGATTTCCATGCCTCCCCATTTTCCACGCCACACCACACTTTTCCGCTTTTCCGCATTTCCGCCCGATGCAATTGCAGCTGCACCTTGACCAATCACATACTCAAACTCGGACGAGGAGATGGAATAATCTAAAAGTAAGTATGCCAAGTTTTTGCGATGGAGATGAGGAAGGGGATGAGGACAAGGATGATGATGATGCTGTTGATGACTGGCTGAAATCTCATTGGCTTCGAGCCGGGCAGAGCATTAAATTTGAGAAATGCACAAATTCAGCTGCCAAGGATCGCTCACGCACTCTCGCAGGACTCAACTCAACTCGCATCCTCGCATCGAGTGACTTCCGTTGCCAAATCCTGTTACTGCTCCTGCTCCTGCTCCAGCAACTGCACATCTTGGCCGGCTGGCATTTTGACTGGCTGACTGGGCCACTAAAAAATTCCATTTGTAAACGGCAACCGCATTAAACCAAACTCATCTCCGGTTGTTAATGACTGCTGCCTGCCACTGGAAGACAAGCAGCGTAATATGCTCAAGGAGCCAAAAGCGGCAAAAGGATTTTCACGGCTCAGTACATGGAAAAAAATTGGGTAAGCTTTGATGTAATAATTATTACAAAGCTACCTGCAGAAGAAAAATAAATGATGTAATCATAATAAATACATTTTATATTCTACGAATTTTCGAAGTTTCAAAAACTGTCTTAAAACTTTTTAAATCCTAAGTTAATCAATAAATACTCGTTTTACATGGCTAATTCATAATTAAATTATTTATTATTATTTTTTATGAACTTTTTTCAATATAAATCCATCAACATATGCAGTATTTATAAATTTGCATAACTTAAATAAACATTTACCAATTTAAGTCCCTTATTGTACGTGGCATATTATAATTCAAGAAATAAAGTACTCTTAATTTCGGATTTCCCGCTTTCTTGTAATGTGCCATAATGTCGGTCCTCTCCCCGTGAGGAGAACTGCATTCCAATTGACGCAAATGAAAACTGTCGCCCACTAACTGTGACTGTCGTTGGATCTTCCGCTGCGAAGCTGCGATTGAGTGATGGCTGCAAGCATCACGCATACGCCGTGTGGGACGCGACTCGATTCGTGGCGCGTAAATGATACAAACAAGGTGGGCAAGGGGAGGATGGAGGGAGGGGAATGGGAATCGTGCTGCTGAGTGGACAGCTTGTCGCTGCTTGTTGCGACTGTCAGGAGATGCGGCCGCAAATTAGTGCAAAGTGCCACCCGGGAAGCAAGGATACGGGCAGGATACGCCCAGGATGGGCCCAGGGCGTGCGTTTCGTTTGTTCGTCCGTTCGTTCGTTTGTTGTGGTAAGATTTGAAAGTTGATTAATGAATACAAAATGCGGAATACGTAATCCGGCATCCAGGAAGAGATCGCTGGCCCCCGACGACGACAGAAGGAGAGCATTTTATGTGCGGACGGAAATGAATAAAGTGCGAATTTTTGTGTTCTTGTCCCAGTCCTGCTGTTCGTTCCTGCTGCCTTCGCCACTCTCATTCTGTTTGAAGAATGCAATTTTGTGATGAAGAAAAATTGATTGTCCTCGTCGTCGTCCTTCCCGGCAAAACGAAAAATGAAAAGCGAGAGAGACGAAATGCGAAATGCGAGAGACGAAAGACGGAAAGCAAAAAGCACCGACCATCGGACCAACGAGGAAAACTCTGCCGCCACATCCACAGACGGAGTTTCGAGGGGACGGGGGAAATTCCCAGACTTTGCGGACAGGTTCATGAATACGAACCGAAAGAGCTGGAGCTGGAGCTGGAGCGAGTGAAAAAAAAAATTAATATTTGTTCAAATTGCGGCAAAGAAAAATCGTTCATTCCCAGGTTCAATAGTGCGTGAAATAAATTGTTTCCGCTTTTAATTTGTCAGTCGTCGACGGCCGCCGCTTAAAGTGTCCCGAAACTTAAAGGGATCGGACGGGGGACGAGGGACGGTGGAATTGATAATCAATTTGTCACTTTGGCCCAGTGTTTTGCATACCAAAACTCAATTAAAACGCAAATGCACAAACGCACAGATGCACCGATATATATACAGATATACTGGCTGTAGTTACACTTGCACAGATATAATTAAAGTTTACAGCTGCAGCTGCAGCTGCGAATGCAAAATGCAGAAATTTATATGCGCCCGTCGACGTCGCCCCATCGCTCTATATATTGTATGAACAATATTTTCGCATGAATTATGAATTCAGTAAATTGTGGACACTGTATGTGTATGTGTGCGTCTGTGCATCTGTGTATCTGTGAGTTCGTGGCACAAAAACTTGTCGCCGATGCTGCCAAGTGGCAGCTAGCGGGCCCAGACCAGAAAGGACCCGGCCAGAACTGAGCGGCGTAGATCCCTTGCCAGCTGGGCTTGCCAATGGGATAGGTCCTGGAGCGGCAGGACAATAACCGAGGGGGGTGGTGAAGAGGGGGGGCAATGGGGTTTTTGGGTACCCACAGATACACGTAACTTTACAGCCGGAGCCTACAGACGACAAAATTTAAATCACTGCGTGGCCTCGAGTGCTTTTTGTTACAATTTACGCTTTATGGGTGACATTTTACAATTTACTTTGTCGCAGAAGCACTTTGCGAGTGCGAGTGTGCGAGTGTACGAGTGTGTGTGTGTGTGAGTATCTGTATCTGTATCTGAATCCGTATCTGTGCGAGTCAAAGCGAAATGGGCAATATAAATTACACAGTTATGTGTGCAGCAAGTGTAACTCTCGCCTGCAGTTCCTGCACTTCCTAATGTCCCGAAGTAACGAAATATTACTTAAACACTAAATTGTGCCAACCGAAACCGTCTTTTCCTCCGAATCTCTGATGCTGGATACTGGATGCTGAATGAAAGACACCGACAGAGACAAATCGATGCGACGCGTTTCCGCTCTCAAAATGCGTGGCCATCAAATGGCCAAGGCCAGAAGTAATAGCCCAGTTCGAAATTACGGTTCAACCCATAGAAATCGAAAAGGGACGAAGCCACGAAGCTGATTCTTACCTGGCTTAAATGGAACCTTCAATTTATGTTTATTTTACCTCGTTCTTTGGGAACAATAACTGACCACATTGAAACCAAAAACCGTAGATTCATTTAATCCATTGAAATATATTTTAATAAAATATTCTTTAGTTATTTACTTAATTTTTAAGCATGGTAAAATCTTTATACATTTTCCAAGAATTTTTTTAATGGTTTGTTTTAATTACAAAACAAACTTATTATAAATTTTTATTATGTTTCCAATGTTAATCAAGATTAATATGTGAACTTTTTTGTACCTAAAAAATACAGGAATGCCATGCTTAAGTCTCTCTTTCATAATGTTATATTAAATTTTCTTTTAAGCCATGACTTATAGATTACATTATTATTTGAATGGCTCCACTAACTCAACTGAAATAAAATCGAGGGGAGTGCTCTTAACTCTTTTTCCGAAAGCCGACAGCCGACTGTAAATGTTCGCGCCTTCTCTCTTGATTATTGGCAGTCATAATTTGGTCATGCATAATGGGACAGGCGGAATATATATGAACACCACGATTTGCTACAGTTTCGCATTTGAATTATTCGAGTTATTTCGCGCTACATTAAGTCGGCCACAGTCACCCAGAGCGAAAGGATACGCAAGGAGATACGCGCGTATCCTTGGTTGGAGGCCTCGCAGGCTTTATTTGAATGCGATAATTCATGCGGCCATTTCCCTGGCCAAACCAGACCAAACCAGACCAGACCAGACCAGATCCGAACCGACCCACTGGAGATTTATCTGCCCGACCGCAGACTGACGAGATGGGGTTTCATTCGTTTTAAATTCAACATTTTTTGCTGCCGCAAAGTTCTGTGTTGATTTAGTACTTGCTTATGCCTTATTGTGAGTGTGTGGGATGTTATTTGTGTTCGAGTGTTTGAGTTTTTTGTATTTCGGGGATCCCTCTATGTGTTTGCCTAGCGGCCATGTTTGCCTTGCTCCGGCTAGTGCACATTTTAATTAAAAAATATTAATAATTAACATGGCAGGCAGGCGGGCAGGCAGGCGGTCAAAGTGAAGGGTGGCTCCGTCACCGTTCACCGGATTCGGTCGCTTTGGTCACATAATTTCATATCTGCGTAAAGTACATTAAAGGAGCATAAAAATTCATTACGCAACGATGCCGGGAACAACACAGCAGCGGCGGCAGTTGCCAAACAAATTATCGTTAGCCAAGTTAAAAGGCAAATGGCGGCGGCGGCAGCGGCCTACAAGCGTGTCCACATCAGAAACCAAAAAAGAAACAAGCGAAACATAAAAACAAGACCTGAGGAGGAGGAGGAGAGTGAGAATTAAGAGGAGTGCAGCCCAGGAACACAGAACAGGGAACACAGAAACTGTGACAACACAATTCCCAACAATCCCCCCATGTGTTTTTGGTCGGCACTTTTCCGGGGCCTAAACTCCCCTGCCGGGTACTTATTTTCATTATCTGACACACCTATTTAAAAATTTAAATCTCCAAGTGTGACCCCCATTAGGTGGCACCTAAAAGCGAGCGTCGGGCACGCATAAATAATTTACTTATTTAGCTTTTTAGAGCTCTCGGGGTCGGCTTCTTCCGAGTCTTCCGGAGCATGCAAACATGAATTTATTTAGTGGCAGTTTTCGGGCGCTCGAAATTTACAAATTCCTTGCTGAGCCATCAATGTCCCAAGTCGTCCCAGGAGGAGGCGTTCGCAACTGTCTCGGTTTTTGGCCAAAAGGTGCTTAGCCATCGCCAGTGGAGACCCCATCAATGGGTGCCTTTCTCCCCGCCTTTTCTCTCCATTTCCATCCCGTGGTGCCTGGTCTTTTGTCCTGGTCGGGGCAAAATCCTCAAAGGGTCCTCTGTTGACCCATTTGGCTCCAGCCCAGGCAATTGGTGATGTCAAGATGTGGCATGTTTCTTGCGGCTTAGGCATCCAGGGTTTGATTTGCCTCGAACCCGATTAATTTGCACTCAAAACTTTAGTTTTAAATGGGTAAGTCATCTATTTCTGGAAGGGATTTTGAGGGCTTTTCCGGGGATTACCAAATTGGAGCACCCACTTAAATCACATTTGTATAAAATATATCAGAATATTAGGGAAAATAATGTTTTAACCTTTGACAATGGTTAAAATTATAATGAAATATTAAATTGTTCACTATTTTAATTATGATTAAATTAGGGAATAAAGTTATTATGACATTAAAAATCGGTTCTTGAAGTTCTGCCATAAACATATTGTTAATTTCATTGCCATTGCAGTTGGAGTTCTTAATAAATGCCTTGGTTTCCTGCCGATTTCCGTCACTCTCTCGCTTTCCAATCCCAGGTAGCTGTCTTGCAATGTGAAATATCACGCATACGCCAAGCTGTCAGGGCCTCTCGACTAAATACCCTAATTGGCTTTAACAATGCCTTAATTTTCTTCTTATTCGAGAGGTGTGGAAACTTGTCCTCGAGTACAACAACAATAGTACCCGGTGGCCCATTGTTATGTAGCCCCACTCACACACACAAACACACAAACAAACAAATATATATATGTAAGGCTGGGTCACAGGTCATACCCATACCCATACCCACAGAGTCGTGCACTTCATTATAAGCAAATATTTTTAGCCTCATTTCAGCTAAAGACGCTTAAGCACGTTATAACTTTCCGCTGCTGCTGCTGCTGCTCCTGCCGCTTATTGTTTCTGCTGTTTCTGTGTGTGTTTCGAAAGCACTCACACCACCGCAGGACACCAATACAGACACACACGGACATGGCGCTGATTTACCTAACAAGCGCAACTCGAAGAACAAAAGACAAAACGGACGGCGCACACACGGAGAACATGGGGGATTCCTGTTGTTGTTTTCATTTAAAGTGATTTAAAAAATTCAAAGGGCAATTGTCATCACACACACAAACACACACACACTTCCAAACAATTGGCGAACAAGAAGGAGAAAGAGAGATAGAGATACAAAGGGAAAGAGAGAGGGGAGAGTGGGGAAAAAAGGAGCCAAAGAAAGAAACCCCTGGCTCGTCTTTTGCATCGCTGTAAGAGCCCGCTTCTCATTGTTTACGTCACTTTTGTTATTACGTGAAGTTGCTGCTGCCACTGCTGATGTTGCTGTTGGTGTTGCTGTTGCATTCAAACACATGCAATGTTGCACGTTAAAAAATAAGGAAAAGAAAGATACAAGCCCAAATCATTTGGTAAATCAAATTCCTAATAATTCTTAGTTTTAGAGAATACCCAAACCCACCAATTTGTATATTATTCCAATTTTAATTGTAAATACCTCAAAAAAGACATTGTATAAGATATTTATTCGAAGACCCGAAATCTTCCAGCAGTGCATGGCAAAAGAACACTCAGGACCCATGGACTCGCCCCATGTCTGTGCCTTGGCACGTTGATTCTATGCTAAATACGAGCAGAACAATGATAATGTCGCATGCTAAATTACATGCAATTATGTATTTTTCTCTTCTCCCATTTTGTTGCTGTTGGCTTTTCTCGGTCTCACTCCATTTTCTTTTCACCTGCATTTTCTTCCCAGAAACATTACCTGGAAACTCCTGTCACCGCTGTCAACACGCGAAAGTATGTTAATAACAGAAAAGAAAAGGAAAAATAACAACAACGAAAAAAAGTAAAAGAAGAAGGAGGAACAACTGAAATTGCATCCTTACTTCCTTTTGCCATGTTTTGGTTAAGTTCTTTGGTTACAATTAAGGCAAGGAAGTCGTTGGGAAATGGATATCCCATATGCAACATGAGGATGCGGCAAAGATACAGAAAGCTAATGGCTAGAGTTACGTTTAATGTTTTGATTACATTTTCTAAATTTAACTCTTTTTACCTTGTTAAGAGGATTTTTGTTTTATTCACTGGAATTCAACGGGTTTGAACAGAAAAGAACATATAAATATAAGCTATAACTTATAATAATTTAATGACAGAACTTATATCTAAAACGTTGAAAGATTTTCCTAAAAAACTAAAAAATATTTATGAGTAAAACGAATTTATCTGGAATTTTGTATATATTATCATAGATTTTAGAAAGGTTTATATTAAATATATTAAATATATATTAGCATATTATATGTCTTTCAATTTGAATTCAAAGCCAAGTCCGTGGGTTTCTGTTATTAACAGAATGTATAACACTTTGCAATGCATTGCCATAAAAATACTGGGAAATCCTTTGCCAAGCAGGACATAGGATATTTTTCAAAGTGCCAAGCAAGACTGAATAAAGCAATAAAAGGAGACTTATTTATTGAAGGAAAAAATTAATAAAAAATAATAAAAATAATAAAAATTTTAAGAAAACTTATTTAATTCAATATTAATTTTTATTCACAAACTGAATGAAAATTGTAGATTTTTGGGCCCCTTGTAATAATATCCTTTAATTTCAAAAGTGGCTGGCGCTTTCGAAATTCCTTTCGCTCTCAGGATTCTGCGCCCTGATCCGAGTCAGAATTGCGAAACGAACGAACAGCCCGAACTGGTGAATGACGCCCGGAGCGAGGAAACGAGGCAGCTGGGACTCGGAGGACTCCGGCTCAGAGGACTCAGAGGATTTGGAGGCGGGGGCGGAGAGACAGAGAGACAGAGACCCGACTCGGGCGGGGAGAGCAATTTGCGCGAGTGAGAGCGAGCCATTCGTGAATATTTCATGAACGACAGGACGTGGATGGCGATGGCGATGGCAGGCAGGACGACAGGCAGGACGACAGGCAGGAGGACTGAAAGGCAGGCAGCCTGCGAGCTTCGGGCCTGCCTCCGATGTCCTGGCAAACGAAGAGAAATGTAGGGAAACGCATCCCGTTGGCAGCGGCCGAGGCAGAGACCGAGACCGAGGCAGCGGCATCGACATCGGCATCGGCATCGGCGGCGACGGCGGCGACGGTGGCAGCAGCGGTGATGGAAAATCGGCAGCGGGAAAATCGCCTTTCTGCCGCCGTTGCAGTGGCAGTGGCTACGAAAGCAGCGCCTCTGAATTTTGGCCAATGCGTGTGCTGCTGGCGTTCAGTAAGAAAAGCGTCGCCCAGCGGTCTAGTACGAACGTATACCGAACGCTTTGTATATCCTGTAAAATATCCTGTGTGTGCGATTGATCTCGTCTCCTTGGTTCGTGCGTTGGGGACAGGACACCAAAGACTCTTGCTAGCAAATAATAATAATGGCAAATTATTCTGGGCCTGGGCAATAAATTGAAATACCTACCTGTACTAAATTCCGTTTGACTTTGTTTTCTTTTTTTTTTTTTTGGTCAAAGATCCTAGCGATCCTTGCGGCCAGAGACCGCTTAAGTTTGTTTTGGACCTGGCTGCAAACTTTGGCGACTTCCATTAAACTTTGGCAAATGTTTGCAGATGATTTGCAGTCACTGACTTTTAAAGTCAGTAGCGAATATTTGCGCGCGACAAAAGCAAAACCCATCAGTGGAAGCTGCCGGCAAAATAATTGCCAACAAACAGCAGCTGCTTGAAACTTTAGCAGCGACTTTGAGCCGAAGCCGGCTAAAACAGGGCTTCACTTTGTTTGGAGTTTCCGTTCTTATTTTCCACATTTCCATTATTCTCAATTGCTTTTTTCTTTTTTTTTTCTTTTCGCCTGACACTTTACATACCAGACCAGACATTGATATATAAAAACAGAAGACGTCTGGGGGGCAGAAACTCGTTTTCGTTTTCGTTCTCGTTCTCGTATGACTCGTATGACAGGGAATATTTATAATTTCCGCTGCCAGCAGACACAACACAGAACCAGAACCAGAACCGAAATACAGAAAGAATAATTTGCGATTACTGGCAGGCGAAGGAAATCCATGAAGCGATATCCACACAGCCGAATGTAGCAGCGGAGAAATTACAAGCCAAGTGCGCTTGAGTTCGTGTATTTCCGGTTGAACAAACACATAAGCGAAACATAAAAGAAAGGCGACCAGCAGCAA
>JAJJHY010008598.1:21079391-21110859 GCA_021224005.1 Drosophila setifemur | reverse complement strand
TACGTATATATATATATATATATATATATATAGTATATATAAAATATATAGCAAACATTGCCGAGAGCCAGAGAAAGCTGGCGACAAAGGCTAACGCACGACCTTTGGCACCGAGTTCAGCCACTGCGGAGAGGTCAGCGAATCAATAGGAGAAGCGGAGCAGGAGCGGAGCAGGAGCTGCCAGGACAAAGCCAGACGCCGAACGCCGAAGAAACGCGCCCGAAGAAAGCGACCAAAATTCACTCGCAAATAATGCTGACCATGTCGACCCTGATGATGCCAGCTCCGACCATAGCCATGGGCGCCCCGCAGATCACGATGGGTCCTCACAAGCCCCCGGAAACGAAGCTGCTGGCCATTCACCCGGCCGCAGCAGCTGCCGCAGCAGCCCAGCAGCAGCACTCGCAGCAGCAGCAGCAGCAATCGGTGATGCACAATGGCCAGCAGCAGCATTCCCAGCAGCAGCAACAACAGCAGCAACAGCAGCAGCAGATGTCGCAGCAGCAACAGCAACAGCAGCAGCTGGTCGGCAGCAACTCCAAACCAGGTGAGTGCCAAACCAAATTCCGGAGCTCTGTGCAGGTGAATGTCCTCTGGTTATCGGCGGAATTTCCACCGGCGAAATGTGTTGCATAAATTGAGAAATGTCGCTGCCATTTTGCCCTTGAGACGTGTTTCGAATTCGCAGCCAACTCAATTTTATTGCACTCGCTTCCAAAGAGCACGAATCGAAATGGATTGGGATATTTTCCCCGCGACATCTTCTACAATCAATAAAATAAAACCCTAACTATCAAGATATTCACGATTCTCTTCGTAGGGAATTTTTAATGTTATGAAATTATTTGAAGATATTAAAAACTCACAAAATTTAAACAGTATTAGAATTATAAATGGTAGTGAAAATATGTACTTCAAAGTGGTTAAAGGTTTTTATTTTTCAAATATAGAGAATTCAGAAATAATATTATATTAAATAAGAGACATTCATTAAAAATAAGTAACCATTTGGAGGGTAAAAATTTAAGAAATTATTTAATTTCTGAATGGCTTTGTTGACTAAAAAAGTGGAAAAATTGATAAACAAAGTCTTTGAAATGGATTAAAAGGTTTAAATAAAAATATATATTTTATTTTTTTGAAAATATTTAGACACAACAAATATCTGATTTTATTTAATAAGTTTCCGGATCAAATCAAATCATTTTTAAATGTCTAAACAGCATACTTAATATCAGATAAATGTATAAATACTTCAAATTATTTATTTTTGTACCTGGCTAATTAGTGTATCCTCTAATCAATTAAAATATTTTGAAGAACCTTTACAACTTCGACCACAGCAATTTTTCATTATAATATTTAATCTAATAAAATAATGGATATGTGCAGTGCATTGAGTTTTAATTGAGAAATAAACGGGCGGTAATTGCAAAAGAAATTCCACTTGCACTTAATAAATAAATCAAATTAATTTTATATGTGATTTATATTTCCATCTTTTTAGTTTTCAAACGAATACCGATTCGTTTCCATTCCAGATTTAGTTGAATGTATTTTATACCATATTTTAATTGCATTTAATTTTCATGCAAGGATTTGCAGGAGCTTAAAAAGTTAGCAAATCATTCAAACATGGCCATGGCAAAAACCTAAATTATCTTGTTAGCCATTTGAGTTGTGGTTATTGCTGAAAAATATATTTTAGCTACCGGACTATTTGAATTATATTCTCCTCTAATTAATTACCAATATTTTAGATTTGTATTATAAATTGCTCGTATCTCAGCAAGAAAATACATTTAATTAAATTTGCTGCATTTTGCTAAGACTTTTAAATCTGGTAGCAAAAATCTCTCAAAAAAGAACCCCAATTAAAGCAGCCTCATCATCCCCTTCGAATGTGGGGCTTATGTATTCCGAGCAATGTCTCAACAATTACAATTCAAACCAGAAAGAAACACCCGAGGCGATCGATACGAGGGCAGGATAAGGTCTTCCATATTTATAGAAATTTGTATGCGTCACATCGGGCGACATCATCATCTTGGCAACACATTCAATTAAATGTGGCTCAGACAGACAGACTGACGCAAAACGAAGAAGGTATATTTTCGAAAAATTCCAATAAAGCACAATTTGCCGCACAAGTATCACTTTCGGCCATTTTAGAATGGGAAATGACCAAATTCGCACACGTAATCCGACAAATAACAAAACTCGAACACGCATCTCTCAGATATAATTCATCTGTGGACCAGAGTTGGTCTGTGAAACGTCAAGCGAGGGCATTACAAGCATAAATATCAGTTACAATTTTCATATTTTTAACCACAAATGAAAAATTTGATACAGCTCGCAGAGGCGGAGGCGGAGGCAAGGAAATTGCATAGCCGAAGAGATTTACAACTTAAAAACAACTTAAGCCGAAACTTGGCAACAAAGGCTGGAGGACAGAGACGGATCCTGAGACTGGGACAGGGACAGAGACTCCTTTCCAATTTGTAGGCCTTCCTTTTTTCCCTCCATCCCCCCCTCCACCACCACAACCCTCGGTTGCTAATGGCAAAAACTATACACAAATAGACACAGGCAGGCATAAAACCGGAAACAACGGCACAGGAAGCTGCATGAAAATGAAACGAGCTGAGGAAAAGCGGGCAAAAGGGGGCAGGACGAGGGCTAAACTGACTTTGGACTGTAATGAAAAATGGAAAATGTCTACTGGAAATAGTGAAAAGTTGAGGGGGCTTTCTATGTGTGTGTGTGTGTTGTGCGGTTGTATCTCGTTGAGTCGAAAGCCATGGCAAGAGCAACTTGAAAATGAATTTAATTATGGCAAAAAAGTGAAAATTTCCACACTTGAGTCTGCGAAGTTTCCCTTTGCTCAGCGGCCAGCGGAGCGTTGATGAGCGTTGCAAAGTGTGAGAAAATTACTAGACAAGACAACATTACCAGCAGGCCGACAGACAGGCAGCATAAATAAGAGCCAGGGTGAAAGTGAAGACTAAGGAGTGAAGACTGAAGAGTGAAGAGTTCGAGTCTCGAGCGCATTGTGCAAGTTGGCTTAAGCCCATCCTAGGGAAACGAGTGCGAAACTAGAGCAAACTAGAGCCACAGGAAAATGAGTAGCAAAAAAAAAAAAGGAGGTTCCTAGATCCGGAAGGGAGAAACGACTCGGGCTCGAGGACAATTGACTTTGCGATGAGCCATACTTAGTTACTAATTAGCAGAAGGACTAGCAACAAAAAAACAAAAAAAAACACACAACCGACAAAGCAAACATTGATTACCACGCCAAATGATTGCAAATTGAAAATTAAGCACGCCGCTGAATTTCCAATTCAAATGCGAGAGTGCCGGCCAAACTGCCGGCAAAACCGAAAGGAGCACAGCGGAACAGACACATGCATATAAATTTATATATGCAGCACACACACACACCCACACCATCGCAATGGCATACGGTGCATGAACTTTCGAGCAGCACTTACACCCACACACACACACATCCACACTTACATCCTTATGCCGCTGCCGCTGCTGCTGCTGCTGCTGCAAAAACAAACAGCGACTGCGAGTTTCTCAAGTGTCGCAACTGCAGCAGCAACCAAGCCAACAAGTGCCACAGTAGTTGGCTGTGGAAAGAGACTCATCCACACGGCATCGCAACAGCAACAACAACAACCTACAACAAGTGGTGCAACAACATCTATTACGGCCAACTACAGTGGCAGCTACTCGGTAGAGTGAATTCTCCGTGTTACTCCCAAAATGTTAGTACTCCTTCTTAAGCTAGTATATAATTCTCAAATAAAAGGGTTTAAATTTAGGAATTTTATTTTATATTTAATTGAATATTTAGGGGTTTTTAAATCACACATTAATTTACATTATATGAAAGTTGGTTGTTTAATTTAAAGAATAGGAAAATGCTTTTTTAGCTTTTATAGAACAGGGCCTAAGTAGCCAGCATCCACTGTATTTCGCTGGCTTATCTATTCCTGACTGCGATCCGCTTGAACTTGGCTGTTTTTCTTTGCCCCCAAATGATGCAACAACAACCACGGCGAGCGCGCTTTACTTTCGCTCAGGCGACGGCGACAGCAAAACTTTTAAATTGGTTGGCAACACTTGCAGCTTACACACACTCGCACACCCTCACAAGCACACACACACACTCACACACACACTAAATGTTTGTTTTGGAAATGAATTTGGAAATTTTTGTACTGTGGGTGGGAAAAGTGGCAAAGTGAGAGACAGCAGGCAACACCTCAAAGTAATTTGCCAGCAAATCATTGGAAAGAGTCCGTAGCTGCAGCCGAAAAGTATGCAATGCCAAATGAAACACACACACACATATACACACAATGTGTGTGTGTGTTTGCATGGGTATGGGTGGAAAAACCAGCAAAGTGAAATGCATTTATCGACCGCAAAGCGTTCGAAATGAAATCTGTTTAAAGGATTTTAATACCCCAGCAGAAACGTGGAGTCTGCAGCCGTATCCTTGTATCCCCGTATCCTGGCATCCTTGTGTGTGTGCAAGGAGCTGGTTGTGTGGGCGCTGGAGTGGGTGGTTCAGTGGTTTCGGCCGGGATGCGGGCGAACACAAAAAGTCAATGAATTCGTTTGGCGAATTGAAAAATTAATTCAGTTGCCGTCGCCGGCATTGATAAGGAAAAGCAGGGAGCAGGAAAAACTTTTACACGCCGCTTTCCTTTTATGTGTCTTTATCTTGTGCGTGTGTGTGTGTGTGCGGGTGTGTGTGTGTGTGTTTGTACTTACACACACACTGACAAGCTTTTTACTTACTAATGATTTCTCATTTCGTTTACGGTACTTCTCTGTTATTTGTGCTTTTTGTCTTACTTTGCGTTTTACAACGCGCACATACCTATAGAATACTCGTACACACAGATACATATACATCTGGGAACTGGGGCCAAATTACTCACTGACGTTGTTGTGGATTTTCTTCATTTTCCCCACCGCACTCGCTCCCTCTCCTTTCCTCTCCCCTTCTCTTCCCCTTCCCGCGCGCAAGAAAAGCGAAGGAAATTAAGCAAAAAGCGCAAAGATTTATTTCGCTTTGATCAAAATTAAATGAATTGATTTTAATACGCCCCGTGGGCAAGATATTTCCTACGCTTTTGCAAATGAAAACGCATAAAAAAGGTGTTGGTTGGCCTTGTGGGCGTGGCCGTTGATGGGCGTGGAGCTCGTTGCGAGCTTTATTTTATGCCAGCGGCCATTACAATTGAGTAGCTTTAGCCATCGCTGGTGTACTGCTGTATTGGTGTATTGGTGTATCTGTGTGAGCTATTTGAATCCCCACCAGCATTGTATTGGCCCCTGGTATTTGTTTTTCCCTTTGTGTTGGTGCCCGTGCTTAAAGACTCCCAATAAATTCTCGTTGAATTGGGTACAAAGTGGAGGACGCGATAAAATGTTTAAGGAAATCGTGTCAATGAATTAATGTTGTGCTCTTTGAAATGAACAACTTTAAGGCAATCAGGAAAAAAGTTTGTTTTGTATCTTAGGAATTTTTATATAACCGCACAGTTTGGGTTTTGGAAAATATAGAATGATTCTAAACGATTTTTGACTCAAAACCAAAGACAGAAATTTTGTGCCTTCTACAAAAAAAATAACATCAAACGTTTAATATAAATAATAAAACGTTTAATATAATAAAAGTACAAGATTTTGTGTCTCCTTGCTGGCCTGTTCATTCCGTTTGATTACATTTCATTTGATTAGTAACATTTTTGACTGTCTTCGTCTATTTTTATACCCTTGCAGAGAGTACTAATATTTTTCCTACAAATTTTCTATAAAAAACAAAGGGAGCAACGCCAATCTCATTAATTATATATTTTTTGTAGTATATCGGAATAAAAGTAGAATCAAGAATAAGTCAGTTTTTTTTTAAGATACTCCTTGAGAAATAGGGATTAAATCAATCAAAGAATTGGTCTGCCAGGGTATTCCAAGATTCGGGTATTCTCTAAATCTATTCTATCTTTTTTTATGTTTACACTGCAATTTCTTTTGTGCTTCGTTTTGTTTCCTGTTGGCGGCAGCAAATGAAAAGTTTACATTTCATTGCTCAATTCGACATTTGACATTTGGCAGCGGCACTGGCATAGAAAATGAGGTTCACAGTGCCCGCTGCCAGTTTTTGCCCAGACTCTGAAATTTTTCCTCTGTCTCTCGGTTTTTTTTTTTTTTTGTCGATTTCAAAATTCAGACAATTGACAGCGGCGTCATTGGTGTTGTTCTTATTGTTTGTCATCGCATTTGTCGCTCTTTGTCTGTCGCTTTTCGCTTCAGCATTTGCTGCCTGCTGCCTGCTGCCTGTTGGCGCCGCGCAGTAAAAGTGTCTGCAGATCGTTCGCTTGTTGCATGGCGCACAAATTGCTCATACCCCGCATCGCGCATCAGAGTAAAGCGGATTTTTTTCACCAGTTTTTGTTGCAAGGTGTGGTGGGGGGAAGGTGGGTGAAAGGTGGGGAAGGTGCAGAAGGCGGTGGCTGCTGCTGCTGTGGGTCCAGCCACTGGTCAACACTTTGGCGCAATTTAAATTTCATGCATTTTTCATTAACGCCAAAATGGAGGCGACCACTCGACTGGGTCCACCATTACCCAACGACAAGGACGTGAACTGTATTTCCACAGCAGTGGTTAAAATTGTATCTTCACTCAAGTTGGTAGTTTCATATTACAAAAATAATTGAGTTCTTTTTATAATTAAAAGGAAAAATATCAGACTTTCTACAAATTATTTAATGAGATTGTATTAAGTATATATCCAATTTTTATTATAACAAATTATTAGTTGAAGAAAATACATTTTAATGCTTCCTACAATATTTTTTGACTCATAATATAAAACCCAGTACAAATTTGTTTTGTAATTTCTTCAAAGGACATTCTTCACCATCCATAGCTGTAGATTAAGAGAGGCTGAGAAAATAAGGACCGAAAGCGAGTTGGCTCATCTTAAATGCCCATCTTTTTTACTGCTGCAGCCTCCATATACCAAAAACACACACAAAACACTTGGACTCGAGAGGCGAGGCCCATTTACATTTTCGTACTCTCCCAGTGTCCAGGCATCAGACCTTCGTCCGTGCCTCCCTCTGACCACTGTAGTCGTCGTCCTGTAGTTCGTTTCGTATCGATTTTAAGTGTCGCCTGCCATTCAAATGGTTTTTATTTCGCATTTATGTGCCTGCCCCAGACTCCAACCGCGCCCCCCTCTCTTGTCCTTAGAATATCCTTAGCCGTGCCTGACTTTGGCACGATTTAATGCATTGGCCATGCTACCTCCAAATGAAGGTACACGGAGAAAAAACAGAGCTTAAACTTAAATTTTTTAATTATATAAGTAATTATTCTAGTGTTGAAAATATCTTAGAAATTGTGCAATGATAAAATGTAACTTATTTTGCTATCATCTCTATTTATGAAATTGGTTAATTAAACAATGGAGAATTGTTAAATTCTGAGTTCAAAATAAGTCCAGAGACCCTTGTTAATTATTTTAAATTTTTTGTATAATCATTTTAAATAAGGGAATACATTTAATATTGCTTTTAATATTTTCCCTCCGTGAACTTGTGATTTTTTGCCGTAACCCTTCGTCGAAGGATTCGCATTGTTTTGCTCCTTCAGCATCCTTGCTCTGCAGCTCTTCCTGTCCCCTTTAAAACTTTAGCATAAAGTCATTTGGGGCGTTGATGGAATTTTGAAGCCACCTTCCCAGCACCAGCATTTGGACTTGAGCGAAATTTTATGAGCTGTGCGTGCGAAGTGTGTTTTGTTTGATTTCGGTCTCATTTGCGATGGCAAATACAGCAATTTATGCAAATAATAATTTACAAAAAATTCGCATAGTTTTCGGACACGGCTTAGCCGAAAAATGAAAACAGTTCGGGCTAAATAAAACAAACTGTGTGTAAATAAAACATGTGCCGGGGATGGGGGAGAAGACTGGGCATGGCTTGGCCATAAAAAGTGCTAAGTAAACACATGTGCCTCTGGAACCCCACTCCTGGCCCCATCCGCATCCTCATCCGCACCCGCAAAGCAAATGCCTGCACATAGTGTAAACACATAAATTTATGCATTTTCAATGGAGAGCTGTTAGCATAAATTTACGGCCCCCAAAAAAATGGTGAAAAATCAGCGACGGAACGGGATGGGTTGGGGTTCGGTTGGGGTTGGTAGATGGGGTGTTGGAGGGTCAGCTGGTAACAAACTGTACAAAAGTGCTTAACAAAACAAAACAAAAAAACAAAACAAAACAATGGCGAGCAGAATACAGAGCAAAAATAGCGTTAAAGCAACGCAAAGCAAACAGTCGACAGTTGAGTTGCTGCAGAGCTCGAAACAAACAAAAAAATGCAAACAGAAAACAAACACAGCAAAAAGGCAACTTGCCAGCGGAAAGGGTCGAGTGGGCAGTGGGTCTACTCCCGGGTTAATGGACAGGGAACAGGGGACAGGGAAGAGGGCCACAGGACCCCAGATGGGGTGTCCTGCGAAAAAACTTGAAGCAAACAGAGAAACTGCTTTAAAAACCTTAACACATTCCCAATGATTGAATCAATAAACGACAAGTGCGTTAGTATTGTTCCACGGGGGGGTTTGTGTTTTTCCATGGAGATTTTCTCACTGCGAAAATTATTTATAGAAAACCGGTTTATAAACGGTTATTGTGTCATACAAAAACTATTGATAGACTTTAAGATCAAGCGGAAAAAAATATATACAATTTTGTAAGCATATTAGAAGAAATGGAAATCATAACTGCATAAACTTCCCCCATTTTAAATGTTAAACAAACTATAAGCTTCAAATATTTTTTAATATTTTCTTTAATACAATTTTTGTCTCAACTTTTGTCTCAGTGCATGTGTGTCTACCGCTAACTACTGCCAATTGGCGATACGGAAAGAGCAACTGCAGCGCTTTTTGGCTGGATGCGTGTTCCTCTGTTGTTTTTGCCAACTTGCATTTGTTGCCAGCTGACACTGCCGAGGTACCGACGGGTTTTTCTTGGCCATATCCTGTAGGTTTTTAACCTGCACCGCTTTTCGGTCTTGTTTGTATTTACATTTGGCCAAGGGGATGCGGAAAACTCCGCTCCCAATCCCGTATCCCATATGCCAAACGCTAAAAGCTTTGCCTTCTGTACTAGGAGGGAAGCTAGTGATTCTTGTATCAATGCGATTTGTGCAGGGATTATTCAGAGAAATGCTAGAAGCATAAACCACGTTATGAGCACGCTTTGTGTTTTGGCTACAAAAACTTTCTCTAATTATACATATCAGTAGCCATGACCGCCTCCAAAAGAGTTGAGTTCAGTTGAGAACGGAAGCCGCAGAAAACAATTTGCAAACTTTGTTGGATCTGCGGTGACTTTTCCATATACATATATATATATATATATATCTTTCCCAAGCAAACTTTAAACATTTGCCATCGCACTACTTTTCAGCGTACAAGTCGTGGCCAACTGGAGTTAGATATGTCAATAAGCACGCACACCGAACATCCCCGGCAACTTATCAATTTTTCCATGCTCATACCCACTTAGAGGAGATCCCAGAGGGATGAGAGGGGAGGGGACCTGCTGAGGGGTTCCCTGAGTAGACTGTACAAACATTTGACTCCGGCGGAGAGGCGATGGCGGAGTCAAAAACGAAGCGGAGATGCAGTCGGAAATGCCATTGAAAATAGTTTAAAGTTGCACCAAAAAGGATATTGAGCTAAGCCAGTTGCAGCTTACAAGGAGAGCTGTGTTTGGGCGGGTGGTCGGTGTGCACTCAAAGAAATTACAGTACCTGATAGTCCAAAAATATATTTTAAGCTCTAAAAAAACTAGAACTACTAATAACTTAAAATATATTTAAAGTGGAAAGATTCTCCATTACTCTGAAGACCCTCCAATATTTTCTCCATAATTCACTGAATCAAAAACGGAGTTCCATAAATTTTTCCAAGTGCATTTCGTGTGTTTGCTCATGTGCTGGTGGTGTCCTCTGTTGGTTTTCTATTTGCCTTCGACTCGCTGCTCGCTGGCTGCTTATGGAAATCCGCATGATGATTGCATATCCTTCGCCAGAGACTCCTGCCATATCCCTAATGCCGCCGAAAGTTTGCGTTCATTTGGCTGCTGCAAGCCAGCCGGATTTCTATCTTTTTTTTTTTTTTGCATCTTTCTTCCTGCCATATAAATTCTCGTCGCAACTCTTCGGCTCTCCAGATCTTTCTTTCTTTTCTTTTCCCCCTTTTCCTGTCCCTTTTCCTGCCCCTTTTTTCTCTGTGATGCTTTCAGCTGAGAAAACTTTTACTTGGGTTTTTCCTATTTTCCTTGTCGGCTGCGGTGGCGGTGGCCAAAGTGTTTCTCTTGCATTTGAAGAGCTTTTTCTTAATGTCACTTATGCATAAGTTCCTATGAGTTTGGCCACACACACACACACACTGGGATATATATGTATATGTATGTGTGGATGCATATCCATGGCCGGGGTGGAGCTCACTCATGTTTGCCTGTGGATAAAAGTGCATATGTGGCCCACAATGTGTGTCTGTGTTTGTGTTTGAGACTAACTTGATGGCACATCCTCCATGGGGATTTACAAGTGCTTAGTTCTATGTAGCAAAAAAAAAACGCTTTAATATTATTATACTTTCTTCTCTCCGCTCCTCTATATATGTATGTGCACTAACAATTTTGCTATTTTTTCATTTGCTTTCAAATTAAATGAAATAGCTGAGCCCCCCAGATAGCGGATACAAATTGAATGCCCAGATTCTTAAAGCCTCCCCAAAAAAAAGAGCCACAAACATCATAAATAAACACCGGCACACGCACACTCCTACACATCCACACACACACAGGCGCTCGCCTTGATGTATTACATGTGTTGGCATTATTTACTTAACTCGGCTCTGCTCTATTTTAGCCGCTCCAAAAAGTCAAGTCTACTTTTGTGGCGCAGCTATTAGTGCAGCAGCGACGCCGGCTAAAAGCAACAACAATGGCAACGGCATGTGGCAGCCATTGCCAGGATGAAGACATTACGGCCCAGCATGTGGCCCAAACACACACACACCGACATGGGCGTAAAGAGAAAGAAATATAATGCCAACATAACATTTAATCCAAGGAATTCCATATCGCCGCCTGTGGGGAAGCCGAGCTCCGAGCATTTGGCACCGTGAAGCAAAGTTGGATGGGTGACGGGCAAAAAAGCGGTTGGACAAACAATGGTGTAACCCTAGAAGGGCTTAGGGAATTATCTGTTCTAGAGGATATTCACAGAAATAACACAGGGGTTCCACTTAATTATCCTGGCTATCTTATGGATTTGAGCTTATAAATAGTTAAGAAATCTTCAATAATATTTTCATAAAACAAATCAACTTAAAAGATGTTGATTTGGAAGCAAACCCAAAGAGAATCCATTTTTATGATTTGTAATATATCACTTGTTCTATATATATCGAAGTACCCTGAAGAAATTAATATCAAAAACCCCATTCCATTTCCAATCTCCACTGACCCTGAAGGACAGCTTCTGCTCAAGCAAATAAGGATAATGCCTGGGCGATCATTGAGTAATCTGGGCAGCTAAATGCTCCTCTCAACAGATTCAAACACCGGGAACTCGTAATGTTTATTTCCACTGTGCTTATCTGGACAGAGCCAGAGTCAGAGCCGTAGCCGGAGTCAGAGATTCAGGGGCTATGTGTGGTCTTAAATGGCGCACGAGGAAAATAGAGGAGCGCAGCAGCAGAAATACTTTTAGCAGCTGAGCTGGGAATGAGCCAAACGCCGGCAACGGCAACGGAAGGAAGAAATAATCATAAAAATTATTTCAGCTAACACACACACACACACACACACACCACCGCACTTCTGTAATGCACATGTGTGCGTGTTGTGATCATAATGTTGCACTGAGTCTGAGGCAGTCGCTGGGGGAATTTTCACCATTTCTCCGGGATTTACTTACACTTTAATGGCAGCGCCCAAGAAAGGCGGCGGGGGCGTGGCTGGCCTTTTTTAATTTTCGAGCTTCATATTTTCTATTTAGCCGGAGATCCAGCTGCATGTGTGTGGGTGTTGCTGTTGGTGTTAATGGATCTCGTGTCTGGGGGCACAAAAATTGATATCCCGCCGTCTGTTTTAATGCCTTATGAATGCGGCTAATGAAACCGTGCGTGTTCCCTTAGCTAAGCGCACTTTTTATTATTATGTATTTCTTAAGCAACATTTAATGCTCATCCCGCCCTATTTCGTTCTCTATTTTCTTGCAGGTAAGCCAAGTTCAAGCTGAAAAGACCATAACGACGGATTGGAAGTCGTCGGTAATATTCTGAGGCAACGCAACGGTGAGTTGCAAAACACGAAAGTCGTGGCAAATTTGATTTATTCGGGCACGTGGATGCACCCGGGGGCGCCCAAAAAAAAATATATATATACAATTCAACCAGAAACAGAACCAGAACCAAACGAAACCGAAACCAAAAGGGCAACCGAGAGCATCGTTAACATTTAATTATGCCATTTTCATTTCCGTAATGAAATGAACTTGTTAGCCAGATGAGAGAGAAAGGAAGGGGAGTGGATGGCCTTTGTTCTTTTATTCATTGCCCAGCAAATTATCATTGATTTTGTTGCTTAATCCGCAGGTGAGCCCGAGTCCAAGTCGAGTCGAGCATTAAATCGAATTAATTTCAGGTGTTCCTCCCCCCAATCCGTACATTTCCAGTTCGAGTCCTTCGGAGTGGCCGTTTGACATTTGTCGACAAAACGTTTACATTAAATCCTTGGCCGTGTGACCACTGCCCGTTGTTTCTGCTCCGTTCTGTTCTCCTTCAACGTTTTTGTTTCCACCCGCTTTGTTTTGCCTTCACATTTGTATTTCGTTCGTCCTGACATTGCCCCTGCTCCTGCCCCTGTCTTGGTCCTGTCTACGGGGCGACATTCCTGAAATTTTGCGCATTGTCCGAGCGAAGAGAAAGTGACAAGGATGTCAGCGGGGAGAGCAGGAGAAAGCAGGAGAAAGCAGCCGGACGCTTAGCGCCCAAGTTGAGACATTTGCGTTGACAATTGCTACGGCTCGGAATTGGAAATAAGATATCTGCTCAAGTTCAAGTTTTACGGAGGGATCTCGAAGGAATTTCGGATTCGGATTTCACTCTCCTCGAAATATATATTTATTGGCAATCCTGTGGAATGTCATGACCATACATTAGTCACTAGCCCCGATGCCCCGGGTGCAATTAAACACATCACTTTGCCAATCTTCCTCCTTCAAAAAATCACTCAATTCGGAAATTCGGAGGGTTGCACACGCTCCATTAAACGGCAAACAAATGCCGACGCAGGAGTCCAAGGATTCGAAGGTTCGAGGTTTGAACGCAAATTTTTTAATTTATTGCATAAAATGTTTTCGGGGTTTTTCTATGCCGGCAAGCCACAAAAGCCAAAGAAATTGTGTCAATTTGTCATGACAATTTCTTTGAAATGCCGCAGCTAAAAATGTTCGCCCCCGCCGTCTGCGAAAAATTCGAAATGAGCGGAGAAATGGAGGAGCAGGAGCGGGAGCGGGAGCCGGAGCTGGAGCAGGAGCAGGGGGACCATGTCGTCTACCATCAAAGCACTGAATTCAATTTGGTTTTCGGGTAGGGGGAGAAGCCCAGGCTCATTCCTTTGGTAATTTCCACAAGCTCCTCGTAGGTCTATGTCGCCTGCTTTATTTGCCCCGACTGTAATTTGCAATTTTCACCTTGCCGCGGGAAGGAAATCGTTGAGAGTTAGACCATTATCAGAATTGTGGGTGGATAAAAACCGGAATGTCATGGAATGGGTCCATGGCTACCAGGAGTTGACAAATCAGCGCCGCCTTCCAAATGACATTAAAGCCAACCCAAGTGGAGTCGAGGCCGTGATGCTTGGCTGCCGTTGATACTGATGATGATAATGGATGCGGCTTTTGGCTCAGCAAGCCATTTGGCAAGCATCTGCAGTAAATCTGATATTTTGGCTTGGCATAAATAAACAGGCACATGGAGGCGGCCTACCAACGATCGCAATCTCAAATTGCAGCCTGCAAAATCGAATTCCACCAACATTGGAGTCATAAATGACCCAAATTAATGCTGTTTAATGTCCTGATTGCGGCCTGCCACGAAATTAAATTAGGATGCGATTTTGGTAAGCCAACTCCTCTACCGACAATTGACCTTGGAATATTAAACCATTTGATTCACTCAGGTTAAGTTGTTAACTTAAATGGCTAAGACTGCTTTCGAGGCACTTGAAACTAAAAATTGGCACCATCTTTGAATACATTGTTTTAGAGGTATAACTTATAGTAACAATTATCTATTATATTATATTTTTATACCCTTGCAGAGGGTATTATAATATTGATCAGGAAGCATATCGGAACACTATATCATTAAGCTGATTGGGATATACGGTGATGATTTCGATTATTTAAAATAAATAATTGACTTCTTGGAAATCACAGTTTAAATATTTGTTTACCTATCCTGAAAGTCCCACAAAAGTCGGACTCCAATTTGTTCACTTCAGAGACCAAGTACCAAGCAAACAGAAAGTTCCAGAAGGTCGACCATAAAGACTTAATCAATTTTTAGGTATCCCCAAAAGATGCAACATTTTTTCCAAACTACCCCAGAGCGATTATTAACATAGCCCCAAAAGTATGCGGCATTTTTTTTAATGGTTGGAATAATTTTGGTTGAATGACGTCACTGAATGGGATGTTCCATTGAAATAATGTCACGTCACCAAGTTCCCAACTGCTTCCTCTCAATGTGCTTCCATTAGAGCTTCCACTACAGGTAACGGTTGTTCCAAAATCTCTTTTCCTTACCTTTGACCAATAGGAAGGTAAATATTCGTTGCCCCTCCCACATAAAAGAGCACAAGTAAATGATCAAAATCAGCCAAATGTTTTTTCTGTTCGCCTGGTATTTGCTTTCGGAAATCCCATACAAATTAACAAATTTGCGCCATAACGTTGTTGTAATTTGTTGTATGGACATTTAAACTGAGGTCTGAATGGGATGTTCCTTTGACTTAATGTACCAGGCGAACAGAAAAAACAGCAGCGACAGAAAACAACAGCAGCAAGTACCCAACTGCTCCCACTCAATATGCACCCACTCAATGTACTCCCAAACGGTTGAAACGGTTAAAACGTTTGTTTTAAAATCTCTTTTCTTTACCTTCGACCAATTAGAACGTTTAAATTCCTTTCCCCTCCTCCACAAAAGAGAACAAAAATGATCAAAATCAGCCTTCTGTTTTTTCTGTTCTCCTGATACTTGCTTTCGGAAATTCCATACAAAGTTGACAATTTTGAGCCAGGGGAACAGAACAAAACCCATGCTTAAAAGTAAATTAAAATTAATTTAAAATCGAGGACTTAAATGCAGATAGAGATCATTTGCAAGATAGAAAAGTTATAGGCTATAGGCTTATACTATAAACTATTTATAAATTTAATCATTGAGCTCAACTTTGAAATACTTTTTATAGTCACTAGAGCCGATTTATAAAAATCGGCTATATCGGCTATACATCTGGTTTGCAAGGGCCTCTTTTCACGTTGTAATATCAATTTTAAATCAAATAGTTTTTTTCTGATTGGAAAAATATCTTTTAGTAAATTTTCTTTAAATTAAGAATCAAAATACTCAAATTTTACCTAAAAGGGAGAGTTACCTAATAATTACATAATAATACAGTTGAAAAAGAATATAAAACAGTTTCTTAAAACTCGATTAAATATTCTTTCGAGTGCATCTTGCGGCTGTCACTCAAATTAAAAGCATCGCGTCCCTGGACAAGGCAATCCCGGAGCAAACATCTCACGTGGCCAAAACCAAACTGAACCGAACAGGACAATAAATCTTCAGCTGCAAGCGTTGGGCATCGATGATGCGCCTTTAAGCTGCTTAGTCTCTGTCCGCATCCGCATCCGCATCCCTCGTTCCGAATTTCACCCACGACCACCCAGATCCATCTTCAACCCACGCCCAACCCAGTTTGGCTTGCAATTTCCGCTGCGCCGGCGGGACGCATATTAGCTGGCTGGCAGTGGATTCCGGGACAGGCAGACAGCCGGACAGCTGGACAGCTGGACAGCCGGACAGGCGACGGAAGCATCACGGCGGAAGCGCAGGAACAAAGTAGCCTGATCCGGACAGCTCTGGGCAGCTCTGGGGAGCAGATGCAGCTGGAATTTGTGCAGCATCCTTAGAGCATAGATTCAGCTGATGACTGGTCGCTGGCAGTCGCGGATGTAACAATATGATTGGATTATTATTATATTATTTATTGAACGCCCCGGCTCAAGTGGTGGCGGAGGTCAGAGCTCGGGGCACGGGGCACGGGAGTCAGCAGATAATGAATGGTGGCATCGGCATCTTGGCCTTTTTTCTTCCAGCTTATTTTTTTCACCCACTTTTTTCCTAGCACCTTTTTTGGTCTCGAATGGCTGGCAGACATGCAATCAGCTCGGCTGGCGTTTGTAATTGGGCCCTTTTATCTCGGCCACCGTTCGGGCCAATTAAAGTTAGTTTGCAAAGTAATTAAGACGATTATGTGGCGCTCAAGTATCAATAAGCGCCAATTATCCCACTATTTCGCATCGATTGTTACCGGCGGCTCCTTTCGGTTTTCGCTTGAAATAATTTTGTTAGATAATTTTTAGCGCCACTTAAGTGATTGCTTTTCCTTTTCGCAAGGTTATGTAAATGTTAAGTGGTAAATGGAAAATGGGAAAACGGGAAAATGGGAAAATGTTAAATGGGAAACGTAATTGCGGGCACGAAAATAATTACTGGGAGAGCGTTGTTGTCTGACAAGGATTTAAGTGGGTGCCCTGCGGATGATGAAAGGGATTTTCCGCTCTGCTAGGGGGGGAAATGCATTTCCCAAGCCAAAAAGTAACTGTGTCAGGAGCGAGCAGAAATCATGCAACTTCAGCAAGTCAATGCCGGGCGTCAATCAAGCAACTTTTGCCTCTTCCTAATGAACTTCACTACGCATCCACTCATTTGAAAGTCACTCAGCTTAATTCACAACACTGCCACGCCCCCCAACCACCGCCCTCCAGCCGAATGAGAACTAATTCCAGAGTCTGTCTTTTCAGCAGTGTCAGAAAGCCAAATTTTAATCTGTGATGCTGCCGAAAACTTGATCAAGAAAGTTCAGTCTTGCATGCCACATGCTTAGATGGATGCCACACCCAGCGGGGGGGTGGGGGTAGGGGGTGGTGCTAGGGGTATTTGTGCAGCTTGCAGGCCATAGCTCACTCAGACAACCCCCCTCCTCATACATCTGCTCTCTGTCCGGGGTAAAAATTCCTTTGCGTCATTGGCAAAAGTTACGCGCATTTCGAACCCCTTGTCCAGAAAAATAAATCTTCGACTTTACTGTGCGGAAGGGGGGAGGGGGACGAAGAGTGCTAAAAAGCATTTGTTATCGCCGCAGCAACATAAATTCACTTTTGTAATTATTTCTGGTATTAGTAGCTGAGGTAACAAGCGGAGAAAAGTCAGCCAACGACTGCTGGCCCTTGGCCGAACTCCATCACTGGCAGCTTGGACCACTCGCACCCTACACTCCAAGCACTGAGAACAATGCAAAAAGATTAACTTAAAACTAGGAAAACCTTAAAAAGAAAAATAATCACTTCTGTCCTAAATACTCTTCATTTAAATGGTAAAGAAAACCATATTTTCAAATGGGATTTTCTACAAATAATTTGTTAACAAAAAGAGCCATTTAGAATATATATTTATGTTCTTGTAGAATAAAGAAGAATAATCCTTGAGCAGGAGATTAAAAAAAAATAATTTAAAAATCGCAAATAATATTCCAACACTTTTGGAGTATTTTTTGGCCGTGTTGCGAAAGTTGCAACAACTCAAATGGACGCCAGCGAGATTATTTGTTAAAGCTGGCAACTGAGCAGCAGAGTGTGCTTAAAACACACACACACACCCACGCACTCACATACACACGCAAAGGGGGGGATTACCCCACCAATACACACACACACACATACACAGCAACAACTTTAAAATTGAATCAATCATTCTCACTTTGATGCACATCAGGAACAGAAGCTGCCTCGTCGTTGCCTCGACTGCAGTTTTAGCCGAAGAAAATGGTTCATAGGCGAAATGGCTTGGTCACTGGGCAAAGCGGGAAAAGCGGGAAACGGCGGGAAAAGGCGGGAAAAGGCGGGAGAAGGCGGGCTGAGTGAGTGGGTTGCGTGGCAGCATAAGCTGTAACTATAAACAAGCAGCTTATGTGTGTTTCAGTCGACGTTTTGCTGCTTTTTGCACTGGGTGTTAATTTTTGTTGGTTCATGAAGTCGTCTGCCGTCGGAGCTCCTTTTTCCCCAATTCCCCAATTCCCAACTCCTGGCCCTGCTTAAACACTTCTCAACGTGGCCCGGCAGCTGTGCGCAGTTCTAACGAGCAAAAACTAATAAATCCCCACGAAAATGGCTGCGGAAACGGAAGCCGTGTGTTGTGTTCAGCTCGCTCTCTCTCTTCACAGAACCAATCCGAGTCCCAAAAAAAAAAAAAATTAAGAACTAGAAATAATGCTGAAGTTGGGGCTTAAGACTGGAAAATACCGGGCCATCAGTTAGCAAGGAAAATCATACAGAATAACACATAGGAAATGGGTAGAGTTTAAGCAACAAATTATTATTCAATTTGGAGAGTGAAATCTTTTTTCAATAATTTCCATTTAATTAATGTAAAGTATATATCAAAATCCAAAAGGTCCAGCATAGCCAGAGTTATCCTATATAGAGAAGAGTCCTTGTCCTTGTCTGATGTGTTTTCTTGCTTAATTCTTATTATTATCCCTGCCATTATTATTGCCGTTGTTGCTGCTGTTGTCGGTGGCGTCTTTCACAGATTTCTTTGGCCCGGCTTCTTTTATTCATTCATTCTTTAGCACTTTCTGGTCCTGGGTTCTGGTTCTGGTCTTGGTTCTGGTCCTTGTTTCGTTTCGTGTTGCTTATCGTTTGCTTGTATTATTATTGCCACTGCCATTGTTCGGTGTTCGGTGTGCGGTGTTCGTTGTTGTTCGACGCTGTGGTGTTGTCCTGTGTCTTGTGTTGTGTTGTTGCCATGCAATAGTTCATTTTAATCTAGCAGCCGGATAATGCAAGAAGGATTCCGTAATTTAGACCCAGTGCTTCCAGCTCCTTCGCCTGTTTTCTTTGTCTTCCATTATCGGGCGGCTATATCTGGAGGTTTTGGGCTCGTGTTTGCTGTGTTGATTGTGTGCAAAAGTTTGCAGTGGCTCGAACTCGAGTTATAATAAATTTCATCACCGCTGATTGCTTCACATTGCCAGGGCTGGCCAAAAAGTTTTTGACCCTCTGGCAGCGTTTGAGCCATAACATGATTATTTCATCGCTCTGAATGCCACTCCAGCAGCCCTTGAAGCATTGAAGTGGCTTCCTGGTTCCAGATGAAATCAGATGCAGGAGACTTAGTTGAATTCGTTTCCGGCTGCTTGGGCAGCGGCTTTAACTTTTAAAAACAGTTTGTCACATAAATTAATTGCCGGCAATGGAAACTATTGCGACTAAAAATGATGGCAGCAACTTTTCAGTCACGTCTGGCACATGCCAGGACTCTCCCCAGGATGCGTGCTGTGGTGCGGGGATGTCCTGGAAGGCAGAGCCATGTCATTAAAGCTCTCGAGCCAGGGATAACGAAGTTTTAAGCCATTTTCGCATTTTGTGTAGTTTTATTTCATTACGATCGTTGCGGATTCAATGAAAACAACCTTTTGTGTATTTTTGAATATGAGTAATTCGTTTATTAGGGATGTGCCACTCCCCTGTAAAGCTGCGGCACAATTCCTGGCTCTCAATTACACATCAACGCTTTCGGCCAATGACCAGCTCCCTCCCTCCAGAACCATCCTTTGACCCCTTTTGCAATCCATTCCCGACAAACTGCAAGACAAACTTTACAACTGACCCAAGGGATCCTGGCAGCAGCTGAAATATATTGTTGGAAAAAGTGGTGTCCAAATGGGAGAGGGATCTGGGAGGTCCTGGCCAGTAGGGCAACAAACCGCAAACTTTCCTTCTGGATTCCAACTAATGAAACATCAGAGTGCAACCCAAAGAGTGTTCAATGCAAATGCCGAAACAATACGAATTTGAATTTCTTGACCAATATTTTTGGAAAGGTAAAAAGGTTTTAGATACATAAACAGAACATAAATTAAGTTATCTGTCTATCTGTCTATTATCTATCATCATTTGAATGATTGAATTTAGGATTTCCATTCTGAAAATCTAGTTGCTACCCAAATTAATTCTCTAAAAAAATTGACATTTATCGCGAAACGGTTAAACTAATTAGAATTTCCGAATTTAGTTTTCCCCCTTGTGGTTTGTGTTTTTTTCGAAAGTTTATTTTATCCCATTTTTTTGGGGAATTAAATTTTTTTGTTGGCGCTTTGATTTGGCCACATCTCGTATCTCGGCCTCGGCGACCCGCGGGCGGTGCATGAATTTGAAAAGTTTCGAGTGCGAAATTCACATTCAAAACCATTCGGGGCCCAGTCAATCGTCGTTGCCATGGTCCTCTCCAAATGGCCAAAAGTTGGACAGCGCTAAAGCAGGACATAAAAAAAACAAATACAAATACAAAAACCGAAATGGGATCGTATTGGAAAGTTTAGTCTCGCGTGTGTGTGTGTGTGTCTCAACAACAACAATCTAATTGCGCACAAAATGAATTGATGTCGTTGCCAAGCGGCGTTTGGCGCAAATGAAATGGATGTGCCATCGGGGGATCCCCGGGGGGGGGAGACTGGAGGGACTGGATACTGGTCAGACGACGCCGCTCAGCCTCTCGAGTGCTTTATTAAGCGCTTGTATCCAATTTCGCAGCGGGACTCAAGTGGCCGAGAAGAAGGACAGCGCCGCTAATTTATGGCGTTCCATTAAAACTTGAGTTCAATTGCCAAAAATTTCATAAAAATTTTTATTTAAAAAACAGCAACTACAACAACGAGGGGACGGCAAAAAAAAATACAGCATAAGAGATGCGCAATCAAGTTTATTACTGCACAAAGAGAGCATGGTGGAGGGGGGGAGGGGCTGAAATATACTCGGAATAAAAATGTATATCAGCTAATATTTTATTATTAGATCATGAAAACTAACATATTATTTTAAGCACATTCTTATTTGTTTAAGTTTTGGTAATGAAATGTGAACAAGCTATCGAATAATACCAAAATAAATTTGATTTCAAATAGTAAATATTTATTTGGAACCAATATTAATAAAATATTCTTTATTTCATTCAATAAAATATAAAGTTGAGACATGTAATTCAAAGAATTTTCAATTACCCTTTGGTATACAGTATATTAGGGTTTTTTTCAGTGTGCAAGGAGCAGCGTTAGGGTTGGGGGACCCTTGCGTCCTTGTCGCCTGGCTGGCGTCATGGCAGCCCCTCGTCCAACGACCCCCACCGTCCATTTAGCCACCCAACTAGCCAGAAGCAAGGCTGCACTTTGGCCATGTCCTGCGCAGTTCATTTGAGGGAAAATGAAATAAATTTAAATATATTTTTAGTGCATTTCGCATAAAACAAAAAGATGCCTCGCTGTGCTGGGGCTGCCTCCTTCTCCATCTCCCAAGGATAGAGACCAGGAGCTAGCGGGGGGCGGGGTGCTCCTTTGGCGCGGTTTGGTCGTCCGCTTTTATTTTCCGGCCGTTTGCCGTCTCAGCTTTTTGTGCCTGCGCCGCCTTTTATTGTTGTAGTTTTGCGTCTCCGCTCTGTTTACTTATTTACTTTTGCGCTTTATTATTCTCCATTAACTTGACAAAATGAACAGAGAAACAGGACGAGCCAGCTCCAAGGCGTGTCCTTCAGCATGAAATTAAAAAGCCCAGGCAACGAAAAAAAAAAAGAAAAGAAAGGACAGCGGCAAGTGTTTCATTTAATGCGGCCAACTCGAAGATTTTCCGAGCCCAAAAAGGATTTTCGGGGAAAGGCCCGGCCATAAAAACCGGGTTTTCCAGCTGGAATAAATTTTCATATTTTGATAGCAATCAGTTGGAAATCTCCGCCCACCAAATTTGATCTCCCAGCTAATCCTTTCATTAGAGGCGTTCCAGGATTTTATTATTTTTTGGTTTTTTTTTTTTTGTTTCTGCCATTTTGCTGGAGAGGAAATTGTAATTTATGTTGTCAAAGTCTGGTTGTTGGCGAAATTGTTGCGAATGCTTAGCGCCTTAAATGAGTTTCTGCTCTGATTGTGTTTAATTTTGACGCTCTTGTGGTTTGCCGGCTTTATTACCAACATGTGTACGAAGCCAAAGACACAAAATGCTTATGCAAATAGAGTTTGTATTTGTGTGTGTGCGGAAAACGAGAGCACGGGCGACATTTCCATTCCCATTTCCATTTCCATCTCTGTTCCCATTGAGCATCTGTTAATGCGAGCAACGGGGGAAAACTGGGCGGGGCACTTGTCTCTGAGCCAATTCGACTTTAGCAACTTTCACAAAGCCGGCTCTTGTCTTAGTCCAATTCCCAATGCAAATTCCATTCACACACACACACACACAGCCAAGATGCGAAGTGCACCCAAGTTGGATATTCAAGTGTGGGCAACTTTTCAGGTTTTAATTAGCCGTCGGCTAGTTAACTTAGCCTCCACTTTGATTCAGGGGCCCCCCTGCCCCCGGCGTCCAACAATTTGCGCACGCCTCGCATGTTATTTTGCCTGCATGCATCCAATTAAGAGGTTCTTCGTCCTGCGTCCTGCGTTCGGGGTCCTGGGTCCTCTGGCAACCCCATGTTCTGGCCTGGTCAGGAGCAGGGCTTCCAGCCCCTTTTTGCTTTTTTGCCTTGCTGCATTTTAAGTGAAAAATACTCAGCGCTATTTTACTTATTTAGTACGTAACTACAATTTACGCCATGCATCTGCATATAAAATACATTTTTTGCAGCATTTCTTTTTGGGATTTCTCTTTTTTTTTGTTTTGTTTTGTTTTGGTTGGTACGTTTTGCCCCGTTTGGGAAAGGGGCGGCACGCCCCTTTTTTGCACACTCACACACACACACCCTCGCCCACCGACTTATTATTTATATCTATCTCTGCCCCGTCCCCCCATTAGTGTGTGTACTGGCCCCTCTCAACTTGTTTTTTATGTACTCGCTGCTATTTGCCTTGCCAAAAAAAGAAAGAAAACAAAAAAAAACTGAATGGTGAAATGGTAGGAGGGGGGAGTGGGAGGGGCGAAAATGCAAATAGCTTGAAACACAATGCCGAGGCGCCTTCTCAAGCTTTTCTCTCAATCTCTCCCTCTCTCTCTCTCTCTTTTTCTCTCGCAGCACGCTTTTTCACTTAGCTTCGTAGCAGCGGATTTTTGTGTATTTTAAATGCATTTTCAGCTTGCACAAACACACGCACCCTCACGCTGGCCAACACACACACACACACAGATACACTCGACTCTCGCTCAAATCCTTGCATTTTTCGGGGCGCAGAAAAAAATCTTTTGCTAAAGTTGGCGCTTTTTTTTTTTTGGTCTTCGCTTGGGTGCTGGAGAAGGACCGCTCTTCCTTAACATTTGATTAATGAGTGCAACTCGAGATGGCAGTTCATTTTTGGCGGCTTCAGGCAGTTGCCCCAAAAATATTGCGCATACGCAGCATTGGCTTCCATCCATTCACTACCAAGTTGACTACGGAACGATGCTATCATCGATCGGTTTAAAGTCTGAGATTTTAAGTCGATATACAAGCTTATTTTAAAGGATTCTGATTATAATTGCTTTATTATAATTCTTACGACATTTCTTCATAATTTTGTAAATTCACTAGCTTAATTGCATCTTCATAAATTATATATATAAGCATTCGTACATAAAGTGACATATCAAGTATGCGCACCGTTGGAAACATATAAATAAAGAAACTGACAACTTTGTTGGTTGATTTCCAAGAAAATAGTTCTAGTTTAAGAACAGAGCCCATTTTCATTATATTAAAATACCATCAAGTGAACTACAGTGAACTATAGTTCGACTACATCAAGTATACGCACCGTTAAAGACTGAAGCGGAAAAGCATAACACGGCCAATGCATTTGCAATAATGTACCGGCTTTAAGAGCGGTCAAAGTGCTTCTATTGCAATGCGGCCAACACAAAAGGCAGCCAAGGATGTGGCCTCAGCCAAAGTCGCTACAGAAATTGAATTGTAAGTAAGGCCGGGCGACAGGGCAGACGGACAGGGCAAAGGAAATGCCTTCGCATAAATACGGGACAAAATGGGAGGACGGCGGATGAAGGAGGACGTCGGTGGAAGGAGTGTGAGTGCACAATCCTCGGCGAGGAGTCTGTGTCGCAATCGAGGAAGCCCCACATCAATTCAGGGATTAAGGACACTGATTTGATTTACTTTTTATTACCATTAAGCGTAAGTTGCCCGAGTGCCGTGGAACTGCGAATGCGGCAATTTAATATGACCGACTCCGTCGCCCAGTATTGGGATATTGGAATTTAAAGCTCTCTTTCTCTCTCTCTCGTTCGCTGGAGCAAGTACATCATCCATCCCGGACGAACGGACATCTCCGGCTCGCTCTTCAGTCATTAGCTGCGCACCATTAGCGCTGGCGACACTCCCCGCCCACCAACAACATTGTGCTAGGCCGGGGCCCCCGAAATCGTGGCTCGTTATTATGGCTGATAACATTTTTACGATGCCGACAATGACATGACATGATTTTTTACGCCCAACCCCCCTTGGCCCCACCGCCACTGACGCTTTGCTGTCAGGGCAAAAAACGATTTTTTATGCCGCCCAAAATGACGCAGTTTTATTGCGCTCCGGCCGATGGACCCGGATTTCTTTCCTTTTCGTCCTCGTCGCTCTCCTCGCTCTGCTATTTTTCCGCCCCGCCGAGATTTTCATTTTCATTTTTAAAGCATTAAAAATCGCTCATAAATTTATTGTTAAAGTTGCTGAGGGCGCCAGAATATGTTGCCAAGGAGATTGAATCCTCTGGGTCTGATGGGTCAGCGAAAGCTGCTGGCATTAGTTCCGGCAAAACGGAAAAATGGAAAAACGTATAAACGGAAAAACATATTTTTCCCGATGTTTATTCTTTTGTAATTTTCATCCCGCCGGCGTTTTGCAAGAGCTTTTAATTGTAAATGCTGCGAAGGACGGAAATATTCCGTGATTATTTCCATTCAGCAGAACTAAGCTCTAGATACTTGCCATAAGGAACTTAGCTAATAAACATCTCATGCATAAATTAGATACAAATTATTTCAAGAGCAACAACAATAACAGCGGTATTAATGGCGGCTAGACAATGCCGAGAAAAACATGTGTATTAAATATTATGTAATTAATTGGCATTAAAAGCCAAACACAAATATCCGAGCGGAGCGCAAAAAATAATATTCCTGCCCAGCTTCAATATTGAATATGCCATGCGCCGTGGTTTCCCCAACCTGCTCCACTACCCTTCTGCCCCTCCATACCCCCCCTCAAACCCAACCGCAGAGCCCATGTTTTATTAATGAAAGGGCGTGCCTCTGAGTGTGTGTGTGTGCGACTGTGGTTGTGTGTTCTTGCATAATTAATAATAAAACTAGGCTTTGCTGCTATTATTTTAATTATACACACATGAGAGGTGAGCAGGAGGAGCAGGAGGAGCCGGAGGAGCAGGAGGAGCCACTTACACCGAAATCAAATGAAAATAAGCCATCTTCTTTTCTTCGAGGGGGGGCGAAAGTTAAGCGTTTGTAATCCACAAATAAACATTGTGTAAGTGTTCAATTGAACTTCAATCCCATTATTGGAGCGAGGTAATTTTCTTTGATGTTAAAAGGAAGAAAATTAATTAGATAACCCAGGGCCCAAAGAATACTTATAAATAATATTAATTAATAGTAGAAAAGTGCATTACCCATAGTTCTTGTATAGCAATATAATCCAAGTAATATTTGATCATCAAGAACCAATACTTTCCATATCCAATTGTGTCCACTTAATCTCTTGCCCCATTTGTCTGCCACACTCACGCACACACATTACACGAAGCACATGTGCGTATCGGTGTGCACTAATACGTTAATGAAATTTCAATTCAATATTGCGGTTGTGCACCAATAAAGCCACCTCCCAAACCTGCCCCAACCCCCAACCTGCCCCCGTTTTGGTCCGGCTGCCCATTCAGCAATTAGTGCATCGAACGCAACTCTCCGCCTGGGTCACATAGCAATAATTCGAAATTACCCAAATGATTATTTAATATAAGCGGAGGAGAGAGCACATTATCGGGCAATAAGTGAGATTTGTTTTGGTCCGAATGTCACGTAGGAGTCGACAGTGTCGGTACCATCGCCATATCAGCCGGAGCAGTAATTGCCGGAGCAAACCGCAAAAACTGGAGCACCCGGCCCCGATATATATACAAAGTCTTTCCCTGACTTTCGGCCATTTAAATGTGCAAGTCACCAGAGCCACGAACAGGATTTGTGGACTGCTCCTTCAAGTCCTGGCAGTCCGTCATTATTATAATTTCTGTATTTGCACAAATGTCGCCCGGACGTCGCCTGACCGCAAATTCCAATTGCCAATGATTATTGAATTAAGTTAAACAGCGTTTGCAGCGTGGTCATCCACTGCTGCACTCCGCTGCTCCAGTGCTTCACTGCCTCCGTGCTTCACTGCTCCTTCATCTAATCGCCAGCTGTCGCCAGGACATTGCCACCTCCTTCGTCCTTGTCCCGGCTCATTGCAATTGAACTTCCGCTGCGCTTGCGTATCAAAGTCCGTCGGCTCCGTCTGATTGACTTCCGTTGTCCACGTTTGTCAGTTTGTCAGTTTGGCCATTTTGGTTTTGCCCTCACCCACAGGATATATGTACCATATATATATATCCTGCAGCCGCATCTGCATATGTGTGTGCATAGGGAGAAAGGGGAGAAAGCTGCCAGCTTTCCTCACTTATTTGCACTGTGAGTGAATTGTTTGCTTGCGTTTTAACGCAAATGCAATTATGCGCTACCCGGATTCGTCGACGTCTCTGTTCTCTGTTCTTGTGGCCAAGTTAAATGTTGAATGTTGAATGCAAACTGCAGATGGCCAAATGTAGAATGCCAAATGCTGAAAGCAGAGAGTGGAGAGCTAAGAGCTAAGAGCGTGTTCCTGCTAATGTTCGACCATTACTTTTTGCTGTAATCGCTTCTCTGGCCATTTCTCAATGGAGGCAGGCAGGCAGGCAGGAGTTCTCCGCCGGTGCCTCAACTTTTGTGGCAATTAAAGTGCTTCTGGTCAAGTGGTCGAGTGAGTTAGTTTCACCTCTAAATTGACTTTACAACGCATTAAGATTCGATTGATGAGAAGGGAATTCGAACTTCAATCCCAGCAATTTGTCCTTAGGCTGGAATTGGATCTCATTATTTTCGTATTAAGTAGATTTAATGTTTTCTAAATAATTCAGAACTAAAATGCTATTAAATAAGCCCATCAAGGAACTATGTTCTTTTAAATAAGTAAGAAAAATGCATTTTTTTAGTAATGACAAAAACATGATCAAATGACGCAAAGAATTTTCCTGAAAAAGCTTCAAAAGTATCCAAGAAAGGTTCCTCTCTTGCCCCGGAAATACCAATCTTGTCTCGTTCTGATGCCAACTCTAATTAAGGCTTGAGAACGTCTGGCAGTTTGCTGGGGGCGTGGCCCGCGTAGATGGCAAAAAGCGAAGCCAACAATTAAACAACACATTGTTGTCTGCACTCTCGCTGTGTCGTCTGGGAAAGTTCCTTTCAGAGGACGGTGCACAAGCTCTCTGCTATAATAATACCGAGCAGACGTATGAATTGTAAATTTAATTTAATCAGACATGAGTGCAACGGCAACTGCGGCATATTTGTGTGTATGTAAGCATAGCGTATACGCCACGTTGCCCCGGCAAATATTGAAATTGTATTAGGCAGATGGGAAGTGCTCGAAGGTGGGAAGGTAGGGAAAGCCGGGCTAAGAGGATGAGATCGGGTTGGCTAGACACAAGCGGACTTTCGCTTTGTTGGCGCACGGCAATAATTGTTAACAATTTATGAAAATTTCTATTGGCAGAGTTCCTCTGCGTGTGTGTGTGTGTGTGTGCGGGTGGATAATTGTTGTTCCAACAACGCACATACACATACGGTTGCTCTAATTATATAGAGCTACTGGAGCACAACGAGAAGGGAGAACAGAGAACCCAGAACAGAGAACACAGAACCCAGAACCCAGAGAACGATGAAGATGGCAGCCTCGCCTGGAAAACAAAGGCAACGAGCGACCGACGAGGCGTGTAAATTGAAGTTGTCGTTGCAACAATGCCAATGAACGCCGCAAGGTACAGGACTCAAATTTATATACATAAATGTATATGCGAGTACACACAATTAACACCGATTAAGATGGGGGGGCCAGTGAGATACGATTATAGAGTAGAACCTCTGAAGATTAAAGCTAAATTCTCATTGACTTAAGTTTTGGCTAAAAATATGCAAATAACAAATTACAGAAATAATTAGAAAGAACTCTTAATAATAGATATATGAATGAAGTGAATAAAAGCTAATTATGAGCTTATATATAAAACAGGAAAAAATATATTTTGTTTTCTTTATTTACTAGTAATATTATTAGTAATATCAAATTAAAGCTAAGCTCATATACAAATTTAGGCCACATTTAATAAGTAAAATTCAGATGATCCAGGATGATTATATAATAGAAATGTCTCCCATTTAGGTATCCCAGCTCTTTTTTGGCCATACTTCAAAGCATCCACTTATTGCTTATCAATCAACACAAATTGTGGATATGAAATCAACAAAAATGGAATAGGAAAATAAAATATATACAAAAAAAAAAAATAACGAAAAACGAAAATCGAAAAAGATACTGGCAGGACAAAGGCAGAAGGAAGCAGCTGCTGCTTGAATGGGGAAATATGAATGTTTATGAATAAAAAATGAGGACCCTTTTCCCCTGCCACTTGCCACCACTTTCGACTCAAGGGTCTGTTAGCTTCTTCTCCCTTTGCCAATTTGGGCTAATGCCCCCGAAAAGTTGGCTTTGTTAAGCAATCGCATCGATGACCCCGAGGTTGACTTCTTTGCATCAATTTTTTCGAGTTCGTGGATGTGTGGATTTGACCTTTTCCGATAAATGGGAGGACTGGCAATATATATGCCAGCTTGCATCACGTTAGTTGTATTCTTAGCTTATAATTACCTGATTGGCCAGTCATCATTGTTGACCAGTTGTGAAGGGGAAATTCGAGCATTCAATTATGTTATTTTTGGTGGAAACACTTACATAAATTGATTTCAGTTTAGTTTCTGGGAATTTAACTAAACGTTACCAAAACAAAAATGGATAATCATAGTACCTAGTTGTAGAGCAAACAATTTTCCTGGAAAAATAACAGCTTTAGAAATGGGTTTGCATAAATGGTAATTAATTACATCTTCCGTAATCATGTTTTGAAAAGCTATACTGGGAAAACCTCTATTAATAAAATTGAGTAAAATGGAATATACTACAGCAGGTACTAAAATTCTTTCCCCAAAACTGTAAACATATAGATACACATATCCGATATATCCCGGCCGCAATTTCATCCTGGCACGTGTCAAAGTCCTTGCCGACCGCTTATAAAATTTTTATTGTGCCCGCTTCTCGTCTTTTAATATGCAAATCGAAAAGTTTTGCAATAAAATTACATTAAAGTACAATTTGTCTAAGCGCCAGTCGTCGGATGTGGATGGAGTCGAGAACAGGCAGGCAGCTTAAGTGCTCCTGCCGGATGGATGCCCGCCTCCGTATCCTCCATATCCTCCGTATCCTTGTGTATCCTGTAGTCCGTCGCCGGCAGTCCTGCCGATCCGAGTGAATCAATCAACTGCGGAAATTATGTTAACAGCGGAAAAAGTTTCTTTCCGAAAGAATAAGACAAGTGTGTGGCAGTCGAGGGGACTTCAATTGTAATCGCCCGAGTATCTGTGTGTGGAGTATCTGTGTGTGCAGTATATGTGTGTGTGTGTGTGTGCAATATATCATCGACTGACCGCAAATGGGACTCAGATGGGTAGCTGGTAAATGTCAGAGTGTGTGGATAGAGGGGCCTCAAGTATACATCACTGTCACTGGCGAAGGACATGGGCAGGGACCGAGAAAGGACTCCGGCTCATGCTAATTATTTTACATTAAATTAAATAATGATTCACTTGGCAGCGGCGACACGAAAGGAGTGCCACAAGGTAACTGCCAGATCCTCCTGCCTCCTCCTGCCTCCTGCCTCTGGCTCTGAGAAAAGCCAGAAGAAATCATCGGGGCACGTGACGCAATTTGCATAAATTTTTGAGGCCGTCGTCACGGAAGCGAGCGCGTAATTTCAATTGCGGTTAAACAGCAGCCAAGTAGAAAAGTGGCAAAGTGGCTCCGGGACAGGACAGGACAGGGGACAGGATGCAGGAGCAGCGGAGGAGCAGCGGAGGAGCAACCTTAGCCAGTTAGTTAGGGTTGCCGAAATGTAATGCGAACTTTATTGAAAGCGAAGCCCCTTAAGATCGATTTGAAGGACTTGCCTCCTAATGGCCAACGAATTTATTGAAAAATTATGAAAACTGCCATGGGCCTTGGTCAGGTGGCTTTCCCTTTTTGGGTCGGAATGTCGGAAAGTTATTTTGGTTCGGGGGGGTCTGTCCTAAATAAACATTTGACCGGCCGAAAAACATATCTATATATTTTTTTCTGTACTTTTTCCTATTTGCTGTTGGATTTCTAATGAATTTCGGGCCGTCGCCAGTGTTGTTGGCCAAAGATAACGAAAAACGCTCGAAGTGTTTACTTGCGACAAATTGATGTGTTTGCATAAGCACGAAATAATAAATTAAGTTTTCCATGGGTTCGGGTTTGGTTCTGTTGTTCTAGCCAGTCTAGGCTGAGTGTGTGAGATAAGTTGGCCCACAAATAATATGAATACAAACACCAGGCCAGACCAGACCAAACCAGACCAGACCCGGCCAGACCAGACCCAAACTAGCTACCCGTAACTGAACCGAAAATGAACCAGGACTTGCACTCTAATTAATTTCCATTTCTCTTGTTCTCTCTCTGCCATTGCAGGTAAGCAGAGCAGAGCAGAGCAGCTCCAGGTGAGAGGAGGGCTAGATGGCTGGATGGCTTATGCATAAGCAAACATTTCCACTTTAGCCTCATTTGGCCCCGAGAACAAAGCCGAAAACCTCCGTCGACTCGAGTGGCGAACGAGGTAAATGGTAAATGTGTAAGTTGAATCTGGGTGGGGGATAGGAGG
>JAJJHY010008598.1:21060744-21079361 GCA_021224005.1 Drosophila setifemur | reverse complement strand
CCAATATTTTGCTAAAAATAAAACCAGACGCTTTTCGGCCACCAGAGCCCGGCAATATGCGGCGGCTAAACGTTTCCGTGCACGCGAAGACTCCGGCTTAACCGACGACCCACTCGGAGGCAGCAGCTCGATCCACCCAGACCCAAATCCTGAGCCACCACCAGAACTTTGCATTCACGACAAGGCAGCAGCAGGCCATTTCTTTACACTTTTCGTGTGCATTCATATTTTTTCCTCCTTTCTAACGTTAATGTGGCCACAAATTGAAAAAGAAGCAAGCGCCGGGCAAAGAGGCGAAATCAAAAGTTGCCCCAAGGAAAGCCAGCCAGGTTTGTACACAACGAAAAAAATAAACAAGATCAAAAGGATATTTCAAATGGATAAAGAAATGGGAAGGAATTTCAATATATACAATTGGATGGCAGGGAAATCTTTATAGACCCCGCTTAAATATCTTTAAAATAGTAGGCTCTCTAAATAATTTGAATTAAATTGAAGGTTTAAATTGTAGGAAACCGATATGTAGAAATGTAGAAAGTATACACAATTTTAGTGAAATACTTAAATATTATATAGATGACTATCTCTCAGTGCTGGATGTAGATGCAGCTATAAAAAGAACCGAAGCACAGCGCACCTGAACTCAATAAAAGCTTCATTTTAGTTTGCTCAAGCAGCAGAAAAGTAGCAGGAGCAGGAGCAGAAGGAGCGAAAACAAAAACCAAAAATAAATTATTTAAGAAAAATATGTTTTACATAAAAATGGAGCTAAGAGAAACAAAAGCAAGAAGCACGGCTAAATAAACAGCGATGGAGATGGAAATGGAAAATGGAGAGGGGGGAAAAGCTGAAATAAATGGCATGCAGTTGGAGCGTTGAAAATTGCAAAAGTAAACAACAACCCAAGTGGGCTAAGGGGTTGGCTGGAGTTGGTAGTTGGTAGGAGGTAGGAGGTTGGTAGGAGGAGATTCGTGGCAGTGTCGGGGGAAACCGCAAAAAATAAAGCATGAAATCCGCGTTAAGGCAGCTCCAGCGAAACAGTTGCATAAAGTTGTAAAAGTATTATGAAATTTCAAATAATAACTACATCTACATTGCTGTGAGGAAAGGAAGGGGAGTGGCGGGGGGAAGTGAATAAGTTGCAAATAAAGTAGCACGTTAGGTTTTTAACTTGCTGTGTTTTTCTCCATTTTCCGCTGCTTTCCTGTTCGGCTGTTCGCTTTTAATAATGTGCAAAAAAAATCCATAAAATGCTATGGCCACTATAAAAATGTGGCGGCCGTAAAAGCGCAACAGCAGCATCTGCAATAACAGAAAAAGTTTAATAAAAAAAAAACAACACAAACAACAACAAATAAACCCGGGAAGGTGAGGGTCAATTGAGCCCTCAAAACTAAAGGCAACAGTGTATTAATTTTGGCAGCAAAACCGATCTGGCTTTAAGAGTCCTTCTAATAAGATGATCGAATGAATACTCGTAGTCCTGCTGCAGTTGCCATAAAGTGTTGCAAAATTACAATCCATTTATACGTGCGGTGGCAAGGGGCGTGGCTCCGCCCCCCCCCGGGAGTATCAGCAGAGAGCCATAAATGTTGCAAATGTCAGAAATGTCAAGCCACGAACGGCAGCGGTTGGCTTCGCTTTTGGGCCTGGTCGGAACAATGGCGCCGGCAACTGCACTCTGGACACTGGGAACTGGTAGCTGGGAACTGGGTACTGACCCATTGTCAGTGGCCAGCAGCATGCAAAAATAAATGTCACACATGCAAAATAAATAGAACTGAAACCCGGGACCCGGGCAGGATCGGAGTGGAGGGCATCCTGGAGGGAAGAGGAGCAACCAAGTGGTCCCTTGAATGACAAATGAAATGCATCCATCGTTTGGGAGCTCACCAGATACCCTTTAAAGTCCATATGGGATGGGAATGGAAATAGCTGGTAATTCGAAATCAAGAGATTGGAATTGTATCCTAAGGATATCTTTCTATAAATGAATAAAATGAAAGCTTGAGATAGATAATAAATTTTGTTAATTTTGGGGATATATAATGACCTATCCCTACTCACTTTCATGACCCTAGAAATAGGTAGACATATAGCTACAGTCCTTAAAATAATAGTCAACATCCTGTGTTCATTGCTCTGACATGAGTACGTGTATCCTTTCTTTTCATATCCTTTCGCTGGGCCTTGACGTTATCCTCCTCTGGGCTCATTTTGTTTTTGCCGCTGCATAAATTGAATATTTTGACATATGTAAGCATGGAATCGGGGACGCCAACTGCGGTGGGTTAGGGTGAGGGTTAGGGTTTGGATGAGGGTTTTGGGTGTGGGTGAGGGCCTACAAAAATGAGCACAAATAAATTTACATGCATGCAGTTTTGGTTAAACTGTCAGACCACAAATCAGAGATACACTAACACCACGACGTCTGCGCCATTGTGCTGTGTGCTGTGTATTTATATGAATAACTACTGACAAAGGCGGACCAGGGAGGGATGATGGCCATGAGGGCTTCGCTACCAACCCGCAACGAAGAGGAGGAGGCTGGGGCGAGATTTATGGATGCGATGCGATGCGAGGCGTTTTTAGTTGATACTGACTGAGGTCCTTTATTGGTGGCCCTTCCTGCAACTGTGTGGGTGCAGGGTGCTGGCTGCATGGATGTAGGATGTCATGCACTCTATATTTAATGAATGCCATAATGACTGCAGTGCAACGCATGAAATATTTATAGATGCGACCCCGTATATCCCGGCATCCCACCATCCCGGCTCTCCGGGCTTTAAGTGTTTGCTCGAACTGGCTTTAAGCCCGCTGGCAAACAGCTGCAGTGGATCCGAACGGAATTTACATTATCCCCGGGCCCATCCCCGGGCCCATCCCTTTGATCGGGGCTCTGGCTCTGGTTCTGGTGTTATTGTTATTGTGAGTGGTGGTTCTGCGGTGGTAGCCGCATTAAAATACGTAATTTCCTTTAATAAAGCCGCACAAATTTAATTAACCAGCCTGCAAATGCATTTACACCTTAATTATTAATTGAATTTAAATACATAAATACGCAGCCACCCAGCCACAAGCCCCCTTTTGGAATATATATATATCAGATATGTATATATATGGATGCAGGGCCTGGCTGGCATATACAAACAATAATTCCATCTTTATCATCGGGCTTTCTCGGGCCAGGGAAATATTGTAAATAGTTGGTGGTGTTATTGTCTTTGCTTTTGTTTGCCCGCTTTTTGTAATTTAATATTTTTTTCCGCAACCATTATGGGATAAAACAAAAAAAAAAACCCGTACAATTGACCACCACAAAGTTTTGTTAGCTGAATGCGGGAGAAAGGGAAAACCCCTTTCTTTTTCTGTTTGAACTTTTTCGCAATTATTATTCCCCAGCGCATTTAATTTGTGTTTAACTTGAATTCTTGTTAGTTTTATGGTCGCTGCGGTCGTGTTCGCTTAACAGGCCAATATTCGAATGGAACCAAAGAAACTACCATAATTGTGGATGGGTGAATGCAAAAAATGCATAATGAATTATTCGATAACAAAGGCAGAGGGGCGGGGAGGGGGAGGGGGAGAACTGACACTTTGGAATTTAAATACATTAATGCACTGCACACCACTCTGGGCTCTGGTATTTGCTGCAATCTGACACACACGCATTTCATCTCCAGCGATTGTCTTTCGAAGGATGCAGATGCAGATACAGATACAGACATACCAATGAACAGAAGGCTATGCTGCTATTTATGAACTCGCATCCGTGGGGTGGTGCTGGGTGGTGCTGGGTGGATGTGGGTGGGTACATCTGGGTGCCAATGTGGGTGCTGGCCAGCTGTCAACGGCAACTGTGGCTGAGTAATGAAACCGCGAGGAATGCAAACCCGGGATCGCAGTCGCATTTGCAGTTGCCAGAACAAACACTGCAAGACACTTGAAATGAAATGGAAGGCGGAAAGCTCGGTTAACAGCCTGATGGGCGGTTGGTGCTGTGGGCGTGGCCTGCGCAAACGTCATTATGTAACGGCGTATAATTAACCGAAAACCGTTTAAATGCGCGCGCAATGTGCAAATTAAAAAACGCGGATAAAAAACACGGGGGTGGGAAATGGTGGAAAATTAAGCGGAATTTTCAGGTGACAGAATGTCACACTTGAAACAATTAAGAAAATCCCAAACAGCATAATTTGCAGGGGATAAGCTTTCCGTTTGAAAATATTATTTAAATTGTTAGTTAAAAATGTAGTAAATATGACTTGTTATATATTCAATATTTAAATATATTAAAGCACCTTCTTTAGTTTCACATCCGAGTTAAGTAACAAATATTTCTTTAAGTGGAGCCTCTACCACACGGCCCGGTTGCGACAGGATGTTTACTTTAACATTAAATAAAGTTGTTTGACCGGACTGATTGTGCGGGCCAAGGAAGAAGGAGCCATCACTTGTCCAACATGGCACGCATAAATAAAAAATAAATCATTTATGGTCAGGGCAAAAACATTTATTGAGGCGGGACGCAAAGAAAAGAGACAACTTCAGCGGTACAAAGAGCGGGAATGCTGGGCAGAATAAATTAATTAAAAGTTTCACTTGCGTCGCTGGCTGGGAGTATGTCAAACTTTATCTGCCATACATATATATATATATATGTATATATACATCCATGTAGGCAGTACCACCCACTCCCAGAAGTGCGCCATACAATTGCCAAGAAAGGAATCGCAGTTGCTTCGATTTCGAATCGCTTGCCTGCGCTTGCATAAATGTCAAATTGAGGACACGAGTCGGGAACTGCAATCAGCAGCCAAGTGCAAATCCTTTCACTCGCTCCTCCGCTTATTACTTCTGCATTCGCAAGTGTTACTCGCATCTACAGAGAAAATAAATATCCACAAAAAAATAGGAAATACAAATATTCTGTGGCCTAAATATGACATACAAATTATGCGTTTTAGGACTAATACGAGGTTTGTAAATAAAGTAATGAGCCTGATCTTTTATGAAATTTTCGCATTCTATGAAATTAAAGAGAGGAGCAAAAGGTTCTTTTAATTGCATAATTTTGTAACAATAGTTATTCCTAAAAATAATTGATTTTAGTTGGGCTTAAAAAACTTATTTAGATATGCACTCACATCTTCGTATTAAATGTTCTTCTATATATTTCTTTTTACAATTTTATGTACAATATTTAATGAAAGCACAAAACGAAAATATGTTTAATGCTTTTTTCCTGTTAAATCATTAAACTAAATGCTACAGCTTTAAATGACAAATGGAAATGAATTATTCAAAAAATCCTCTCCAATTTTTTCTCCGAGTGCCAACTTGTCGTTGGCGTTTTTAATTTGTCTTAAAATTTTAATTGCAACGCCGTCGATGTTCAGAACGCTGGCAGGCAAGCGGGCAGTGCACATACATTTTCATTTCTTATTGACATGTCAATGCACCGCACACAAATACACACTGCTATGCTATAGTATATAGAGTATGGTGTGCAGTTTAAATATGGCTAAAAGCCAGCGCGATAAATTCTATGGCATACCTTCGGGGGCGGGGACGGTGGAGAGCAGGGGGCGTGGCGGGAAGGCAAGAAAATTAATTAAAAATGCGCAACAAACTTGCGAAAAGTTTGCCCTCGTTTATGTTCGGCTTGTTCTTGCTCCTTGTGTGCTAAATTTTAAATTTTCATCTTTCTTGTTCTAGATTTTTTCCAGCCCTCAGTAATTTCGAGGCATTTAAAAATTCAAAAGCCAGAAGCTAGAAGACACACACACCAACCACCATACACAAACTTCATTTGTTAGCCGTTTTGTGCTTGTTTTAGCATATACAACTTTTGACGTTTCCTCTATGCCAGATGCTTATCAATAATTTATTTATAAGCTTCACCTCAAAACACATGTTGGCAGTATGGCATGTTGTTGGCCTCAACAGGCTCTCTCCCACCAGTCTTGCCGATGCTGCTGTTTTCTCTGCTTTATGACCGAGTCGGGGCAAGTCGAGTGGAGTCTCATAGTTGGGTAACAAGTTGCTATTGTTGTTGCTGCCAACTGCCAACTGCCAACTACCACCTGTCACCTGCCACGCCCACAAGACACATGTGTTTGGCAGGGCTGGAGGCGGGGGCGGGGCCGGGGGGAAATGTTTGCCAGCTTTTGGCCTCTCTTGTAGATGTTGCTGTTGCATAATTTATGATTGCGAAATGTGTTCATTTAGTTTTGCAAATTGTTGACATGAACAATCATTAGACCGTTGCACAGATTTCAGCATCATTTCATCCGTTTTTGGAGCATTCGAAAGTTTTGCCAGCCAGTTGTCATGGCGTCAAGTGGGATTTTCAGCATTTCAGCATCTGCACTGGAATTCCTGTTATTAGACCGGCTAATTTCAGTTATCCTCTGTGCAAAATGTGAGTGACAGGACGAATCAGTCGGCTGCTACTGCTCCTCCTTCTACTCCTCCTCCCCCGCCTCATCCAGCCAAGTCAAATTTTCTGTATTTGGTTGCTAAACAACTTAAGAAGTTGACACTTGCCAGGCAAAATATTTTCATCAACAACTCGGCAAAAATTAGCAAGTGTCAAAGATAAATAAAAGACGACCCCCGTCGCCCCCTGCCACCCCCCGCCCAGCACAACTATTTATTTGCCTGTTGAAATAGTGTCAAAGTGAGTGGACTCTTCACATGCGGGAAGGCAGTTGCTACTGTCTTCTCTACCCCGAAGACCCCATTTTCCACGTTTTCCCAAAACCCCCCCGGGGCCAAAGAAAACTTGACTAACTATGCAAATAAGAGGGGCATGTGTGTATGTGTGTGTGCGCGCCACGACCCACTGCACCACCACAAGTGCACGGGGAATATCTTTCAGATACATTAAATTTATTAGGGATACAACTAAGTATTTATATAATTTATCATATATAAATATATTTGCATTAAAGCAATAATTTGAGGATTCTTAGGTTCCACAATTATGTTATGAAAACTCAATTCCAAAACCCCAAAATTTTTCCCTGTGTAATAGAAAAGAAGTAGCAGGAAAACCATCCCCTCCGGCGACAGTTGGCGCAGAGTAAGTGCAGTTGGTAGAAATTAAGTAAGTTTTTAGCTGCAATTTTTGCCGAAACTATGTCAAGTTTGGTTTTAGTTGCCAGCAAAAGTTTTGCTTAAGAAAATGCCAAGTATAAGTATATCAAAGGAAGCTGGAAAAGCGCGACTCAAGTCGACTCGAATAAGACACTAAGCAGACGTCGGCAGAACCTAATGAATTTCATGCATGACATGCAACTCACGACTTGCAGATGCAGTCGCAGTCGCTTAATTAAAACCATTAGGCGTGAGTCGAACTTAGCCGGGAAATACAATTTAAGTGGGCGGGGTTAGTGAGTTTGGCAGGGTCTCCACCAGGGGCCTCCACGCCACCCCCACCCCGCAGCCAATTTACATAGTTTCTTTAATGTTTGCTGCATAATTTTCGCATTTTTCAGTGTCAAGCCATGGCTGCATTGTCTCTCCTCCGGCCAGCCCTTGGCAAGAAGAACTGCAAGAGCGAGAAATCCTTTGCATGTTTCGGTCATATTCTAAAAATAATAGCATGCCACCATCGCCCAGGGACCCCTCTCGGACCCCCCGGACCCGTGAACGTCGCCCGGTCAAGTGTCCCACTTAGCCTGACCCTTCCTGTGATTTTTATGACTCGCCCATCCAGATGCAGTATGGTAAATGTGGGCACTGGGCCGGGTGACCAAAAAAATAAAGGGCGTTCTAAAATTATAACATTCGCCTGCAACTGAAAGCGAAAGCTTAACAAATTTCACACCAGAGATTAGGACAAGTCAAAGAAACGCTTTCGAGCTTAGGAAGCCCTTGGAATAAGGAGATCTTATTAAGATGGCCTTAAATAGGTTCAATATCTAAAATTAAAGTATAGATATTAGTGAACTATATATATTGTTTAAGTTTTAAACGGTTCTTAAATTCACATAATATTATTTATTAAATTCAATGTTAATTTATATATTTTTAATCATTTTTATCTCTCATATTTGTAGTACCAAAATGCACTCCAATTTATTTTGTTCTGCAGACTTGATATATGTGACCAAAGATGTATCTCTGCGTCTAAAATTTTAGTTGAGCTATTTATAAATTCACATAATAATATAATAATGATGTTAATTTATATGATTTTAATAATTTCGAGCTCTCATCATATTTGTAATACCAAAATTTCGAAATATAGGCAATTTAGTTGTTTCCAAACTATTTATTGTTCTGCAAACTTGATATATGTGACCAAAGTTGTATCTCTTCGTCTAAAATTATAGTAGAGATGAATGATTTCTATTATATTTGAAATTAAAACTATTTATATATTTACAAAATTAATATTCAATTTAATTCAATATTAATTTATATATTTTTCATAATTTAGAAATCTTATTTATGTAATCTAGGTAACTAAGTTGTGTCCAATTTATTTTTGGTTCTGCAGACTGGATATATGTGCTCAAACTTGTATCTGTTCAGGAAGTAATAAACACAAATATCTTTTCTATACCCGTGTAACGTTTCTGCTGCATTTGCCAAAGTAATGAGGCCCTCGGAAATGAACTTGTTTTAGTTTCGGAGCAAAACTTTTCGCTCGAGCGGTTGGACAAGATTGCCGGATTGCGATGGGGAACAAAGCTAAAGCTAAGAGCTCCGAGCACCGAGCACCGAGCAGTTGCCAGTGGATGTAGTTCCTTTGCCGGCACAGCTGAGCTATGGCCAAAGCGAAAAAAGTTTAATTCAAAAACTTGTACAAAAATGCACATTTAATGGAAATTTACAACCTGAAGTCGCGTCAACGACAGCAACAGGAGTTTCTCTCCTGGTAGCAGCAGGAGCAGAGGCAGGAGCAGAGGCAGAGGCAGCCACGGCAACCAAAAACAAGAGCCGCAAAGTTGCAAGGGACGAAGGATACCGGGAGTGGAGGATGTAGGAGGATGGCAGGGAGGGGGGTAAAGAGCAACGCAGAAAAGTGTTAACGGATTGTTTGTGCGCCAAATGGCTGCCAAGGCTGGCAAGGAGTGGGCTGAGGCCGGGATGTTATCCTGCAGTTGTCTGCCTTTGGCCCTGGTCCTGCGCAACCGGAAACGGAAATTGCGTAGCGCAGCCAAGTGCGTTGCAGTGGTGCAAAAAGCAGCGAGCCATAACGTGGACGCCACCGAACCCCACTCCTTGCCCCACCATGTACTTTCACCATGCCACCGATGCCACCGATTCCACCAGCTATGTTGCACAGGTGCTGCCAGGCAGCCATTAACGCGTTTTGCATTTTTAAACTGGTGCGAGGGAAAATGTCAAGGCTGTGGTTGCTGGGAAATGGAGAGGAAATTATATCTGCGGATGAAATGGATCAGCTAGAAGGATAGAAGGCTCTGATTTTATCATTTCCAGATGCTTAAAATAATAGGGCATGCAATTTAGCCATTGAGTTTATTATTTTGGGCAGAGATATATATTTATTTGATGTTGCTGACTTTTTTTTAACTACGAGTAATTAAAGGTTTTATTATTTTAATCTTTAAAAAAACATTTAAAATAAATATTCTTCGTTTTAATATGTAAATTTCCTATTGTTATAAGGAGCAACTGATGCTAATGATTGCCATATCCTATTATCAAACAAAAAACTTTAATTGAATTCGCTTGGAAATGTACCTTCATTAGCATTATTCGCCATTACGACTGTGTGCCCAAGATCATCCAATCAGCTCTTAACTCTCGACTCCTCAACAATGCTAAGCCATTTGCAAAACCGAATCAAAGCCAATGAAAATACGAAAAACTTTTTCATGTGCAATATCCCGCTGGCCAGATGAGCGAAAAGTGGAAAGTGGAGAAGGGACTTGGAATGGGGACTGGGGAATGGGAATGGGCGGACGAGGGCAAATGAAAATGGAGCACTCCATTTGCCGGCCAGCTCCCTGCCACATGGCAATCCCAGATTCTCCTCGCTGCACCGCAAGAGCCAAACAAATAAGAAATTAGTTGGGGCGAAAGTTGTTGCCGCTGCTGCAGCTGCAGCTGCAGCCGAATGAGAGAAAAATCGCAAACAGCGCGCTGGGGGAAAAAAAAAACTTTCCCGCTAATGTCTTAATGTAAAAGTTTGTTAGCTGTAAGTGGTTGGGGGGTTGGGAGGCGGAGGAGGATGAAAAAGGGGGCGTGGCCCTACCTGAGCCGTGGGTGGAGCAACTTATGGCAACTTTTTAGCGAGCACGTTTGATTGAAATTTGTGGCAAATTGCTTCTAGCAGCAGCAGAGCAGCGCGCTGTAATGGAATGATCAAACTGCTATCAGTGAACGCTGCCTGCAACATTGTGCGGAAAAACTATTGGAAATGAGGCATAAAAGGCGCCGCACTCTTATCAATTCCACCTCAAATGAGTATAGCTACCAAACCCATTCAAGGACACAGGAAACTCGGGCACAGAAAGAAAAAACTACGAAGAAATAATCAATTTCAATAGCATTTTATTAAATACGAATTAAAAAAAATTCTGATCTCAAATTGTAATATATTTTTTAAGCACATCTTCAAAAAGCAACTTAAAATATTAATCCAACTTCCAAATTTTTCTTGAAATGAAAGACTATACACAAAGAAAACAATTGAAAAGTTTGAAATGATACAAGAATATATTTAAATATTTAATATATAATTGAATTAACAAATTCCCTTCCTTTACCAACAATACTACAAAGAATTTACCCATTTTTTCGGTGTACACACACGTATCTGCAGTTTGCAGTTTGCAGTGCAATGGCAATGGCAAAATGGCAACAGCCAAAAGCAAGAGCCAAACAAATTGCCAACCATTACCAGGCAGAAGGGTAATTTTTACTTTGCAGCTTTTCCAGGCGCTTTATTTGCCAGCCAAATTTGTACGAATTGCTGCAGCACCACCACTAGCACCACCACCCAATGGTAGTTGTAAAAACCAACAAAGCTCCCTCCTGTCGATTTGTAATAGGTGATTTGGCAAAGGAAATTGAGACATCAATAAATGTGGCTTGCTTTGGATCGCTTTAACTTGGCTCCCAGGGAGGAGGGGGGTTGTGCTGGTCCTGGTGATTGAGAACTCGAGATCAAGCAATATGCACAAAATATTTGCACTAGCATGCGTTTGCGTTGCGCATACGCCATGTTGCCTGCCCAGGTACGAGTGAAAACAAATTGCCATTGTCTTTGTCTGGAGTCGCTCTTGTCCTCCTAATTTCCCAGAAATTCTTCCGTGGCGAACTTTGTGCTGTCCATGTGTTGTCCCTTTCTTGTTGTGGCTCTGGCAAATTGAACGTTATTGCCTCGATTGCACAATAAACGTGACCAGGACATCTCCAAGGCATTCGAGTCAACTGCAGCTTGTCGGTCAACTAAATTCGATATGACAATTTGACGAAGCAGCCGCAGGAAATTGCAGCAAAAGTCGCGAACAAAGAAGAAAAAAAACTAGTGACACGTTTAAACTGTCAATGGATGGACAACATAAACCTTGAAAAAGGACGTGAAAACTGGGATTTTCCTTGGCAATCACAGCCACAATTGGTGATCAGGCACAGACGACGATTGCGTTACATCATGGTTGAGGGTTATTCCCTGGTATATGGGCGCAGATGCTATCCATACAAAATATATATAGAGAAATCAATCACAGAAATTTAAAAATATTGGGAACTATGATTGGAAATGTAATTCTTTGCCTATTTTTTGGTGCGAGACTTTTTTCATTAATGGAAAAACCAAAGGAAATTAAATTTATTAAAATAATCTTTTAGTTCTCTGATACTAACAGCATAGTCTGTTGAAAATCTTCAACCCCCAAAATGAAGCAAAAACATTAAATAACAAACAAACAATAGCCGCCAACAAAAACAACAACCAACTGAGTAAAACGACAGCAATGAGACAGTAGATGCAGATGACTGGAGGGCGGGGAAGAGAATAGAGGGAAGAGGTAAATGTTTGTGCAAAACATTAAAATAATAATCAAAACAATAGTAATTGAAAGCACACAGCAGAGAGAAACCAACAGAAAAATGGAATACAAATATCAGAATCTGTCAGAGCGTTCGTTCGCTCTTGCCATGAAAATTTTCGCTGCGGGCCAATCGGAAAATCGTAAAGTCTAGCATGTGGATAATTTCCAGCAGACTTGTCGCTGAATTAGCGCACATCAACCAGCACAATCACAACAAAACATACATATAGTACACGGACACACAGACAGACAGGATGGCAGGACAATATAATCTGCCGACAATTTGCGCCTAAAAGTTGGCTGCATTTGTTGAAATGCAAACATGATTCGCCGTATCCTGGCTGGTTATTCCGCTAGAGCGCCGACACATCGGCAAATCCAAATATTGTTGTAGCTGCTGCACTCGCACACACTCGCACAATCTCACATATCATTTAAAATGCATAAATTCTACCGCCTGCCGGGCATTACACAATTTTCGTTAACAGTTTTCTGGGCCAGCACGATGACGAAAGTGTCGAGTATTTGAGTTTGAGCCAAGTTGCCACCCAACACACCCGAAAACCCAGGCAAAAGCTAACAATGCCAGGCAAGACAAATACCAAAAATATCCACACAACCAACACGGCCTTATACATTATTTGCAGTCAAATTAAATCTAACAGCTGTGAATTTTACATGTGTGCGACCAAGCCGTTTTCGCTCTGGTTGGTAACAAATTTTAGGCAAATATGAATTTTTAATACAATTTTGGCCATGTGCGTTGTGCGGCTCGGCTCAACTTTTGCATGGCATGGCGGAAACTTTTCGTGCAATGTTTCTGCTTAATTAAGTATGCTTAAAGTGGGCGTGGCACACTCGCACACTCGCACACTGACACACTGCCAGAAGATTGAAATAATCAAATGAATTTCCATTACATCATATTAAATTGGCAAACGGCAAACGGACGACAAAACTTTGACGGCTCAATGGCTGAAAAGCTGGACAAGGTCTGGCCAAAAAGGAGAATTGAAAAAGAAAAAGTTGGGGCAATAATTTACACAAATTGCCAATTCTGCTGGCCGAATAATGTCCGTCAAGTGGAGCTACGCAAAAGTCAAAATTCGGTCAAAACTTTTCTCCGACTCCCACCCCCCCCGCCTGGAACTTGTTCGCACTTTATCGCATCTTTATCGGCTCCACGTCGCCGGGAAATTCAAATGATAAGGCTGTGGCATGCCGAGCTCAATCTGTGGGTGGTTTTCGGGTTGATTTTCCGGGTGGCTGGGTGGGTTGGAGACTCCATTTTCGGCTGCAGGGCATTTGCGCGTTATGACAACATAAACGATATTTACTTTTTTTTCTCCTGCCTCGGCTATGACCATTTCGCCTGCCATTTCTTTATTTCTCTCGACGCCTTTTATGCGGAGTTTTGCTTTCGCCTGCCTGTTTCCCCGAAATCGCCCCCTCTCTTTCGCTCCCACTATCCCCATCTCTTTCTCTTTCGGGAGGAAAACTTTTCGACTGTTTCTGTGTGGCGTTCGGATTCTTTTTCTACTTTTTGCTATTTGAAGTACTTCAAAGATTTTAGCATATTTTATTTGAATACTTTATTTCGTGAAATGCGTTTGTGTGGGTGAATCTGGAGAAGAGAGAGGGGAAACGGGGGGGGAACGACATGACTTTTTCAGCTTTGTTGGGCCCCAATCCCCCTTCACCTCTCCACCTCTCATATCCGCACTTCTAACTAGTTTCTATGTCTTTGGTGCAAAGTTTTCCTTCAGTCGTTGTGAAATGAAATTTTTGAAAATTTTTCCGCGGGGAAATGAAAAAGTTTGTCCTGGTGGACACAATGCGGCTGCCCTTCATCTCTCTCCCCGCACCCCATGGCACTCCTCTTAGTTAATATTACGCATACGCCGCGTATGCCCTTTTGACTTTTCGCCTAGACCCGAGACCCGAGACCCGCCGAGCCCCTTAGCTCCGCTTTCTTCATCCATTTTGCGTGCCAATGTGTAGAGCGCAGCTGCTGACGAGGTCCTGGACACAGGACACAGAGCGCAAAGCGTGGGATAAGCAATAAAGGATAATGTCATTCAATGTTTTGTGTGTCCCGCGCTCAGCAACGACAACAACAGCAACAACAACGCGAACAACTGAAGCTGCGACAACAGTGGCAACAACAACAAAAGCGGAAACGCTTGCCATCATCAGCGTCGTGCTCATCGTCCTTCGTTGTCAACGCTGTCGTTGTCAGTGGCAATAGTTTCTTGCACTGGAAAAACAAAAAGTTTGAAAGCTTAATATAGTTATTAAGTTCGGTAAATATATAAAAAATATTGGAGCATAGAAACAATGTATTTCAAACAAATTTGTAAACTTTAAGCAACGATCTTAAGCAAAGAAAACCTTTGATTATATTTATTTAAAAATCACAGTGTACTTATTACCCAAAAAATCTCGCTGTGTACGGACTTTGTTGCCGTTTCGTCTCAGCTTCCATTTTTAGCTGGCTCCTCCGCCAGACAATAGTCAAAAATGTCTTTATGTCGAGGGCGAGGAGCATAACGGAAATTCGCATTTGAAAAATACTTTCTTCATTTAACAACAATGTAAGGCAGCAACTCCCTCCTCTTCTCTCTGCCAATGGGAAGGGAAAGGTGAAAGGAGAAAGGAGCAAGGGAAAGACACTGGATGGGAGGCAAAGTGTTGGCATTACTGTAAATCGTTTTCGTTTTACGTTTCATAATGACAAAGACGGTGGCAACGTATCTAAAAGGAAAGCGAACCCCGTCGATTGACAGACAATGGGCGGAAATGAAGAAAGCTTTTGTAAAAAAAATAGTGAAACAAAGAAAATACTGAAGTGTTTTTTAATGAGCGAACTAAATCCGATCACTAGTCTTTCACTCATTAGGGATAGGAATCTCTCTAGGATTTTCCAATCGTATTATCAAATGTCAAGCATCTAGTCAAGGGGTATTATTGCTTATTAAAATAAATTCAGTTTCTTCGATAACCCCATTGTTGGGAGCGGAGCGACTTAAGTTTCATGAGAAAACTTTTCACATAAGCGCATATATACGGAGAGGGGAATTGATTTTTATATAAGTCGGGGAAAACTTTCAGCCGCTTTGGGTGTATGTATAAAATAAAAACAAAAAACAATCAGCAAGTGCTGGCGTCCCATATGCGCGAAAAAAAAAAAAAAAAACGCCTCACCCTGCCGACAGCTCATTTTCATCGGGATGAGAGTCTGCAGGAGCAGGAGCAGGGGGCAGAAGCAGGAGCAGGAGCACAGGACATGCGGTGACGTTTTACTAGAGGCGTTTTGCGGGTGGGGCATATTTAAATCTAATTTTGTCACTCAACAAACAGCGACACGCTTACACATTTCAGGCAACTGATGCTGCCACTGCACTGAAAGGAAAGGTTTTCTTTAAAATATTAAAGTTTTGACTATATAACTGATAACTACAATAAATTTCTATATTATTAATATAACCCAATAAATAATAATAATAATTCCCATGCTTAAAAGAGTTCTTTCAATGTTTACAAAGATTATTAAAGATATTTAAAGTTTGGGATGACTGTACAACTAATAACTACAATAAATTTACTAATTACTAATTTATAATCAAACAAATAATAATAAAATCCCATGCTTAAAAGATATCTTTCAATGTTAACAAATATTATTTTTTAAAGAAAAACCAGATCTAAGTACATTCTAAATTTTTGAGTTATTGAGTAGGAAAAAGTGTGTAAAATATGTAAAAAAAAAGATGCAGAGACTTTATTTTTCCTGTGCAGTGGAGATGGCTGCTTTAGAGTCACTGTAATCGTGATTTCCTGTGCAACAGACGGTGTCACAGCTGGCGAAAGAGATGACTGGAGTAAGAGGAGGTGGAGGAGGAGAAGCAGGAGCAGGAGGAGCAAGAGGAGGAGGAAGTGGAGTTGGAGCTGCGTTGGTTAGATGCCTGTCCTGTCATTGTTGTTGCTGCTGTCTTTGTTGGGCGTGTTAAAAATGTCACAGCGCATTGCATACTTATTGGCGCATGTGTTAATGCACCACCACAGAGACGCCACGACCCCGCTCCTTGCAACCCCCGCACCTTGCACCCTGCACCCCGCGTTGCATGCATTTGCGGCTGGCAAAATCCTTTCCAATTTTTTTTTGTTCGTGTTGCATTCGACGTTTGCATATTCCCACTCACACACACACACACACACACACACACACAAAAAAGGTTTTACCCACCTTTTGTGCCAGGTGTTTGAATTAGCTTTCTGTGGGTTGGCCAGGCAAAGCTGCAGCACAATGGCTTGCAATTGCACAAAAGCTTATTAGGTTTTCCCTGCGGCGCTCTTCCCCTCCCCCTACCTCTCCTGGTCTCTGTGTGTGTGTGTGATTGCCATTTGGTTCCAGTGCAGCTCTGTGTGTGTGTGTGTGCCAGAGTGTGTAATACTTTTTTACAACAAATAATGCGCTTTGAGGTCGCGTGCTTCACGTGTTTTAATCCATTCGCTTCGCTTTCAGAACGCTCCTCGTCCTGCCCCTCATCCTCCTCCTCCACCTGCCGCACCTGCAGCTCCGGCGCTTTTAACTTTGTGGCACTTTTACGCTCCGCTCTTAACGGCGGTTCCGAATCCATTTGACAATGTAAACAACAAAAGGGAAAACTCTGAGCCGAAAAAGCTGAGTTTACTTTGATAAACAGGAGTCGTAATAGTTCCGCCACAAGACCATTGCACTTTGGCAGCTCTTTGGAGCTGTGCAAATGCTTGTCGTCTTTTTAATATTTGAATTCGCTTTAAATATTTAACGATTTGTTCTGGCTAATTCTTGGAAAATTATTGCAATTTAAAAACAGTTAAGTGGTAATATCACCCTGCAATATAGTGCGTTTAAATATTAATTGTGTGAAACTTAAGTAACAGCTGTCCAGCTGGAAAGGGAATATATCCTTTAGTTGAATAAATACTTGAGGAATATTTGTTTTTGCAATATATTTAAGTACAAAAATATTAATGAGCATACTCAAATAAAGGCACATATAATTTAAGAAATATTTTATTTTAAAATAAATGCATAATATATTGATGCAGCTTGTTAGATTTTTCATCAAACAAAGACTTTATATTTTTACTAATGTATATATTTTATAGCTCCCCTAAAATTAATATCATGCCAAATATATATTTATAGATTTAACTTGTGCTGCAGTGAAATGTTAGCTATTTAAAGTCAACATCGCTTGGCCTGCAAATTCAAATCGAGAGACTTATTTACAGATAATCAACTTTTATTTGCCTTTGGCTTCATTTGGCCATCCCTGCCGCAATGGTAATAATCCGGAGGGCTTCGCAACGAGACCTGTCTGGCTGAGCCATGAATTATATTTGGACAACAATGGGCGGCAAGGGCTCTCTCCTGGCTCTCCTGGCTCTCGTGGCTCTCCCGGGCTCTCGTGGCCAAGCAGATGCGTTGCCCAGGGCTATAATGTGGCCTGAAGCACTCGAAATCCGGTGGATGACCGTTATACCCGCTCGTACCGAGCATTTTGAGCTTGAGTTGCTGTTGATTTAATTCAAGAGGCCATGCATTTCCACCGTCGAGTGCTCGAATGAAAAATGTACAGCAATCCAGCTGGGCTGTTATCCTTTTTGCCCCGTAATTGCTTGGCATTTTGGAGCAATGCAATGCAAATTCGAGTGGCATTGTAACATAATTTCCGTGCAAAATACATCAAAATGGACCGCATCGTGGAAATCTCCATTTTCATGTGTTCTTCATATGTTTGCACAGCAGTCTAAACTACGAGTATGTGAGTGCCATCCCAATCCCCGGCCACCTACGGAGTATGCAGCAGATATGTTGATGTGGTTAGTTAGCATCTGTGTTTATATTTGTGTTTGCATTTCGCATTTTCTGCCAGATGGAAAGGGGCGCGACAGAAGGGGGCATGTCCGTGTCCGTGTCCGTCACATTTGTCGGTGCACTTGCATTGCCACCCTTCTATCTATATACGTTCTCTTTTTTTTCCCTGTCGATTTGTCCAGGCACATTTGTGTTTGTTCAGCTACTTTTGCGGTTTGCCGCTTTTCGCGTACATTTCAACCACATTTGTAGTCACTCCGGTTTGGACAAAGGCCAAAAGGGGGGTCGCAAAAAAAAAAAAACAGAGAGTCAAATAAAATCTATAAGTTCAGCCTTCAATTCAGATCGGTTCGGATTTAGTTGATGAGTAAACTGATTGGGCAATCGAAAAATTATCGCCTCTAATGAGACCGGCACACAACAACCCATTAAATGCCTCATCATTTCAATTTGAACTCACATTGGGGGTTTCGATAATCGAGAGCACAGGAAATACATTAGAAATGCCGGCAAATTGAAACGCATTACCATACAAATCTATAATTTCAACGAAATTAGTGAGCACTTTTATCGCAACACCAATGCAAATGTTCGCTGTGTGCGTCGCAACGTACAACGGGGCGTATGCGCAATTTGATGTGCTCGCAATTCAATTAAATTCGCCAAATTAAAGCGAACTGGTAACGCTGAAGTGAAATTTAATTGCGTGGGGT
>JAJJHY010008598.1:21046119-21060717 GCA_021224005.1 Drosophila setifemur | reverse complement strand
CTATGCAGGGTTTTTTCTCTCAGGGGAGGTCAGGGCAAAATGCAGCACGTATTTATTAGCTGACGTGCATTGATGAAGGTCGAACAAACGAATGCGTGATCCACTGAACGGGTGGGTGGTGCTGGGGGTGGGCTACAAATGAAGGAAGAATGGTGGCTATAGGACAATGCTGGCAAGGATTCCCATCGACCGCTGATTGACTCACGATTATGCAATAAAACAGCAGACGACAGGCAGGACAACACTCAAATCCCCACAGAGGCAATGGCCCACAGGACCTCAGGACGTCTCTCTTTCTCTCTTTCTCCCCATCTCGTCCTCTCCTATTTGTGAAGGTTTCATTGGCTTCATTTCAGCAGCAGCTTTTCAAAAAACCTAAAACTTTTTTATGTTCAACTCATTAAAAATGTGCGGCAATGGACTTTATGCAGGCCAGGCCAGGGATCCTTGATTCCTATCCTCTACTTTGCCCGAGCTTCCTTCTCTTACCACACACACACACACACATTGATGCTCAAACACATACACTTACACTTGGAGGAAAATGTTGAATATTGACCAATACATTAAAGTTTTCTTATTGCCAGAAGATCAACAAAATAATGGGTTATATAATAAAATTTATTAGTAACCTACCTATTTAAATGATATGCAAGAAATATTAAATGGTTGCTATATCTAAATTAAATATTTATCTGAACCAACTCAACATATTTAAATGGTTAATAAAATGGAGACGATTTGGTATATATACAAATGAAAGAAAAGTTGCGAGAAACTTATTTTCCAGTTGTAGATTTCCGGATGTTTTTCGCTTAAATTGTTCGGACGACGAGGAAGTTGAACCCAGAAAGCCAAATGCAATTTCCAAGTTTTTAATGTGCGAAATTTCTAATTTAAGATTTACGATATTTTTATGTCGAATTACGTATACACCCCCCTCCCTTCTCCACCTCCCCCCACCACCCTCTGCTGATGCTGATGTTCGCTCATTTTCATGCCCTGGTGTTTGGCTGTGAATTCTTTATGTTCGCTCTGTGAAGTTTCGGAGGGGCTTTTAATGGGGCAGCCTCTTTAATTGTGGAACAACTGGGCATGGGGTTGCCCAGTGCATTTGTGTTTATTTTCGGGGCTCTTAATTATGGGCACGCCCATAGGTCAATGGTCGCCTTTTGATGCAAATTTTATGGACTGGAACTTAATTGGCCAGGGCCATTGAATAACCCGCACTCACTCCCACACCCATTCCACCGAAAAAAAAAAAACGGAAAATGCTGAAAAATGTGCCGCTGGCAAATAAAATGCTCTGTCCAAATTGTTTTGCGACTGACCAATTGACTAAAACCAACAAAAATTTGTAACTGGTGCAGATTTAATGGGCATTTGCTGTTGGCGCGGGCCAAACTGAAGTTTTCATTTTGTTTTTGCCGGGGTTTTGTTTTTGTTTCGGCCAGGGAGGGGCATTGCCATGGGCGGTGGCAGGGGGGATTGTAAACGCAGCGATTGCAGCTGCAGTTTTGTTAGTTAGGGCAATAAATTGTTGGCTCTATTCGGCTGGAGGTTGGTTGGGGCATCGGGATTGGGAATGGGAACGGGCAGAGGGGAAAGATGTGTCAGATGCAGAGATTGCATAAAATAAATTGGTCAGCGATTGATTTGGGGGATTTGCCGTACAATTTATTACCACCGAGATAAAGGCATTTGAGTGTCAACATCAAAATGGCAACATTCCATTCCAGTCGAATGCCCGACCCAGTCAAATATTTTCAATTTAATCCTTTTTGCGTGACCTACACTCGGACAAATCTATTTTGCCAGCCAAGGTTGTTCGGGTATTTTGGGATTCTAAAAGTTTAACTTGGCTTTTTAATAAATATATGTATAAATTGGCTTAGGGATTGGGTAAATTAAGATAGCTTCAATAAGATTTAAACAGAAATTTAAACAAAATTCGGTGTTATTTTACTTTTTTGTTAATTTTGATCCCGGTTTACAACATTTATTGTTAAGCAAGTGTAATTGACTTTGTTGTATTACTAATCTAACTTTTATAAATCCACTAAAATCTTCACTTCAATATTTCTTATAACTATGGAATATTACCTTTGCTAAACATTACCGAAGCCGCTTTCAACTGATTTTAAAATTTTCGCTGAGTGAATCTTTAAGGTCAAATTTTACAGCACATTAGGCACTGACACCCAATTTCTGCGCAATTTAAACCGCTTAAGTGAAAAGAGAAGCGTCGACACGTCCTCAATGGCCAGACGAGGAGAGAAGCGGCACTCGAACCCCGGCGGTGGCCGAAAAAAGAAACCGCAAAAACCGTATCTCAATTGCAATCACTCAAAACAACGGAAATGACGCTTAGCACAACTTCCTGTCGCTCTGCAGGGGGATTGGGGGATAAAGAGGAACGGAGAGGGACAGAGGAGGGACGTCGGGACGTTGGGACAAGCGGACAAATGAAAGTATCCACAGCCATGGGACGACGCGCAGCACCAGAAAATGGAAAGGATACTCTCCCCCGAACAGAATTGTAATTCATGTCGCTGGGGGAGTTTTCTTTTTTGGCATATTTGTCAACTCTGTTTCCCACTGCACACATGATGAGGTGGCGTTGGGTGGCGGGCCACCACCCACTCGGGGACCACGCCCACCAGTCATACACCACTGACTGGCACATTCAAGTGCAATTTCCTTGTAATGCGAAACTATGTCATTTTGGCACGGACGCGAGCCGAAAACCAGCTCCGGCTTCGAAAAGTTGCCCATAGATACAGTCAAGCATTTGCAACTGGAATACATAAACGTATCTTACTATCTAAGTACTATAAATATTTGAAGAAAAATTGTGAAAAATTCTAAAAAACCAATCAAACTAAAACAGGATAAACTTACAAAATTTCCACAAAATTTCGAATGGAAAATAGCACTCCCACAAATCGAAGTTTGACTGTACATCGAGGCAGCGCGTGCAGGCAAACATGACACGTTGGCGCACTTGTGATGGCACTCGTGTCCACCTGGCGCCCGGCGATTGCTGCAGCTGCAACCGGATGCGGAACCAGGTCCTTCCAGCTGGAGCCGGAGTGCCGAAAATAGCCGGCAACAACCGGCAAGCAAAGTGGCAACAAGAGTGACAGGCTCAGTCTGGGCAGAGAGAGAGTCGGAGGAGTAGGGGCTGGACGGAAGGGTTTCCAAGGCAGCCCGGCTGACAGGCGGCATTTGATAATGTCAAGCCCCAAATCAGCAACAGACACCGACCAGCTCAAGGACTCTGTGAGAGGGGGCGGTAGGAGCCTGGGGGGCGTGGCATGGAAGGGGCGACAATTGCACGTTGCGATTTCAGCCAGTTGCCACTTGGCCGAGCACACATGGCCATCTCAAGTATCTGTCTGGGCCATCGTCGAGTGCGGTCTGATGGCGAAACTAAGCAAAACTGATTTAACTTTTACTCATCTCCTAATTGGCGCTAAATTCGTCTCCTTTTTATTTTGTCTTTACAGAACAGTATCACATTTTTGTGGGCGATCTGAGTGCCGAAATTGAGACACAACAGTTGAAAGATGCATTCACCCCATTCGGAGAAATATCGTAAGTACAAGGGGAGATTTTATAAATATCCTAACATATATTTGTTGAAATATATATTTAAATGGTTTAAATAGAAAGATGATCGGTTTTCTCTAACTAGCATTTATTTATGTATATTCGAAATACAAATACAGTTGAAAGTGTTGAAAGTTAGTTTCTGAGTGTGGAAAATAGCTTCAAATTAACTTTTTAAATAGACAATTTCGGTATAACATGCTATTTATAAAGCTTTAAATTATTTCTGACCAATTTCTTAATGAAATTTATCAACTAAAATTCCAAATATACCATAAATATTCGTATATTTCAATACTATTGTCCTCTTAAATTGTTTAAAAACAAAGATAATCGGTTTTCTCTTACTAGCATTTATTTATATATATTTAAAATACAGTTGAAAATGTTAGTGAGTATCTTTAAATATGGAATATAAATAGACAATTTCTAAATTATTTCTGACCTATTTCTTAATGAAAAGATCAACTAAAATTCCCCAAAAAATACCCTAAATATTCGTATATTACATTACTACCCATAAAAACTTATACTTCACCATCATTGATATTTCTTGTTTTGGCCAGCACATTAACTCCAATCAAAGAGCATTTTGCCACACTTGTGCCAGCCCGAGCAAATTGTTAAATAAACAAACAAATGGCAAATTAAGTCCCCTCGACTGGCCCCCCTCCCGCCCTCCCCCTCCAATTCGTGCCCCAACTCGGCCAGCAGCCTATCTGCGATTAATTTATGAATAATTAGCGAGTTGAGGGTGCATGTCGAAGGAAACCGCGAAATGCTGTGCCACAGCAACAGAAATTTCTCATTTTTCCCGGCTTTGCTTTTGTTTTTCTGTTTCAGCTGGTTTTTCAAAAAGCACGAGTGAATGGACCATAGAAACAGGGAGGGGATGGAAGAAGGAGAAAGAGGAAAGGGGGATTCGGAGGACCCAGGCAACGGGCAATAAATTAATAATTTAATTTTCGACTTTTTTGTTTGAGCAGCAGCAGAGAGAGGCAGGGGGAGATCGTGGGTAGCAACAACAAACTGCAATGGGGACCAGTTGAAAGCCACAAGCAGCTGTCGACGCCGGGGCAAACAAATGCCAGGCGAGTGGCCCAAAAAAATATTAGAGCAGAACAAGTGAAAGCAAATAAAACTGATTTATATACACACACCCCTGTGCAGGTAGGATAGGGTAGGGTGCTCCCCCTATATATATATATATAAGAGGGGATATATATATATATATATTTATGTGGCGCCCGCTTATCGGGTCAGTAACCAAAAAAAGACGTCGTCCTGGGAGCAGCGTGTTTCGCAGGCTTTTCATTTGCCACTTCCTTAATTAATGAGCATCAGCAGCAGCAGCCAGCAAGCCTCCAACGTCTATTTGCCCGGGCTCAGTACATTTTCTTTTGAGATGCCCGCCGTTGAGCTCATTTTGCCAGAAACTATTTATTCGAGTGCAGGACCAAATGTACATTTAGCATTTTTTTCAAGGGGCCTGCCTGCCCTTTTGAAGTGCTGAAATGGTGGATTTTCGGGGCGCGGTTATGTCCCGCGGCATCCGGCGAATACCTTTTCGTCCTTCCGCATGTTTATTTTATGGGCGAGCGCAAATCTAGGAAATAATTACATTTTTCATCTACACCTGAAGTGGCCCGGAGCTCCCCTCTCAGATTTGCTTCTGCCTCGGATTCTGCCTTCGGGGGGCCTGGGGAGACCAAGGCCTGGCCTGGCTTCAAAGACATCCTTGCTCTGGCTGCCTCCAGGACATCCTTCGCCTCTTAATTTATTGCTCTTTATGCCTTGAGTGCCCGCGTGGGAAATAATCGCAAATATGTTGTCGTCTCCGGCTCTACCTACTTTCCATCATCAGGTTAACAGCACTCATGGGTGGATTTTTCATTTAGGAAGCTATATTTATACGGAAATTTCGCTCCCAGCTTTCCACTTGTTTTTAATTAACTGGCTCAACTTTTCCGAACAACAAAAACTTAACAACCTTCTAATAGAAAGGGCGTGTGGAAAATTGCGTATGATTTGTGTGTGCAACTGAAAGTTTTTGTGGTTTTCTTTGAGTCGGAGGACTTTCATTATGAAAGTCGATGGGTGAAAATGGTATTGAAATGGTGGTGGCGGCGCCGTTGAAAACAAAAGAATATTTAATCCACCAATTAATTGCTTGCCTTTGGCAACCAACTGGCCATGGGAAATCGGCAATCGGCAAACGGCATCAAAATCGCATTCACAACCGTAATCACTCTCATAATCCCTTCAAAATAATTAAGTCCCTTTGAGTTTCCAAATCAATCAACACCTCGTACTTAATCAAAACCGCCGAGCACACTTGTCCCACTTCCCAGCAGATAAACCCGATTTCCAGGGGCATTATTCTATATAGTTTTGGTCTATTCTTATTGCCGAGCGTTTAATGGACTGGCTGGCCAAAAATCCGATTATTAGACAATATATATATGGCAAAGGAGTGGCCATAAAACACATCGCCCCCATGGTTGTTTTAATGCAGCTAATTAATTATTCGGCTGGCCGAAAGAAACCACATTAAGCCCCCAAGGACCTCTTCCGTGCCGTCCAATTAGGGAAATTCGCAATCGCAAAAAGCAATCGACTGCAGCGGTGGTGCTAAGACGTTAAAGTGGTCGGGAATATGGTATATGCGGAATATGGAATATGGGCTATAGGATATATATAATACTCGTTGGCCACACACAATACTGAAATTCAATTATCCGCCTGCGGTGGGCGGCGCAAATTGCGTCTGCTTGTCGATGCACCCGCCGCAAAACCATAACCAGATACGAGATACCATATACCATATATACCAGATAGCCATGCTCCTGATTAATTACATGCAATGGGGTACCAACTTGTTTCACGAGCCGCATTCGAATCCGTATTGGTATTCATAAATAAAACCGAACCGAACCGGACCGAACCGGACCGGAGTGCTTGGATTGCTCGGAGAGACAAACAAACAAAGGCGTCGCCGTACAATGGCCAAATTGATTAGCGAAGGACATGGACACGTCCTGGCTATTGCCGAGCTGATTAGTTTGCTCGATATTGTTGCTCTGGCTCTCATAATTCAATTACATTTTTGTGCTGCATGGCTAACGAGAAGTTTGCCTGTAATTGGCAGCCCTTCTTACTGCCTGTTTGCTGCCTTTTCATTGTTGGCCACAAAAGGCTTAACTTGGCCTTTGTGCCCAAGTTTGACCCGTTCAAATTTTGAAATTTCCGAAGGGGAAAAGCAAACACCGAAAAAAATAACAAACATTATTTATAAAATCATATATTTTATAGTATATTTTCGATCAACAATCGCATAAATAAATTTCATTGAATTTATCTAAAAATATATTCATTATTTAAAAAATGTTTTCATCATCTGAAAATCGTTTAAATTAAATATCACAAATCACCATAAAATATACTAAAAAGTAAAATATACTCAGTAAATATTTTATATTTCTAAAAAATCTACACACACAAAAAAACTTTCTTGCGTCTTACGTGTAAAAGTCTTGAAGAGGTGGCCCAGAAAAAAAAGAAAAAAAAAAGAAAGCAAATCAACAAGATAATAGTTGATAGTTGCAAGAAGGAGAAAGGAGAAAGAAAGGGGGGAAATCGGAATGGGAATGGAAATAAACTCGCTCGCTATCTCGTTCGCTTTTTTTCGGTTACTTTTAATGACACTTGGGAAAGTTTTGATTTTGGTTTGCTGTCTACCATCTCCAGACTGCAGAGAGTTTCCCTGCGATTTCCCCCCCAGCCGACATCATTACGTTGATTTTTCTCCTTTTTTTTTGGGGGTATATAATTTTGTCGCCCGGTCTTAGCGACAGCCCTCGATTGGAGCGATGCTGAAAATGAGCAAAACTTTCAACTTAATCTATTCAGAAAGTTGCCTCGGCTCCAGCTTCAGCTTCAGCTCCAGTCTCAGCCCTTTTCATAAACTTCAAAATGCGCTTGTGCACGTCGTCAAGTTGTTTTCTCCTTGCTTTCTCTCTCTCTCTGCTTTCTCCGGATTTTACAGTTCGACTTGCAGCGCCAACTGCGGAGAAACGGAAACCAATGATCGGCGACAAGTGGGCGGCGGAAATGGGTGGGGAGGTGTTGGGAAAGTTGGGGAAAAGCGGGCCGCTGCTCTCCTCGGTTTTTCCCTCTAAACTCTAAGTTTAAGTAGGCAGCGGCTTTTGTTGCGAGGCGGCGAGTGACAAATCAAAATCGCATTCAAATGCGACGCGGCGTGCAGCGGAAGTTAATGCGAAAAACTTTTGCCCGAAAACGCGCACAATCAGTCAAGCATCTCCTTGGTTTTTCCTTCGCTTTTCCTCTCTCTGACACTTTTCCAATCCTTTTGCCCCTCTGCTCGCCGCGTAATGTGAAAAATGGGTCTTGGCAGTTTGTGTTGCAACCGCAAAAGCCTGACACTTTTTCATGCCGCCTGCCACGATTTATATTTGTGGCAGAAGTGTCAGAAGTTAGACCCAAAAGTTACGTATCGAGGAAATCGGTCCAAAGACTCGACTTTAAAGCGCCACTCAATGCAAATTAAGGCAAATTTAAATAGCGCTACGTAAACTTTTTAATATAATTTTAATGGCCGCGGAAGTTGGCACAATCATTAAATGGCCAAAACCATTTTCGATTTCAATTTGTACAGATTTTGTATCAATAGTCCAGGTTTAATGTTTAGATAATAGACAGAGGGGAAGCCAGCCTTGGGCATAAATTTATTTAATTTCATTTTATGGTGCGGCAACTTTGTGCCACTGCTGTGTGGCAACTTTTCACATAAATACGCATTAATTCATTAAAATTGACAAAGGCGAATCACGAGTGCCAAGCACGGTTGGCTGCCTTTTGGACAGTGTCAGTGCCAAATGCTCAACTCAATGAGTGACTGAGTGAATGACTTTCCGACACACAGACAGACAGACAGACAGACAGAGTGAATGAATGAATAAATGACTGACTGACGGACTGACTGACAATGTCCTGCGTTTTGGGGCCAACTAAACGGAGCCAAAACAGTTTGCAAAACGGCGCCCCGCAGCGGCTAAATGTATATAAATAAAAGTGCTTCAGCCGGGCGAAATGAAGAGCAGAGAGCCAGAAGAGCGGCGCCTTTTAAAATTAAATCAACGGAAATAAAAGGGACAACAAGGATAACGCCGCTTCTGCTGCCGCTGCTGCTGCTGCGGCGGCAGGACCCCACCGAAACTTTTTTATCGCGCCAACAAAGCCGCGCCAGAAATTATGCTGCAATGAAGACGACGACAACGAGGAGTCCTGCTCTCGGTTGGCTTTTGGTCCTTGGACGAGGGGCGACAATTTTTGGCTGCCGCTTAAAATGGCACTTTGGCTCCCTGTCATTTGCAGGCAGCGCGGCACAAATTGAATTTAACTGCAGTTTCTGGGCCTCTCGCTCTTGCTCTCGAAAATGTTTGAGCCGCTGCCAAAAAAAGGCAGAAGAAATATAAAAATAGGAACAACAAAAAATTAGGAACAAAAAAGAAAATCCCAGCTCGGAGAGAAGTCCGACCCTCTGGGGCCCGCACATATGTTGAAAGTTTATCACTTGGCCAAATAAAAATTTGCTACTCGGCCCGGCCTTGCTCTAAACTTTTTGGCTACAAATTTATTGGCAATAAATTGACTGCCATTAAAGTAAGCGAATAAAAAATGGCTGCCAACGCATAAATCCCCCGAAATAATTTGACAAAATGAGTCACACAGATTGAGTGGCCCCGTTTTTATGGCCTCCAGCTCCGCCATGGAGTCGCAGGTGCAATTTCGACACGGAAATGTAATTTTAAAGCACTCAACGACCTCTGGGGCAGCCCTTGGAATTTGATAGAAATTAGCAGGCCGAACGAAGGGGAAGCCCGAAAAAAATAATATAATCATGGACCAATAAAGTGGGATTCTGCAGAGAAAAAAATATCTTTTTTGTACCAACCAAATATGTATTATATTGTTGAATTAGAAACTAATGTATAGGCAATATTTTCGAACTTCTTTCTCTGAATTATGCGGTTTGAAATATTTTTTATATTATTAAAGTTCTTCTTAGCGATTTAAATTATAGTCCATTATTAACATTAATTTTCCATTTGTCAGTTCCATTTATTTACATTTTGCCCTCCGATTTTTTAACGAATTTTTCTTTGGCTATATTTTTTTTTTAGTTTTCCCTTGAGCATAAATCCTCGAGTTTTTTCCTCGGTGTGCAGCATGTACAGGTGGCTCTCCTGAGTGACACTCTGTGGCAGGATACCGGTAGAGGAAGTGCAAACAAGAGAAATCTAATCAAAGCTAATCCAACAAAAGCGAATGGCGGGCAATGTCAAGCGCCTTTTGTTTGCCCAAAGTGGCGTAAGCGCGGAAATTTGCTTGGCCAGACTTGAGATGGCCGCGTTGTTAGACATTTATTTAAAATACAAGCTATAAAATGAGCTGCCGGATGCGGATGCGGATACCGAAGGCCATGCAAATCTGCCACACAGTCGCGTTGGCCAAGTGTCGAGTGCCCTGTAATTGCCGGACAAAGGTAGAAGCCCCGAGGGGCGGGCTCAAAAGTATAAAAGATAGAGCCGGGAGAGTGGGGGGAATTAAATGAATTTGATTTACGTTTTTAAAGCCAAATAAACGCCTTTCAATTAAGTCGCAAGCAGCTGCCGTCGCCGTCGTTGTCCTCGTTGCGCAGTTGTCTCTCTTATTGACTTTGGCAGTGGCGCTGACAGGACGCCGTTCGTTGGCATTGGTCCTGGCAAAATACTCGAAAAACCACCGCAAACACCTGACGAGCATTCAGTCGATGCCCCAATGCCCGATGCCCCTCTGCCCCGATGCCCCTCACCTGCCAGGCTGCCTTTCATTATCATTCCGCTGTCCACAACCGACGTTTGCACAGAGCGCTCATACGCCCTGTTGCCTCGTTTCGCCTTTGTCGTTAGATTTAGCCCACGACGTTTGCACTTGGAGAAAATAAGGATAACAAGTATATGGAATTTTGGGAAGTAAATACCTATTAACCAATTTTAACTAGGAGATCTTAGGTATCTATTTTTGTACCATGTAAAAAAATATTATTTTATTGCTACGCATTTTGGAAAAGAGAACTTCTTAACGAAATATTTCTCAGTGCATGCTCTCAGCTTGTTGTCATTTCGGTACCGCCGCATCGTGTTCACTGATTTCGCTTGCAAATTAATGAGAAATTAGAGACAATGCCAGAGCCAGAGCCACAGAGGCAGTAGCCAGCAGTCCAGGATCCTGGATCCTCCTGCCGGGAGGCGATGGCCAGGGCCAGGGCCATTGCCATCGCCATCCTCTGGCCGCTTTCATCGTCGTAAAAAGAACATTTGTGCTAATTTAGAAAAAGGCAAATTTGGACAGGACTTCATTACGGGCACGTAACGGCATTGGCATTGCTTGGCCCGTCCCTTGTTTGATTGATTGAATTTGTCTGCGGGGCTGCGGGGTTTCGGATTGGGATGCCCGGTTGGAGTTTAATGGCCAGAGAAGCCATCCCTGCCATACATATTTAATATTTAGATTATTTCCTTGTCGATTGATATCAATTTAATGTGTTTTTCGGGGCACCCAACAAACAATTTGCATAATGTCTTTTTGATTTGCATTTAGTTTTCGGGGGTCCATCGAAGGGACAGACTCGACACACACAATTGGAAATTGAATGCATTTGAAATTAATCTTTTTCACTCAAATAGGCCCACTCCACTCAGTGTGACGCCAATTAAAATTAATTAAAACACATGAATGGCCATCCGACACGCCCCCATCAGACCAGGGGGCGGAGTAAGGTAGGGCCGGGTACATTTTGAAAAGATCCCGCCCCGTTTTGGTAGTGCGCTGTAATTTCAGATTAATTTGCATATTAGACCGCTGACATTTCCAACCGAACAACCGAGGACAGTGACATGTGTGTGTGTAGTGACGAGTCGATTAATTGCGTTAGATTATCCGCTCGGCACGCACTCGAACATAGGAGCACATACTGCACATACTCGTACTGCTGCCGAGAGGCGCTTAATTTGTGCCTTGAGCTAATGCCATTGCTCAGTTCTTTGTTGTTATTGCAAAACGCACGAAGGACATTACGATTCTGGGCTGTGCCATCAAACGAAATTATAATTGAGACCCGACCGCAGTGAAATCCTCGAGCGCACGCGCTCTAATGAAATCACCAGCTACAAATGACTCTCGAAGGATATTGTGTGTGTTGTGTGTGTGTGTTTGTATAGCTAAATAGCTATGCATGCCTAATGTCTGTATTTAACTGGGCATGAACCATGAGCAAAGTCTGCTCCCCAGCACGCTTGTAATTATAGAAACAACAAACCACCGCCCACTCCAAGGCACTCCACTCCAAGCCCACTCACACCAGTTAATAATCAACTTACGCATCAGAGCTACACGTTTGCGGGATTATGTGGAACTCCCCATCCCCAACCCATCCTTGATAATGTCAATTTGTCTGTGCCACATGGCCACGCGCTTTTTATGATTAAAATAGGTAATAAAATTGTGCATGTGCGGGTCTTTCGCCACTGTCATCGTGCGTATGTGCGCTTAAATTAATTAAGCCAAATAGAACACAAAAAAAAACTGAGGGGAAAGCCACAACAAATTAAATAAAAACCGGTGACAATACACACGACAATTCCCAAAATGCTGGCCAAATTAAAAGCCTTAATTTCATTTCCATATTAACGCAGCTTCTTGGAAAAACGCTTATTCGGAAAAGTATTAAGGAGCCACCTCATTACGGGGAAATTGTAAAGAAGTTGACTTTGCTAGGATAACCATTTCGCAGAAATTAATTTAGATTTAATGCCTATTCATCAGCATATACTTGTAGCTATTTTAAAAAATCACAAATAAAATAAGTAAATCTGAGCAAATGAGAATTTTGCAAGGATAAGCATTTCGCAAAATTCTAATAAACGAGAATAAATACCTTTTTAATACAATAGTTGTTTTGAAAAAATCCCAAATTACTCAGATAAAATTAAATAATCAAATCTGAACCTTGCAAAGCTTTATCTCCATTTGGAGTTTTGAAAAATATATGTGAGATCCCTTTCAGGGAGAGGAAGTTCCTGCAATTTAAATGTCTTGCTCCGTTACCGAAGTGTCGCCAGATGCTGCCAGTTCCCTGGCCTGATGAATTTGTTGATTTATCACAGACATCTAGCAAACACCTACGCACACATTCAGCAATCCCAGACACGGCATATGAATATATATACATATATATATATATATATAGTGTGGGTGTGCAACTTGCGAAGATTCTGCCAAATGGCGTGAATTTATTTTCAAGATGTAAGCAGATGTAGCCAGGGGAAGTTCATTGGCATCGAGTTGGGTAACAGCTGCTGCAGCTGTGTAACAGGATAACCGGTAGAGGTGGGGGGAAGGGGGCGGGGTAACTCGGACTTTGGCTTGTTCCACGGAAAGCAAATCGGATGAGCCGGAGAATGGCCAAGATGTTAAGCCTCGAGTCGAACTGATTGCTTCGTCCTTTCAACTTGCACTTGAGCGGAGCCAGCTGTGAAAGCTGGGCGGTAGCAGAAAAGAAAAGATAAAGTCATCAGATTAGTTAGTTTTAGTTTGCTTCCCATAAAGGACTCCAAGGATTCCGGAGTCTTGAGGATATTAATTCGCCACCGCACCTCCACTGAATGCCGTCTGAGTAATTATGTGAACGAATGCTCGAGCTCAGGTGGAAATCATGTTGTGTATTTCCGTTGCAATTGCGAAATTTTAAACTTGTTAACAGCAAATTGAAGTCATTTCCTGTTGCAGCAACAACAACAACAACAACAATATGTTGCGGCCGTTTTGCCGCACAGTGCAGCACACAAATAAATGAGAAAACCACAATGCAACAGCAACCGACAAAACACGAAAATACGAAAATAAGAGAAAAAAAACATAGAGAAAGGCATGGCACAAGGATACCCAGGACCAAAAAGAAAACAAAAATGCCAAAAAGGTACAAAGGCGGAAATAAACGTAGCAGGCAGGCAGGCAGCCAGCCAAGGACCAAGGACCCAGGAGCCAGGACCCAAGGACCAGTCCCCGAACAGGATAACCTGTTGACCACGTGCATACTGCAATTCAAGCCACCCACAAGCCGACTCAAACCAACTCTCAAGTCTTGCCGAAAAATGCCAAGAAAATTGCATTTTCCTAGGAACAAGGAGAATGAGCTGAAGCAGGAGCTGGAGCAGGGGCAGGAGCAGGAACATGAAAAAGGTAGCAACCACGACTGGCGACAGTGCAAAATAAGTAAAAGGCAGCTGGGAAATAAACTCCAACGTTTTGTGTTTGTCGAAAATAGGCAGAGGGAAAAGTACACTCAAAGAAAACTAGGAACTCGTAAGCACATAATAAATGTGCGTAAATTTAAACATCAATTATAAACAACACATTTTTTCGTATTTCAAAAAAGGTCGGAAAAAGTTTTGCAGATTAATTGCATTTAGCCATTAAAAGGATCGAAAATTAAACACTTAAAAAATTCGAAAATTAAAAACGTTGAAGTTTACTTAAATACTAGAAAGTTAGACCAATCTTTCTTTAATAAATATTAAATAATAAAAAACAAATTTTCCTATTGTGCCGCTTTTGTTGAAGTGTTGACTAAAAGGTGGCACAGGAGGGTTGATCAAAGGAGGGGGAGGAGGAGGGAGTGAAATGCGCGCATCGCGTGCTGCGAATGCAATTTTGGAGCTGCTGCACAACCACGCCCACTCCCCCTCCACCTCTCTCTCCCCCTCCACCTCTTTCTCCCCCTCCCCCGTCCCAGGCGGACAAATGCAATCTACAAACAATGAAATGAATTGTCAAGTGCAAACATGCCACTGACGTGCAATTGCAACGCGTATGCAACAAGCCTTCATTGGCTGCAATTGCCACCCACCCCATCCATTCCCCTCT
>JAJJHY010008598.1:21030119-21046072 GCA_021224005.1 Drosophila setifemur | reverse complement strand
CGCATTGCGAATTTATTTTGCATGCGGCTGGCAGTTAAAAAACACGCCAGAAATGCGAGCTGCTTAGGCGCTTCCGCTGGGCGACTTAACAAGCGGCCATCAGCCGTCAAAGCGAGCGATAAAATGTTGTTGGCCAACAGAGGAAAGCGGCCAAAATAGTGGAAGTGGTAGTGGGAGTGGGTGGAGGAGACGCTGCCACTTTTATGACACTGCAATTTGGTGAAAGCTGTTCGGGGTTCTGGTCTCTGTGTGTTGTGACACGATTAAAGGACTCCCCGGTCTCAGAGCTCGGGACTTCAGCACTCGAGGACGCTGGACTTTGTCGCCATGTTGTCCTTCTTGTTGTTGTTGTTATTGTTGCTGTGCTGTGCTGTTCTTTTGCCGCTGCTGCTCCTTAAAGATTTATGGTCCTTGCCGTGCACTTGCAACTCCGCCGGATATCCGGCATGACACGACAAGCAGCCGAAATGCATTGGCCGTAAACGGATACTTGGCAGTCGGCGATTATTCCCAGCCAGCTCTTGAGCAATTGCGTCCACTTCGAGGCCATCTATGACCACAATTTATACACTCAAGAATGTGTTAGAAAAAAAAAATGTATATAATACTGCAAGCAAATAATACAAAAAAGAAGGGGTTTAAATGTTTGGAATAAGTTCATACATTTATTTTAAAAATTTAAAGATGTGTGTTAAACATTCAGAGAAACAAAAATAATTAAAAGACCTTTTTTACTTGTTGTTGTTTGCCTCTATATTTTTTATCCTTTTTTTCCCGGTACTGGCTGCCTTAATCTGAACTTCATTCAAGATGTTTTTCAGCAGCCTTTCGGCTGACTTTGAGTTGGATTTTGGAAACGCAATACATAGGCCACAACAAGGGCACCAAAATGCTACCAAAAAATCCTGAATGCCTCCGCCCACAATTGTTGCTCCGAGTCTCGAAGTCTTGGCTTTTGTTGATTTGAACTTTTGTTCGTTTTTTTTCTTCTTATTTTTTTTTCTATTTTTCTTTGACAAGGGGCTGGCGAAGTGGGCATGGTCATGTTATCTTGTTGACATGCCGGACGTTGACATATCCATTTTTTACAAGCCTAGACAAGCTCACTGCTGCCCTTCCCCTCCGGCTTGGCTTGGTCATTCTTTTCCTATTTTTCCCATTTTTCTATTTGCCCGGACTTATGCTGGCTCTCTCCGGGTCCGAATCTCTGTCTGTGTGTGTGTGTTTGTGTGTGTATTATTGGAATAACAATGCCATTGGCCAAAGGCAACTCAAATACCAACAGCTACAATGTGGGCTGAAGGTAATTTATTATTTTTTTGTGACTTGATTTTCTGTTTTTTTGTGGGTCAATTCCTGTCCTGACCACCGAAAATAGGAATAAATCAATTTTAAATCACGTCATTATTAAATGACTATAAATGGAGGTGTGCGTTGTGAATGTGTATGTGTGTGTGTGTGTGGGTGTGTGTGCCGCACTCACACAACAATTAACACTTGGCCATTACTTCCATTTGCGGCATGTTAATTTGTTGCCACATCAATTGCTGTTGCCAATATGCGAGGCGAATGCACAAACACACGGCATGCACACAATCAAAGGCGACCCCCGTACACTGAGCGAAATATAGTAAAACTTCAATATTAAATGCAATATTGTGAATATGCTATTCAATATTATTAAAAAAAAAAAAAAATCATTTTAAATTGAACTAACAAAAAACTTGCAGAAACTCTAGTCGATTATTAAAAGAAATAAAACATCCTCCACCTTTTATGATATTTAAATTTACATATCGTTACAGTTGAATATATTTGAATTATATTATAATTTAAACTTAATGCTAAATTTTAAGCCAACATCTTTTGTAAATATTCTTTAATCAATAACTCAGCTTAAGACCTAGTCTCTATAGCTTTCTGTCATATTTTTGTCTTAAATAAATATAATAAAATTAATCAAAATTTGTTTATGTTTCAAAACAAGTTGTAGATTTATTTGTTAATATTTACAAGTAGGATTTAGTGGACCTTTGTTTGTAGGGTCATTCCAAATTAGTTTATGCTTTAAAACATTCTGTTTGCATTAAATAGATTTAAATTTAAATAAAAGGAGATGATTTTTATGTGAGAATTTATTGTAAGTGTATGAAATTTCTCTCTGTGCATCGATGGACACCCGGTTCGGGACTCTGGAGTCTCGGAATGCTTGTGTAACAATCTCACCGACAGCTGGCGCTGTTGCGGTTTGCAGCTACAACTATTACAACAACAACATGAGGCAGCAACAATAGCTGCTGCAAGGCAACTTGGCTGACAGGGGGGTACGATGATTGGAGGGGGAAAGGGGGAGGGTGCTGGCGGGTTGAAGGATGGTGGACAATTGCCTGACACTGGGCAGCTGCTTTATTTGCCCCGCACACGTGGACAAACCCGGACTCCCTCCTCTGGTTGCTCGTTGATTTGCCCCGGCCAAGTCAGACAAACAGTAGTGAGGACAGAGGAGGGGGGTTGGAAAAAGGGGCAGAGCGGTTGTGGGGGCGTGGCTGGGCGGGGTGGCAAACTGAAAGCTAGCGAGAGGCTGTCTACGGCCCAGCGGTCGAACAATAACGCTTGAGTGATTATGCAATTGACAGCTAAATCAATCAATGATGTCAACTACATGCCGGCAACGCACACACACACACACTCAAACATGTTTGTTTCTGGAATACAAACACACACGTGCATGTGTGTGTGTGTGGTAGCAAACTGGCGAAGCTTCCACGTTGTTTTCGACATTTGCAATTTTTTATGACAAAACTCCAAATTGGTACAAGTTGTTTTTTCCTGCTATTGCCTTTTGCTATTGATTGCCATAAAAAAAAGTTTAAGGCTTTTCCTACAAATTTGTTGCTGTACATTAAACTTTTCAATTTTTAAATATATTTCGCTTGTTTTTATGAAAGTTGTACACCAATATATAGCGATTTATGTTTTGGGTTGGATACTTGAAAATAAATATTCAAGGGAATTCAAATATTCAACAAACATAATTTTTTCGGTTTTTAAAATGTTTAAAATAATGATCGCTCTCTACGGGTTTTTATACCCTTGCAGAGGGTATTATAATTTTGACCAGAAGTTTGCAACGCAGTGAAGGAGACAATTCCGACCCTATAAAGTATATATATTCTTGATCAGCATCACCAGCCGAGTCGATTTAGCCATGTCCGTCTGTCCGTCTGTCCGTCTGTCCGTCTGTCTGTCCGTCTGTCCGTCTGTCCGTCTGTCGGTTGCTATGTAAACTAGTCCCTCAGTTTTAAAGCTATCAGGCTGAAACTTCGCACCGACCCTTCAATCTGTTGCAGTTAGTATATAAGTCGGAACGGCCGGAATCGGAACACTACATCACATAGCTGCCATAGGAACGATTGGGAAAAAGTGCCAAAATTTCCCCATTTTTTAAGATAATTTATTTATTTCTTGGAAAACTCTATTTAATAGCAATTTTAACATATTCTGAAAGTTTCATTAAAATCGGACTACTATATCCTATAGCTGCCATAGGAACTATGGGAAAAAATGGGTCATTGAGCATAACTCTGGTGTTTTTCAAGACAATTAATTCATTCTTGATAAAAACTGTTTTCATAGACATTAAAGCCTTTTTAGAAATTTAAAAATCCTAAAATAGGATTACTATATCCTATAGCTGACATACAAACGATTGAACGGTTTAAGAGCAACTAGCCTGCAAGGGTATTCTAAGCTTCGGGTACCGAAGCTAGCCTTCCTTTCTTGTTAAATAATATCTTAATCCCAAATTCTAACATTTATTTCACAATTTACAAGTACAAATTAAGTGTCTCTAACTTGCTACCAAATGCTGTCACTCGAAATGACAATAATAATGCTAGACAAAAATCAATGACAAATTTGATGACAAATTTGAAAGAGAGCTGTTATATGGTTACTGGTATCTGTATCCCTCAGATACTGGCGCTGATAGCCGGCAATCTGCAGATACCCACGCACGTTCGCAATCGAACATCGAGAGAGAGACAGCCCAAGATGATAAATATTTCATTTTTATGTTTCGGTCTGGCATAGAATGGCTCGTGTATCGATGACGTTTAATTTGTAAATATGATGAAGCTGATGTTTGTCCGCCCCACACCCCAGAGTTCGAGGAAATGGGAAATGGAAGCCTCCCGTAAGAAGCCCGTCTTCAATCAGGAAAAGTTTACCCTCAAGTTTACATCTCGTAAGCGGAAGTGTACGCTTTTGTGTGAGTTATTAGCTGAGGAATATGTACGAGTACGAGTATGTCCATGGAGTGGCTGCTTCCTGTTTGTTGCACACAGACAGTGGGGTCAAAATATTAAATTTCCCACCCAGCTAGTCCCGCCTCCACCTCCTCCTCCTCCTCCTGGGTAACCCTGTCGGAGGACTTCCTTTATCTGTGGCAGCACATCATCAATTATGGCCACCGGAAGTTACATTTTTGTCTATGCCATATCTTTATTTTGTTTTCCATTATGGAAGCCAAATAACAGAGAGAGATAGACCGCCGCCTAATGATTTGCGAAATGATCCAGCTCCTGCTCGCATTGAATAATTAATGGCAAGGACAATGGCAGCTTCCGGCAGGCCGGGATATGCAAAAATATACACGAGGGGATATATCATAAACATGGCTCTTGAAAAACAGCAAAGAATCGAATTGATTTCCATCCCAATAACGCGTGAAATACTCCTCTTATGCAAATCACGGGCGGAGACAATTTCTAAAAATCTGTTTACGAACGAGAACATCTGTTGTGGATATCTAAAATATTTCCCGACAAAGCGGAAGCTTCTCGGAGCTACTAAAGCCACCAGGACACCCATCCACTCCTTGCAATGGAATTTGATTTCACGTTTTGTTTTCCCTACTCGATTCCGTTGCCCATGGGGTTGTTGGATGGTTGGATGTTTAGATGGTTGTATGGTTGCAGTCTGCGTCTGCGATTCATATATCGTGCTTCAATAACAAAAATTTTTCAATATTTCTAACTCAGAAATACAGAGGCACTCGTACTCCCTCCCGTACACTCCCCACTAAGCCTGGCCAGGAGGGAAAAAGAGGATGAGCTGAGTTCCATTGCCGTAGCCCGGGCATTGTTGTTGCAGGATTAACAGGTTTTTTGCGTCGCGTTGTATCCCGTTTTTGTGTGTTGTTGTGTTCTGTGTTGTTGTGTGTTGTTCAGAGTTCAGTATTCAGGAGGATACCAGGCAGCCAGCCTGCTGCCTGCTCCTGCCTGCCTGCTGGCAGGATGCGTGTATTCCACAGCATATGTTGCTGCTGAGTGCACTGAAATTCCTTTCAATACCAAATACCAAAAATTGATGCCCGAGCACAGCTCACACGGCATTGCAGAGCCCGCTCCCCGGCATGCCGGCCATAAAATAAATATTTTCCCAATACAATAATGTTCGCAATAACATTATGGCCCCATCGCATCGAGCTGAAATTCCAATCAACTGCCCCAGAAATCACAGCCGCATTGGAATGCTCTTGGAGCTTGGAGCTTGCCACCGGACTTAATGATCGGTTGGAGGTCATTTAAAGCAGCTAAAACCAGTAAAAAATACTATAATATAATAATATTTCGATACTATTATTTTATTGCTTCTAATACCTATTTGATTAGCTTGAGTTTCTTTTAATATGTGTTTTCATTTTCTCGGAAAATGTTAAATTTAAATCTATAATTGGTTATACATTTTTTGTTGTGTTTCGATTAATATATTTAAGCAGAACTATTTTTATTTAATCTTAAGTAAATGTATTAAAAGTCTATTCAAAATATTACTAACCTTGTTACCTTGATTGATTGATTGAAGGTATCGCTGCCTTGGTGATAATAACTTAATATAATTTGTAATTTAAAAAAATTTAAATATCAAATATAAATAAGCTCAATTTTAGGGCTTGTTTTAAACCCTAGATTAGTACCAGGCGAACAGAAAAAACAGTAGGCTTATTTTGTTTTCTTTTATGTGGGAGGGGAAAGGAATAGTTACCTTCCTATTGGTCGTTGGTAAAGAGAAGAGATTTTAAAACAACCGTTACCCGCAGTGGAAGCACAAAGAGGGGAAGCATTAAGGGAAAGCAGTTGGGAACTTGCTCACTTGCTAATTTTTCTGTTGGCCTGGTACATTAACAGAAAGCTCCAGAAGGTCAACAAAAATGATTCCACTCAATTTAAAAAAATACAGCATACTTTTGGGGCTATATTAATATTTGCTATTGGGTAGTTTTGAAAAAATGTTGCATCTTTTGGGGATACTTAAATTGATTTGACCTTTTATGGCCGACCTTCTGTTACTTTATGTTCGCCTGGTACTTGCTTTCTGAAATCCCACACAATATTATCAAATTTGATCAATTATGTTGTTCGAATTTGTTGTAACGGATATTTGAACAAACTAATAGAATGGGCGTGTTCTTTGATTGAATGTACCATGCGAACAGAAAGCTCCAGCAAGTTAACAGCGATAAAATTATGTTACAAAAATCATTTAAGACTGTAGCATACTTTTGGGGCGATAATGAATTCGATCTTGATACAAAATTTTGCATCTTTTGGGATACTTAAAAATGAGTCGACCTTCTGGAGGTTTCTGTTAATGTACCAGGCCAACTGCTTCCCGTTAATGCTTCCCCTCTTTGTGCTACCACTGCGGGTAACGGTTGTTTCAAAATCTCTTCTCTTTACCAACGACCAATAGGAAGGTAACCATTCCTTTCCCCTCCCACATAAAAGAAAACAAATAAATGGAAATCAATTTGTTGTTGTAACGGAAATAATCTACGTCACTGATCGGAGTGTTTCGTTTATTTCAGCAAGTCAGCAAAGCCATTAACGGTTTCATAATCTATTCTCTTTAGCCATGCTTTTTAGGAAGAGAGCCCAACGGCGACCAAAGTTTTTTTTTTAATTATTCTCTTTACTCATGATCAATACGAAGAGAGCCCCATGGAGAACAACGGTTACCCAAATCTCCATGGATGAGAATCAATAAATCATGGAGATCAGCCTGCTGTTTTTTCTGTTCTCCTGTTCGCCCATGCTTAAAAATAAATTTAAATTAAATTAAAGTCGAGGACTTAAATGCAGATAGGGATCATTTGCAAGATCCTAGGAATCTCATTTAACTTTGAGAAAAGTTATAGGCTATAAACTATACTATAAAGTATACTACACTATATATAACTGATCTGCAAGGGTATTCTAAGCTTTGGATCCCGAAGCTAGCCTTCTTGTCTTGTTTGAAATATAATTGTTCCTCTTTTCTTTGAGTTACCCACGAATTAAATCGAGTAAAGAGTGCTCGACTTTTTGTGGAGTGCACGAAAGCAATGCCAAATATTAGCTACGTGCAGATAATCAGCACCCGGAGGAACACTCGGCCACCAAACCCATAAAACGGAGCGAAAAACAAGGAGCCACAAAAACCAACAAGCGGCAAGAAAAGCTGCTGCAAGGCACACAGCTTAACCGCCGATGGACAGACAGTCAGACTTTGGGGGGATTCCGGGGATTGGGGGGGATTGGGGCGGGGATTGGGGGCGGGAAATGCAACTCCCAGGTCAGTTTAGAGTTGAGAGAGGGCTAAGAGAACGCTGCACTCGAGTCTCCGCTAGACGTTGCAAAAGTCAGAAGCATAAAATCCGATAGCTTCCGCTAAGCTGGCTTATTCAAGCGTACGTAGGGCTAATAAAACATTTCTAAGGATTTCGCTAGGATTCGCTAGGGCCCAGGGTCGGTTCGGTCAGCGTGGAGATCTCGGCTCTCCGGTTTTATTTACGGACTTTTGCGGTGCCTGCTTGCTGGCCCCCTAGTGAAAGGTCACACTTGTTAACTTGTTGGCTCTTTAAATTATTTCTTAATTGGCCCAGGCAAGGTGGGCGAGGTTACTAATGAACATCCCTCCACGATTGGTGTTGAATTCAAGATTAAAGTGTCCAAGGAGCCTCAGCAGCTTATCTCCAAGGAAGTGAATCGCACAAAGCCCAGAATGGCAACAAACAAATTCAAAGACAGCCCGATGCTTATCCTTAATGATGCTGTAAAATGTTCTTCTCCTTTCGGGTTTTCTTTTTTCCCGTAACTTTATCTCACCCACTGGTCACAGTTTGGCTGGCGAAAAGTTTCTCTGAGTCCCCAGACCGGGGCAGGAGGCTGCCTTTTAGCCTTTCCAGCCTTTGCAGCCTCTCCTCCAATCCCCCGGAGCAATCAAACTTTCCGCAGCTAAAAGTAAATGTCTGGGGCATTTGTCTTGGCTTCGAACTCGCTTTTAATTGCTGCCAGCGCGCTCGGCTATCAATAAAACTATGGCCCGGCGATGTGACATGCAAATGGAATTATGCTGAGCCAACTCGGCTGTTTACCAAAAAATGGATAACGAGCCAAGTTGCTACAAGTTTTTAATGGACCGATGGCGGGGAAACAACGAACTCCGGGAGTAGGCAGCAAACTGCCGCATAAACTGCTGCAAAGATGATGAATTTTCAACGACTACGTAAAGTTGACCGCACTGAAAGCCACTCGAAATTTTGTTTTTTTATTTTGGATTTTTTTTTTCAGTTGGAGTGTGTCCGTTGTCGGTGTAATAAACAAACTTTTGAGCAAACTTTACTCCACTACTTTCGCATCGTCCGTCTTTTTTTTTTTTGCGCCAGCTTTGATGCTGAGTGGAGCATGTACGACAAGCCGAACACCAAAGGAGATGGAGTTGCCAAACACGGCACGCTTAGTTAGCCATGTAGATGGAGCCATGATGACCGGGGGTTTCGGGTCGCATCCAGTCCATTGACACGCCGGGGTCGCTCATCTTTGGCATCATTAAGCGCCGCTTTTGCGGAGGGAGGTGCAGGGGCAGGAGCAGGTACCGGTGCAGGTGGGGATTGCGGATGGAGTTGGCTAAGTGTAGTCGGGCAGAAAGTGAGTTTGTCAGTGTCCGAACTCCGGAGATACAATGGCTGGTACTTCAGATTTTACAACTGAACAGACGCCCTCTTAAAAACGTTTTTATTGGAAAAAAAATATAAAAGCAATAGTCAGATTTCTTTATTTGGGAATATTGATCGAATATAGTTAGTATGAACCACACGAAATATTTAAAAACCAATAAGCCTTGGGAGAATATATTAATACCAATTAATAACAATTTAATAACAAAATCCATATTTTAAATGAAGCTTGAGGCCATTTAAAAATAAATTTAATGGATTGGACTAAACTTTTGAGCTGGTAACAAAATCATTTTTTATATGTAGCTTAAATTTAATAAATTAGACTCAGCTTTGAAACTGGTTTATCAGGGCTTAATGCAGTTAAATAAAGTATTGATTATTAAACTATTTTGGTATTAATTTGGATTTAAAATATTAAATTCCATTTAAAGTATTTCACCACCTTAAAAGATACTTTTATTGAGTATCTATGCGAATTTATAGTTTAAAGGCAATCCAGTTTTTCGATGATATTTAAGTATTGCCGCAGGAGCTTGGCGTCGCCTTCTTCGTTCGCTTAAAAACTAATTAATCTAAATGGATTTTTGTTGTTGCATTTTGCAGTGGTGCATATAAAGCAAACACACACACACTCTCGCACACACACACACTCGCAGATACATACAGCCATGATAAAGTCGAGTTAACTGTAAGCGGAGCACTCAATGAAAGCGAAAAATGCTGAAGAGAGAGAGAGAGAAGCGGCGGGGAAAACCGAAGCGAACCGCAAGCAATTTGCATGTTTGAAACCGCCATTCGGCCCGCACCACCCAACCGCCACCCAACCATCCAACCTGCACCACCAGTACCCCAGCACCAACCCCCCATCCACTGGCCATCAACCACTATTGGGGGCAAACACGAAAGGGGCCGACCGTGTGTGGCATCATGCAGAAATCGGGGACAGCGTTAAAGTAGCCTTATCGCCCCGGCATCAGCTTCACTTGCAGCGAATATAACCAACATCCAACAACACCAGCAACAACAACAACACCAACAACTTCAATGTGGACAGTTTGAAGCAGTTTTATTGACGTGTGTCCGGGCGTGGTCACGAGGGGTTGGAGCCCTGGATTCAAGGAGATATATACGAAAGTCGGTGGTATATCGATAAGGGGTGCTGGAGGGGCTAGTGGTGGTGCTGATGGTGGTGCTGATGGTGGTGGTGCGACTACCATGGCTGTTGCGTTATAAATAACGCCCGCTTCATTGGTCGCTCGGTGGGAAAATGGAAATGCACTTCAACGTTTAGCCTGCGGCTGGCATCGGTTAATGGAATTTATCCGTTATCCGGTTGCAAAGACTTAAAGTTAACGGGGGAAAAGATTTTCAGCAATTGCTTTTGTCCATTTTGCCGGCCATAATTCATGTCAAATCAATGCCGAAAGGAAGAGGGTTATGCTATATCTTATATAATTTATTGAACAACGTTTGCGACCACACACACACACACACACAATCACACATGGAAAACTTTGTGGATTTGCGTGTGCGGCAACGGCGCCATTTTAATTTGATTTTTCCATTTTTTTCCCCGTTGTCTGCCGCCGGCGTCGTTTTGGCCATATGTGACAGGACTGACCATTTAAGGATTTTAGCTGATGAGAATCCAACTAAGCGAACGCAAATTGAATAAAAAGAATTGCCAAATGTCAGGCACATTGAGAACGGGCCCCAAAATGTAGGCAATGCTTTTTTTTTGGGAAATGGCAAATCAATTTCTTGTAAAACTATTTGTAAATTCCGATTGCGAAATCGGGGCTTATGGTTTCTTAAGCTGTGATCTCATTCAAATATGTTACATTTGAATAATTTCAGAATCGTTTAGTGGCATAAGTTCCAGGAAATATTTTAAGAATTAACGTTTATTTAATATTATTAAATTTCAAACATGTTTAAAAAAGACTTATTCAAAAGGTTAAATTGATGCAAAAAATTGCAAAATGATTATGAATATATCATTTATCATATCATATATCATTATATTTTTAATATACATATATTACCCAGTGATATATCTAACTGATTACTGCTTCACTCCATAAAGATTAACTTTACTATCCTTTAAGTCGGAGATCAATTTAGCAGTTTAAATACCCGCAGCTTTCAATAAAACAGTTTTGCCTTTCGCTTTTTTTTTTTGGGGTAAACCATGGCCGGCCATATTGTTTATTCCTGCTCCTTTCAAAGATCCTCGCATTGTTGGATTTTCAGAGCGCATTGTCCATGTGGGGATGCGGTTGTCTTTGTGCGGTGCAGCTGTTGGTATTTCTGCGTGGTTTTTGGCGGTTTTTCTTCGGTTTCGGTGGCGCGTTTTTTTCGCTCTCTCCCCTTTTTTTTGGCACATCGTTTATTATGCCAAGCGAGAAATGCAATATTTTCTCCTGCGCCGGTACGTGGCCGACAAAAATATTTACAATTTGGCAGCGTCCCTTCAGGAGGAGCTTCGCCACCGATGTGTGTTGCTACCACAGCGGCAGCTGCTATAGAAACGGAAGCCATAAAAGGAAGCGCACTCCATAAAAAAAGGAGGCCACACACCATTCGGCTAAGCTCAAAAGCGGCAACTTCAATCTTTGAATGTTTTATTTACTGCAAAATCGATATGGCTTGTTTTTTCCATTTTTTTTTCTTGTGCTCCATCTACGTGTGAAGGAGGAGGGCGATGGGGTTGAGGGTTGAAGGGTGAGCGGGCTTAACACACAAGTGCCAAGCGTAACGAGTTGCATGCAAATTTTCTCCGTTTTGTTTCCCCGCTTTCTCCTCGGCTGAAGTATCACCTCTGTTGCTGTCGCTCTGTCTCTCAAAGGGAAATTTCAATAGCAAAGCGATTGAGAGGGGAAACTGGCAACGGGAAATGTTCAGTGTCCATGGCAAATCACACACCACATAATTTTCCCGCTGCACTGCCTCCGGAGATATGTACACACTCACAGGCGCGCACGTATTCGGGCAGACAAACGCGTAATGGCTGCCCTGGAATTAGTAAGACTGTCGCCGCAGAGTCGCTTCCAGGATCCCCAGGCGCATTACGTATGCATGGCATTGGCAGGAGGATGGGGAGGGAGCGGGGGAAGCGTCGGGAACTGGATGTCGCATCCTATATGGCGAAAATGCCTGGACACAAGCAAAAGCCGTCTACTGCTCAAAAAACAAAAAAAAAAAAAACATAGTAACACAAGTCAAGCAGCCACAAGAGAAGCGATAGATGGCCGTCTATGCACTCAGAAAAAAATCAACATAAATAAAAAAGAACATTTATAATAGACAAAAAGCAGCCACAAGAGAAGCGATAGATGGCCGTCTATGCACTCAGAAAAAAATCAACATAAATAAAAAAGAACATTTATAATAGACAAAAATCATATAACAAATTAAATGTCATGTTTTTTAATGATCAATAAATTAATGGAAGAAGACTGCTTCATAATTCAATAAACTACTTTACTGACTTGCTAAAATGTTATCCAATTAAATTCGTAATTTCCCCAAAACCTAGTGCATTTTCTCCCAGTGCCGGATAGAAAAAGCAACAGAAATCTTGGAGTTGGGGTGACGCAGGTCTCAATGCTGATTGCGATCGCTGCCGGGTTGGCTATTTTGGCCTCCACTCCTCCTCCGGCTCGGGGTCCCCTGTTGATAATTCGAAATTTGTATTCCAATCTTCAAATTGTCTCCAAAATGGAATTGATTTTATGCAGATGAGCATGAAATTGTCTCAATGCGAGCTTTGCATGTTGGTGTAAATAAATGTAACGATGTCTCTCTGGGCCCGGGGACAAGGGCAAGGACGTGATGAGCACGGCTTCTCCTACCAATTCCTCTTCTTCTTCTCCTCTTTTTTCGGCCATGTTTTTTTTTTCGATTTCGTAGAGTGCATGCGGCATCGAAGATGCGACGTTTTACGGATTTGTAATTCACAGCCATCCTAGAGTCCGGAGCTCGGCATTCGGCATTCCGAATCCGCAACCGCATACATATTTCCTCCGACGAAATTTATTACTTAATTCTCTCGGCCGGCAGATGGCACTGGACGGGAAATCAAATCAAATAAAAGAACGCAGCCGCAATGAAAAGCTCATAAAATGCTCCAAGAAATCCACTTTAAATATTTGGCTAACCAGAAAGCCAGAAATCAAACTGCTACCCCTCGTTCCCCTCCCTTTCTCAATCTCACCATCGCATTTTTTTATTCATCCCAAAACTCAAACAATGCGCTCGCTTGCATTTCATTTGAATTTACAACTGTATTCGGTATTTGAAGGGGTCGGGGATTGGGTGGGGAGGAGGGGAGACTGTGATCGCTCCAAGAGGCGGTCCGGGAAATGGAAATCATCATCATCAACCATCAACCATCAGGGTTATCAGCGTGGAGCAAGCCAATAAAATGCAAGCACGAGACAAACACAAATCGAATAAAAATGCTGCTTGTTCGCTGGCTAAAAAATTTGCTGTGGAAATTCGAACCGACAAAAATGGGAATGGTAGAAAAAAACACTCGCAGCTCGCAGCTCGCTGCTCGTAACTCGTAACTGTGCGCAGTCAATAGACCAATGTGTAAACATGGCCAACAAAAATATTTCAATATTTCAAACACGCAACTCAATGACGACGACGACGATGGGAATTCTGCATGAGCCAGGCTCAAACTCAAACTCAAGCTGAAGCTGGAGCTGAAACTGAACTCCTTTCTCACTTACCGACTGGGCCAAAAGGAAATTGAAGGACAACCGCAACTCATTGATTTAGTGCCAGGGATTTTGACTTGGCTCCGACTTACTATATATATATTCCACATTCTCCTTCTGCATCTCAATTCCCTGCGCGATATTATCGCTTTTCATTTGTTTGCACTGCTGAGTAATTTGTGTTTGCCATTGTGCTGTTGATGTGTTTAGCATGTTCCAGCCCCGATCGCCCCGATTTGTAAATTATATGTCTGCCCCAGTGTGTGAGTGTGAGTGTGTGTGGCCAAGAGCGCGATGGGGCGCAGATAGCGCTCTTAAAGTGGCCAGGAAATTGCAAATTGCGGGTTTTGGTCGCTCCGAGTTGCGTACGAATGTAACGCCTTAATAATTAAGTTACGAGTCGATTCCTTGGCCAGGCTAAATGATAGTGTAGCCTTGATTATGTCTATATTGGAATAAAGCGGATAAAACAGACATGGGAACTGGAGAAATAAATTGTCATTGAAATATGTTCTTCTTACTTATTTTTACTGCAATCTATAAAAGAGCACTTATCAATTATTTAACAGTTTATATAAGTAAACAAATTTAATTTAATTTTGGTTAATAACAAAATTTTAATTCTTTTTTTATTTATATGAAACTAAAACTAAGAAACCTAAAATAATAATAAGAGCCGCATATTTACCACATTTCTTGTTGCACCACAATTTCCCCATTGGTTACCAATTTTCGTGAGATTTTCCTTTATGCCATGGCAATAATTTCCAATACTTGATAGCTTGAGAGCTTGAGAGCCCTATCTCTCTCTCCCCGTTATCAATGGCCCCGGCTTGAATTTCCCATTTCGAATATGCATTTCACTTTCGGGGGGAGGCACACAAAAATCTCATGCATAAGTTTATTTCGCAGAGCCAACTTGGAAGCGTCTATAAATCATCTTGCTATTTTAATTCAAATACAAAAGAATTTCCAACACATGGTATGGCTGGCTGTGCATTGTTGGAATAAACCAATTGCAAAGGCCAAAATAGCGAGGACTCCGCAACTAATGCGCTCAGCGCGCACCGCAAACATTCAACTCTCAACTCGGGCCCCAAAAGCAGATCGGGCCAAAAGCTACTCGAGTCCCGGGCCAAAGGCTTTGGGAATAAAGCCAAAAAATATATGTAGTACAAATAACCACATTTGTATGCGTGCTAGCAGGAGTGTCTGTGTGTGGGTATCTCTATGTGTGCGAAATATTTTGTTTAACGTTTATAGTTTTATGCACTTAAGTTAGAAAAATATTTTCCTTCTCCTCTGGTTAAATTTATTTTCGAGTATCAGGCACAGAGCTTAAGCCAAAAGCAAAACTTTTGCCAATATTTGTAAAAAATATATTGATTGGCCTTAGACAAGGGGCGGGGTAACAAAAAAAAAAGGAGGAGACTCCTCTGAGCCCACACACACACACATGCACACATGCATATATCCTACTTATGCAAATGCATTTATCCTTTCACAAGGAGTTTCTGGATTTTCCAACAAGAAGAATTTTCCTTTCTGACTATTTATTGATATTGCAATAAGTAAATAATACCAAAATATAGTTTTCCATAAGAAATATGATTAAAAAAAATACAAAATAAATATAAATATATATATTAAAATCACTTTGAAGGGTAATGAACATTCAGCTTAAGATACTCTTGCCATTTGCATCCACCCGACATCGACTTCGTCGCCCGATTCTGTGGGCAAACATTGAGCTGCCACGCCCCCAAATCCCAACGCCTACTGCATACGGAAATTTGCCAAAGCTTTTTCGTGCACGATAACAACGCAGTATGTGGCAACGCAGTTTTGAGGACCATGCTCGATGCTCCTCCTCCACGGAAATCTGCCGGCTTGCCCCGGCTGGAGGCAAAAGGTTGTGTTTGTTTTCTGTTAAATGTTCAAATATATTATTGCAGCCCCAAGATGTGGAGGGGGAGAGCAGGAGGGGATCGGAGTGAATCGGAGAGGAGCTCTTGCAGACATTTTCGAATTCGTATTTACATGCAAGCAGGAAATTGTACACCCCCTCCGGACGGGGCGCCCATGTTGTTGCTGTTGTTGTTGTTGCTGTGTCTGCATGTTAAAATATTCAAACAAAAACGTTATGAAAATATGAACTGTGATGTTTATCGATTGTGAAATATGATATTCTCGGGGGAGTGGGTGGCAGGGGAGGGGGGGGG
>JAJJHY010008598.1:21011930-21026983 GCA_021224005.1 Drosophila setifemur | reverse complement strand
GGGTTTCAGGGGGCAGAGCCAATTTTCGAACTTTGTCGATTAGTTTCGATGCAAACGCAAAAGAGGAAGTAGCAAGCAAATGCACAAACCCACTAACAAATCCAGACCAAATGGCAAACTCAAATATTTCAAATTAAGTTTCTCGACATGCGTTTTGTGAGCACACACACACACACTCTCATACGCCCTAATCCGATACGCCCCCTCTTGGCCTTGCAGCTGATTTAATGCAAATTTTATTTATGCGAAAAGTTTTATTAAATTTTTGTGCAAAGTTGATATTTCTGTGTGGTTTTGCGGAAATTGAAAAGTTATTTTTCCGAATGCCTCGAATGCAGCACTGCAAGCGGAAAAGGAAGAAACAGTTTTCTTTCATTCAGCACTTCCGTTTTGCCAATCGGCAGGACTTTCCATAGGAAATCCAATGCCAACGCATCTCGCAAAAAACATTAAGCGCAAATTGTTTGGCAACATGTTTTAAATAAACACCAGAATGTCTTCGTTTTTTTTTTCGTACTTTGGGCTGCCACCGCTCAGAAGACGCATACAAATTGCCATAATTTAATAACCATCAAGGCAAGCTGAGCATTTGCATGAGGAGCAGGGAGCAGGAAACTGGGAACAGGGAAGAAGCTGCCTGTCTGCGTGTCATTAACATCATAAATCACAACAACAACAATAACAATAAGAACAACAACAACAGGACCGAAGGCATAAACAGCAGCGGCAGCAAGTACAAAAAAAATTTACGCAAACATTAAACGCAATAAACATGTCGATGCCAGAGGAGAACAGGAGCACTTCCTGCACAGGAAAAAAATAATTTAATATTTATTTTATTTATATCCCAAATTAAACATTAAAAGCGAGGGTGAAAAAAATATGTGTCTTCTAAGACATGCACTTTTCGAGGGACATGGTTTTTATATATTGTAATATAACAAATACATTTAACTGAAGAATTAGTTGAATCTCTTAAAAAAAAGGAATTTTCTCTGAGTGCATCTTAAGCGGCGAACCGAAATGCTAATGTCTGCCATCCTCGTTGGAGGCTTCTGTTATTGTCACACATCCGAGGAACATTAACATATTATTGCATACTCACAACAAAAAATGGGAGATCGGAGCAAAATAAAAGTGCAGAAAAGGGAGGAAAAGAAGAAGAATTGCCGGCTGCTGCATCTTGAGTGGCTTTTCTTCTGACACAAACCTGATTTGCCACCGTCAAGGAGACAAAGGCAGGCTCAGGGCCAAAGCTGCATTTAATCGCATTACTCCTTTTTCTACGTTGCTCTGCGTTGCTCTGCGTTGCCTTGGCTCCTTGCTGACAGATTTTTCGTTGTATAATGCACTTAAATTTATTTAAAAGTTGCCACAACGGAAACGGCAACGGCGGGGAAAACAGGAAAAATGGGGGAAAAAGGGGAACAACGGGGCAAAAAGAACGACAACGAGAACGAAAACGAATTGACAATGTGTGCAGCGAACAAGATATAATGTCGACTTCCCGGCCACGCCCCCAACGCCCCCGCACATTCTTTTCATCATCTTCTTGTGCAGTTCATTGTTGCATTATTATCATTTGTTCTTATTGTTGTCGCGGCGCCCAGAATGCCTGTGGTTAACCCAACATCCGCACCATCCGCACCACCCGCACCACCGAACCACCCATCCGGCAGGCTGTTCTGATGTTTCTTTTATGATTTCCACTGCGTGGATGCCGTCTCTGCCATGTCATGTGCATGTGCACTTAAATTAAAAAGCATTCCGCATACATTGGCCCTAATTTGCACAGCGCTGCATCTTGCATCAGTCCCCGAAAATATGGCAAACTTCGTCAATAAACCAAGAGATTGATTAACCAGTTGGATGAAGGACTAATTTAGTAGTAGCAAAGGTACTCCGATTTTATTGATTCTTTTGTGTTAAATTCAAATTTATTCCAACTGATTAGCAAAACATTCGGAAATAATTCAAGCAACTAATAATTGAACTAATTGAGAAAAATAAATAAATGAACAGAGGCACTCCTACTATATACTATATAGTTATGTTATTCCCCATACATTTTGTATTTTCCCTTTTAAATTTTCAATTTATTTAATTTCAAGGCAGGCAATAAATTTGCTGAAGCGTACAAAACTCGGTTATAAATATAAATGGCCTGGACATTCATTTTATGCTTTCCATAATAATTCAGGAACTAGTGATTTGAGGGCCATGTATGGGTAGGGACCAATCCCCCGGACTACTACAAACTGCCTACACACGCATAAGCTGCCAGCCCGGAGGCAGTAACTATAAAAAAAAACCATTCAATTTGGGGGGAGCAGTCGGGGGAAATGGGGAAATGGGAAATGGGAGGAGTGATTCGGGGAAACAACAACAAGAACGGCCCCAAGCTGACATACATAAATAAATCCCATGGAATTATGCCTTGACAAAGATGCGTTCTAGCGTGAAATACTGATTTTTTGGTCAACAACTCCGCCCCCGGACCGAGAACGAGACGTTTTTTGATGTGTGGTCAAAAATCGAAAAGCGTTTGGGCCTAAGCGGAATGAAAACTGTTTTTACCGTTGACTGGGCCAGACAGATTCAGATTCAGATTCAAAGATGACTGTGGATATTTCGGCCGCCTTATCTCCTCCGTTCGATGGCCACATCATCATCATCATCGCCATCATCATGGACATCATTATCGTCGGGGTCCCCGACAAATGGAAGCGCATTTCCACTGAGCAAACGATTTGCCACTTGAGTTATTTTATAAATATCAAAAAATCATCATCAGAACTAGCAGAGGGAGGATGGAGTGGGTCCGGAGTTCGTCTTATCTCCCGGCAGCTTTAATATTAAACTCAGGGCCGAGTTGGCTCACCGACTTGATACTTTCACGCTTATCTAAATAGCCACGTTAATGAATCTGACCGAAGAACAAAGCTAAACCGGCTTAGGAGTTGGCCAGGGAAAACCTTTTAGCCGACAGAGGAAAAAGAACGGGCCAGCACTAAATACTTGGCGTCTGCTACCTTTTTCCCAAGACAAAATGGTCACAAAAAAAAATGGGAAAGGAAAGGAAAGGCAGGACCTTCTTATTTTCGGAGAATGTGTCAGTGGGTTTTGTGTGTGGGAGGATTATCCCCTTTTTATGTTCGAGTTTGCCTTTTTCACTCACCTTCTTTCGTTTTTGGCCACAGTTTTTCCCTTTTTCCGTTTCGCACAAACCATTTCCTTATTGTTTTAATAAACATTTAAAATGTCTTGCTCTCGGCTTACCGTGTATATATATATATATGTATATAGAACACACAAAAAACCAGCAACATGCTGCCCCCATTTGTGGCAAGTGGGAATGGGTATGGGGGATAAGATAAAGGGCTCGATCCCGGCGAGATCCACATGAAAAGTATGACAAAACCCTTTTAAGCCACTTAAAAATTCTTCAACTTACTTTTGCTTTTCTTCATTCGCTTAATGAAGGTATTTCGCCTTTTCGGTTTTGTTTTCCCGTTCACTGGGAAAACTTTGGACTCCTCCCACTCCGGCTCCTGCTCCCTAAAACCACCGGACTCATTTCCGTTTCAGCCAAGGTCCGCAGCATTAAAGGATTCTGCGCCTTATCAAGTAATCAATATTTACAAAGGACCCCCAAGTCCCAGTTGACTTTACACAAGTTTCGCCAGCAAATTGAATCTGTACGCAAAATGCTCTTAAATTTTGAGTGTCGCGCTGAACGCTGAGCTGAGCTGAGAAAAGTTTTTTGTGCCATCCATGTCCATGAAAATTAATTAACTTATCCCGAAAGCGGAAGTTGTCATTTAGGAAAACTCTCCAGCGAAATGTTCGTCGCGTGTCCTACAATCAAAAATAAAAATACTTCGGCTGAACTTTTAATCAAAGGCGAATTAATTTGCCAACTGAAACTAGAACTAGGCAATGTTAATGGTGGTTGCCACAGCGACAGACCGGAAAACGATTCAAGTTTTCCTCCTATTAGCTGCAAATTTGCCATTTGCCATTCGCCATTCACCATTAATTAATTTCACCCCAAAAACAACAACAACAACAGCCATAGACATCTCCGACCGCACACACACAAAGAAAATATGTCGCTCCAACTGCCAATGAGCCAAATAGGCTAAATCCCAAATGAAAACAATTCCCATTGTAGTCGTCCTGCCATAGCTCCGCAATTAGCCGAGACATCCTTTTGGTTTCGATTTGGGTTTCGGTGCCAGGAGTTTCATAAATAGTTTGGCAAGTCGTAGTGGGTGCCATATTGCGGTCGTCGAGCCTCCACTTGAGCAAGATGAATTGGTAAATTACTCGACAGACTCTTGAGCGACGGAATTGTGTTATAATCAACTCATTAGGGGTGTTGTGAACATTTAGGGTTGCTATTTACATTTCTTAATAGGGGAATTTGCTGTAAAACAAATCGATTTCTATACCAGATAATCATGGTTCTAGTTTTAAACTGCTTCTGGTTAAATTTTAAAAATTAAATGAAACTATATTTTAAGGGATTTTATTGTTAAGTTTTCTATGTTCCCTCTCTCTCTCTTATCTTGCCTTTTATGTTTTCTAAGCAATTTACCACCAAAATGATTGATAAAGTTTTTTGGCTTCAAAGACTTGTCAAAGCTGGGCAAAAACTGCTCGACCAAAAATGTCCGTTGCAGCCAGGACAAGTTTTTGTGTGTGTGTGTGTCGTCTGGACTTGGGCATTGCATTATCCACGGCCAAAGTTACTCTAACAACCTCTGACCCCCTTTTGCCCCCCTTTCCCCTCCTGTAATCCCAAAAAACACACACATGTGGAAAAGCAAGCGTTTGTTAAGACAATTTCCATTGACACATGCGATTGCAATTGGAATTGGCGAAGAAATCGAAGAGAGAGAACTGTGAGGACTGCACTTGAAGTGTCTGAGTCCTTTGATAAATCCTGAATGATGTGCCGCCTCCCGCAGTGAAAAATGGCAAGTTGGAAATTTTTGCTTAAAGCTGCAACTAAAGTAAATGGTGAAATATTTAAATTACATTTCATGCCCGGCGGGGAATCACAGGACTGTGGCATTGTTTGCTACTGGACTTGTTCTTGTTGCGGTTGATATTGTTGTATGTGTATGTTTTATTTGCAAGTATGTGTGCGGATGTGTGTATGTGTGTGTTCGGGTGTATGCGTGTGCGGCAATCAACGATGCGTATCGCTTAAAAAATGTAAAATTTATAGTTTATGCAAATATGAAAAATGCAACTGGCAATGCATAAAAATGCGCACGCACGCAAACTGAGCTACTTTTACCCGCGAACAGCGCTCACTTCCACATACACAGGCACACACACACAGATACACTCGCACACACACACACACACACACACACACACTCTGCACACATGCAGACATTAAATTATGGCCAAAGTTGGGCGACAGTTGCGTGGTTTATCGCTGACGGGGCAGGCACTCAATTGTTGACTTTTGCTCAAGTGGATAAATTACAGGCCCAAGAAAACCAATACACAAGAATTTATGTTGCAAGGAATTTAAAGCATTCCGTGGGGGATTTCCCATACATACATATTGTACGTGCCCCTTTAGCTATATATATTTAAATATATTGAAGGTAAAGTAAACTGTGGTAAATAGAAAAGTAGTTAAGTGAGACTTAAATTAATAATAATAATTTATTGCAGAAATCTTAAAATAAAAGGAATGGGTTTTGGTTTTATAGTATGGCGTGGAAAAGTAGGAACTGAAATATTCAATAAATAAAATTTTCCAAAATTCAATTCAAGAGATACTTGCCTAATACATCACATTTTCAATTATAAATATATATGTGTGACTTAAATTAAATATTCAAAATTATTGAACTATGAAAATGTATTTGAAAGTCAGAAAACTATACTTTTTAAAGCCTCCAGAAATCTAAAAATAAAGAGAATATAAAACTAGTAGTGAAAACTAGTAACTGAAATATTCAATGAATAAAAATTCAATAAATAAAATTTAAAAAATTATATTCAAGAGATTCTTGCATATATATATCACAATATAGATCACAATTTAATTTTAAATATTTATTAGAACGGAATGAGGCAATGTATTTCTGCTTGAATTCAGAATCCCAATTAATAATATACTTTAAAATGTAGATTACACCTAAAAAGTGATTATAGAATCTTAAAGAAAAGTCCGATTTATTTGTAACAGCTGTTATTTTCAATAATTTAAACTCCCCAACTAAGTATAAACAAGAATTTAAAATCAAAATACATATGAACGACTCTACTGATAATCAAAGAAATAAGCTTCGTAGCCGCTTGGCAATTAAAGGATCTCTCTCAAGCAAAATGGGCTCTTGTGGAATCTGGCAAAGTTTTCCCAAGCTCTCGATGGGAAATCGTCGTTTTTCAGCCGGTGCACGTCATCGCTGATTTCGAGCGTTGCACGTAGCCCGGCCACAAAGAGTAGGAAAATTAATGGAAAAAAAAAGGAAAGGAACGACTTGGAGGTGGTGGGTGATGCCTAGTTACAGTTGCTGCCAGCCACAGCCGCAGTCACAGCCAGGTCCGGATTTGAGTTGCCGGGGTGTACCGGGGCGATACGGAACAAACGGGGGATCGGGGTCCGGGGATTCTCCATTTAAAGAACGTGCAATGAGCAGCTGCAACGTCTGCAGCGCCGCAAATGCCATTATTGCATTGCTTTAGAGCTGCCACCGCTCGGTTTCGGTCTTCGGTCTTCGGTCTTTCGGTGCGCCGCAAGTAAATTGCTATGAAACGCCCACCACACACACACACACACACACATACTCATTTCAGTACACACACCTACATACTTCTATATGTATATAGAAAGCAGACCGGCTGCATGCAAGACCTTCTGGCAGTTGCAATCATTTCGGCATGAATCACGTTTGATACGCACGAATTACCTTTTATGCGAAATTGAAATTATAATTTGTGCACGGCCTTGTAAATGCTACGTATAGGACTTTGCCCCCCTCCCCTCCCCTTGAGTCCTTTTTTTCCTTACCCCCCCTTGTCTGCTCCAAACTGGCAGCCAAGGAAATCAAAGAGCAGCAACAATGTCGCCTGCTAACCACAAGGAGCAACTTTCCAGCCAACGCGATTGTTTTGCTTTTTCACTTTTTTTTATATTTTTACTGCTTCTGCACTTAGGGAAATTAATCAAATTTAAATGTTTTGAAATGAATTATATAATTTTTATTGTTTTTATTACATACATAAATAAAGGACCAGCAAATAAAAATATATGAGTATCATAATTCATAGCTTTGGATTTCCATGTCTAACAAAAAGGATTTCAGAACTACACATTTTTTTTTTTAATTTCTTGAATTATTCTCTATCGGAAATTATTAAAAACTAATAATGAAGAGTCTCAACTATTTATTATATTTATTTCTGGACATAAAAATGTTAACTTAAAGTATTTTTAAACACCTATAAGATAATGTTGTATATAAACGATCCCTTTTTTCGAGTGTCCAGCTGCTTTCTCTGCGTTTTTGTTTTAACACTTTCTGAGCTGGTTGTTTATAAATTTTTGGTTTGGCCTCGCCGTAGAAACAACAGACTTGGGCGGAGTCTTAGTAGCCGCTGTAAGCGGCTTAAGCGGCTAGACAAACCCGCGCAAATGGCGCTGGGCTTTTAGCTAATTGCTCTCTCCATTTAATTTGGCTCGTTGCAGGAGGCGGAAACCGCCATCACGGCTATGAATGGCCAATGGCTGGGCTCGCGCTCGATACGCACAAATTGGGCCACACGAAAGCCGCCGGCAACCAAGGCAGACAGTGAGTACCGCAAGCATGCCATCAGAATCTATATCCCCCCACCCCGATATCCCGACATCCTCATCCCCATCCTCATCCGCAACCCCCACCCCCATCCCCCATCCCGTCATTGTCATCGCAATGTTAATCCTCGCCCATTGCAGTGAATGCCAAGCCGCTGACCTTTGACGAGGTCTACAATCAGAGCAGCCCCACCAATTGCACTGTCTACTGTGGCGGCATCAACGGGGCTCTCTCCGGATTCCTGAACGAGGAGATCCTGCAGAAGACCTTCTCACCCTACGGCACAATACAGGAGATAAGGGTCTTCAAGGACAAAGGATATGCATTTGTGCGGTAAGAGAACTGGTTTCGAACAAGAAAAGAAGGCTAGAATACCCTTGCAGACCAGTTATATAGCTGATAAAGCCGATTTTTGTATATATGCTCTAGTGCCTATGAAAAGTATTTCAAAGTTGAGCTCAATGATTAAATTAACTATTAAAATTATATATAGTTTATGGTATAGTTTATAGCCTTTAACTTTTCTAAATTAATTGAGATTCCTAGGATCTTGCAAATGATCTCTATCTTCATTTAAGACCTCGATTTTAATTTAATTTTACTTTATTTTTAAGCATGGGTTTTGTTCTGTTCCCCTTGGCTCAAATTTGTCAACTTTGTATGGGATTTCAGCAAACAAATACCAGGCGAACAGAAAAAACAGAAGGCTGATATTGATCATTTTTGTGATCTCTTTTGTGGAGGAGGGGAAAGGAATTTAAACGTTCTAATTGGTCGTAGGTAAAGAAAAGAGATTTTAAAAAACAACCGTATCGTCCGTTTCAACCGTTTCAACCGTTTGGGAGTACATTGAGTGGGAGAACATTGAGTGCGATCACATTGAGTGCAATCACATTGAGTGGAAGCATATTGAGTGGGAGCATATTGAGTGGGTGCAGTTGGGTACTAGCTGCTGTTTTGTTTTTGTTGCTGCTGTTTTTTCTGTTCGCCTGGTACATTAAATCAAAGGAACATCCCAATCAGAGACTCAGTTTAAATGTCCGTACAACAAATTACAACAACGTTATGGAGCAAATTTGTTAATTTGTATGGGATTTCGGGAATCAAGTACCAGGCGAACAGAAAAAACAGTAGGCTTATTTTGATTATTTATTTGTGTTCTTTAATGTGGGAGGGGAATGGAATATTGTTCAAAGGTAAAGAGAAGAGATTTTGAAACAACCGTTACATGCAGTGTAACATTGAGAGGAAGCAGTTGGGAACTTGCTGACTTGTTGCGGTTTCTGATCGCCTGGTACATTATTTTAATGGAACATCCCATTTTGTGATTTAGTTCATATTTCCGTAACAACAAAATAATAAAAATTGATTGCTCAATTTTGTTGCAGTTCAAAAAGCAAGTACCAGGCGAATATAAAGCTCCAGAAGGGGAACCAAAATTATTCCCCACAATTAAAAAAGTGCAGCATACTTTTGGGGCAATATTAAATTCGCTCTTAGGTAGTTTTATAAAAATGTTGCTTCTTCTGGGGGTACTTAAAAATGTGTGAAGTAATGACCTTCTGGAGATAATTAAATTGTATATATATAACTTATATAACTTTCAGATAAAATTATAATTCCCTCTGCAAGGGTATAAAAATTGAAATTAACTTTAATTAAACTAATGGAAACTTAAGGCAATACAAAATAATTCACAGAATGCTTTATGTACTTAGAAGGGGGGTATTTATATAATTCCTTATTTTATTTGTTTAATAAGAATATTTAAAAGCCAGTTAAACCAAAAATGGTAGTTGTGTGTAGATCAGGCAATCGATCAAATAATAAAGCAATCAATGAGTTGTCTGACCCACCCCTCGGCGCATTAACCCTTTGTTGCCCGCCATTTTGATTTCGCCTCCATGTGTGTGCGTGCTCTGCGGTCTGCGGCGTCAGCCTCGCATTCGAATTCCCATTGTCACCGATAACACACATACGCCCCGTATCCACGAATCCACGAATCCGTGTGTGTGTGGCCCCCATCCGAGCCACCCGCCGTTAATAAATCAACAACACTTTTACACTCAGCAAAAACAACAACAACCATGAGTGCGGCAACAACGAGAGGCAAATTTGAAGTTACAAACAGAACAATGAACCGCAATAACAGCGACAACGACGATGGAATGGCATACAGAAAAAAACATGACAAAATTGTAGAACCGATGTGTAAATGCCCTTTCTAAAGGTTTCATTTGCGTATCTAAATAGTTGGGTACAGTTTTTAGAAATATACTTTGATGTATATTATGAATTATGAGGTATGGTAAGGAAACTACAAATTGGTAATAATCAATATCCTTAATAGTTAAAAAAACTCCCAAAACAAGTTTAAAATATAGTCGTTCAACTCAATTCCGAGGTACTTATATAAACTAATATAAATAAGAAAGGGATTCCTTTAGTGCATTAAAAGCTTCTGGGCGAGAAAATCATACCCTCTGGAAAGGTACATATAAAGCGGAGAAAAAAAACGTTTCCAAGGATAGGGGCTTGGTGGTGCAGTGGTGCTGGTGGCTCTGGTGATTCTAGTGGTGTTGGCGGTGGAGATCGCAGCTGCCGTCACGAATGCTGATAGGGTTTTAATGGCAGCCGTTGGCCCCCGACGAACTGAGTTCAACCCACCGCAACCGAAGCGTGGAGATTGGGATTGGATTGGTGCACTTAAAAAATAGGGAATAAAAACAGGGATATTTTAGTATTAATTTACTTATTAATACTTACTAAAAATAGTTTTGTAAGAGGGATATAAATTATACAAAGGATAGTATAATATTTTAAATTGTAGAAAGCCCAATTTTTTCATTTGTATTTAAGTTTGCAAACATTTTACATACAAAATTTACTTAGTAAATTAAAAATAAATTGCCTTGCAAATATCCTAAGTGTTGGCGTGGAATGTGATGAGAGCGAAGGGCGGGAAAGAAACGCATTGCAGTTGCCGGCCATGTCCATGGGCGCCTTTTGTGCACTGCTCCAAAACTCATTTGTGTGTTGCAAACGTGAGGCAAAAAAACAAAAAAAAAAGGGGAAAAGAAAGCCGGGGAGAAAGTGAGAAAGGGGGGGAAGGGGGAGAAGAGGCGGGGCATTGTTTGGCATTTTGTAACATAATGAGCTCGGGGACTACAAGTGCAGCAGCAGCTGTGGCAGAGTTGCTGCATCATTATAACCAATCCAGCAACAACAAAACAATTCCACAGACGCTTGTACCACTTTTGCGCTTTGTTGGCGCAGCGGGTTAAGCGGAAATTAAACTAGGCCAATCAGCTTACTGCAAGTAAAACAAAAAACACAAAAAAATACCAAAAAAAAAACTCAACAAAAACTTAGGAAATAAATACAGCAGATATCCTGATAAGCCGTTTCATTCTCGTAAACAAAGAAAAAACAACAAATTCGTAAAACAATTGTTGTTGTTTTCCACAAAGTTTCAACCAAGAGGCTACCTGAATTTCTATATATATATATATATTTCTATAGCTTATTTTTTCAAAAAGTTGCTAGCATTTTTGCAGGATATTGATTTCAATATATTCTTAATTTTAGAATGTTAAAACACAGCTTAAAGACAGAGAGTTTTTGCTAAGAAAATATAGTATAAAATAGTTGTATTTTAAATGATGTGCATTATGTAATGCAAATTTTATAGCCTGATTTTTAATTTGTTTTTCCCTGTGTATCCCACAGCTTTTCCACAAAGGAGGCGGCCACCCACGCCATCGTGGCCGTAAACAACACGGAGATCAACCAGCAGCCGGTGAAGTGCGCGTGGGGCAAGGAGAGCGGCGACCCCAACCACATGTCGGCCATCGCTGGACAGGCTCTGGCCCAGGGATTCCCCTTCGGCTCGGCGGCGGCAGCAGCGGCCGCTGCGGCTGCCTATGGCCAGCAGGTGGCCGGATACTGGTACCCCCCGGCACCCACATATCCGGCGGCAGCCCCGGCCAGCGCCCTCCAGCCGGGCCAGTTCCTGCAGGGAATGCAGGGCTTCACCTACGGTCAATTCGCCGGCTACCAGCAGGCCGGATACATGGGGTAAGCCTGCCAAATCCAATCTGCACAGAACAAACTATGTCAAATTTCATGTCCATTATTTTTTAATATGGAATTAAAAAAAAATTAATTTCTCAAAAGTCTTCTCGAAGAATTTCAAATTAATGTGACTTAAATAAATGTTCACTCTTTGCAGTATAAATTAATAATTGCATTAAAATAAAAGACACTAATATTAAAACTACCAATAGAAATAGAAAAATTAGTTGAGTTATTATGGTTATAAAATACAATGTCAAAGGTCTCTTGAATTAATATTTATTTGTCAAACTATGCACTTTTTGCGGCCAAAATTAATATTTTAATAACAGCAAATGTTACTAGTTAATTATTTGAATTATGAGTTTTTAATAAGCTTCAAATGTGATTTATTCATTTAATTATTTAATTTCAATCTTTTAATTTTCAATGTTGCCAAGCCACTTATTTCTATTCTCAATGAACTCCTCTGAATCAAATGTACTATTCAAAGGATTTTAAAGAGAGCAAAGCAAATAATTTAATATAAATTGCATTTGTTTTCACATTAATATTTTGACATTTCTCTGGCATTAAGTTAATATAAAAAGGGTAAAAGATTTTCCAAACATTTATGTTTTAATATGAATCACGTTGATTTTCAATTCAGCACAATCTGTTATTATATTTTAATAGAGAAGTGAATTTTCGATGGAATTTCTCCATAATTCAGGGGGCTATAAAATAAACCCTTCTCTATGTTCTCTGCCCTTTCCAGGATGGGCGTCCAGCTGCCGGGCACCTGGCAGAGCGTTCCTCCCCAGCCGCAGTTGGCGAGTGCAGCGGGGGCTGCCGCTCCGCAGATCACACAGAGCGTGGGCAGCGCCCTGCCCCAGGCGGCCGGAGTGGTGGCCTATCCGATGCAGCAGTTCCAGGTCAGTCCGCAGGTGAGTCCGCAGACTTGCTGCAGCGATGAGTTTGCGATCCTATCGATGACGGGGCCTAACGATTGTGCATTGCATTGATTAGCTGGCGGAGGATGAGTGGCTGGCGCCCAGTTTGCTCGTGTAGCTGCCATGAGGGATGGCCGTGTATCCCACACAGCAGCAGCAGCATCCGCACCAGCAGCAGCAACAGCAGCAGCAGCAGTTGTTGCAGGTGCAGCAGCAACACGAGCAGCAGACGTCCGGGGAATATGTGAAGGATCCGCCTTACCAGCAGCAGCATCACCACCAGCTGCAGCAGCAGCAACAGCAGACACCCCACAACCACCAACACCTTCAGCAGCAGCCGCAGCAGCACTATGTGCCCCAACTGTACTATCCATCGCACTGGGTGCAACAGCAGCAACAGCCGCAGCAGCAGCAGCAGCAGGTAGCAAACAACGAGCAACAACCACAGCAGCAGCAACAACCACCAGTGGCCCAGGTTTATGGCATGCCCGAAGTGTAAAAACGAACAACATATATTTCTATATATATAGTATATGAATCAATCGAGAGAACAACAAACAAACAAACAAATGGCGGCTGCTTAGATTAAGTATTCAGAGGCAGGCCAGAGAGTGCAATAGTCATAATTCAAGTTGATCAAATCAAACGAAACGAAACCAAAAATGAATACCCAAAACCGAAACCCAAACCCAAACTTAAACCAAAACCAAAGTTATGAATGTGTGTTATTTGTGTCTATTTTTGAAAGGGCTTCCCTTTGCTTTGGGGAGGCCACTACAGCCAGAAAAAAACAAAAGAAACCAACAAAAAAAAAACAGAAACTCTAAATGTATTTTAGTAGGTATTAACAGATACAAGTAGGTATGTATGTATATACCAGAGTAAGAATAGAGTGGGTGCTATAAGGACATGGTTATGATTCACCAAGGGCTTGCTGTATAAGAATTATGTTTTAGATCGCAAGGAATGAGGAGGAAAAGAAATTAAATCTAAATCTTAAGCGTAGAGTAAGCTGATAAACAAATACATAGTATATTAAATGGACATTGCAAACGGGCAAATGAGATTGAGAGAAAAATGTTTCGTTGACTGAAAATTCATTTGGATATTTTTCGTATCTTCGATGCAGTTCATAATGAGTTATAGCTTCGCAATAGATTCCATTCCAGAGATCGTTTCGCCGATATATCGATGTGCATAGGCCTAAGAATTAGCAAGTAGTCAAGGGCAACTCAAATGTTCCACCATTAGCTTCGATCAGTTGATTCACAATTATGAGTGTATATCGAGCATTATCTAGTGAAATATCAAAGTAAATGTAACTGAGTTAGGCACCAACAACAACAACAACAACTAAACCCAAAATCACACCAGAAATCGAGTAGAAAATTGCACTGAATACAGATACAGATACAGATAAAGAACAGAACGAGCGATCGATCAAGCCAGAGAATATATATGTAGACGGACCCGTGACTAGATAAAACGATATATCCTAAACGATACACATAGAAGAGGCTACAGCACACATGCGCACGCACACACACACACACACGTACACACATATACACATAACTTATTCACGTATCTGTGTTTGTGTATCGTGTATATGTATTAAGGGGAACGAACCTATAAGATGTCGGGAAAATGGCAAATCTAGCGAAATATTTAGACAAGGATACGAGAGAAAAACGTGTAGCAAAAGCAAAAGCAAAAGCAAAATATAAAATGTAGTCAATGTTTAGCTAAGAACCGTACATGTAACTGTAAAACTATACACTAAATGTAAACCTAAACACAATTATTTATGGTATTTACAAAGCAAAAGATGCAAGGAAGAAGGATGTGGAAAGGGAATACAAATTGTAAACTATTTTTTACATACCAAAGAAACCAAAAAAATCAACAAAAGAGTAATGAAACCGTAGAGCAAGAACGAAAAATGGATAAATCAAAATTAGAACACTTTCAATTGAATGGCCACAAGAGCAGAACAGGCAGATCGGGTCTAATTTCTATAAGTTGTGATGAGAGCAAAACGATGTTACGGACAAAGGAAAGGGATTATTTTTTCAACTTGGCATTACGTGTTTTTTAAGAGCCAACGACAAACTGTGCATCTGCGAATGCATCACTTTACATATATACAAATCTATATATATATATATATATATATACACATATATGTATACATACATACATATATATATATACTAAATGT
>JAJJHY010008598.1:20937558-21011907 GCA_021224005.1 Drosophila setifemur | reverse complement strand
AGCAAGCTATGCGTAAATATAAATATATATATATAATTAAAAAAATATATGAAGAAACCAATGGAAATTAAATAAAATTGTAGCTGAACATATGTTGGAAATGTTGGAAAATTATGGTAAAATTACGAACTAAATATAATGAAGAAACGAAAGAAAAAAAATCAGAATTACTCGATGACATATATATAATAGCATAATTATATTTAATTATGTATACATAGTTACAGTGTAAGCAAAAAAAAATATAAATAAATGATTCAATGTTGTGTATGTACATATAAATATATGAAAAAAAAAACAAAACAAAAAGCAAAAAACAAAAGTATAAATATATAAATTCATACAATTAACAAGGACAAACATGTGCGCATAACAAAGGCTAACTAACTAAAATGAAAATTGAATTAATATTTGCATATAAATGTAAAAAGCCGCCTGCAAACAAAACTGCAGGAGAGCATCTGTTTGCAAAGACCCGGCGCAGACATATGATAGATCATCAGGCTCCACACGACAAACAACCAAACCAATCCAGTCCAAACCCAACAACACAGATTCAAGCATATTACGGCTATATAATTGCATTTGCGACAGCAAAATCGAGAACAAAATCGAACAGCATAAAAAAAAAAACGGAGAATATTGAAAAGTGTGCAAGCAAAATGCCATAATTATGTTAAGCGCCTATCAAAAGCCTATCCAATTCAATCAAAACCGAACGAAGCCCCCGGAACAAACTCACAAATTCACACGCACACACAATCACACTCACAAATACACATACACGCACACACACACACCCACAGCTATGGGCAAACTCACAAACACACAAGCACACTTGAGTGTTTGGCAGCAAACACGTTAATATATGCATAGAAAAAGGCGCTGCCAGCGATTGCAGCCGAGCAAGAGAGAAATAATCAAATAAAATGGAAAAATGTTAATCAAAAAACAGAAAAACCAAATTAAAAAAACAAATACTTTAACGTCTTTTCATTTTCTTAAGGGAAGGAATGAGATCGGGATATCGGGAAGCTTTCAAAGACCCACAAGATGTTCATTAACTCGTTTAATAAACGATTCCAATTACTACAATGGTAAACGGAATAATTAGTAATTATATCAACAAAATGGTTATCCGAATTTACTTTAATTAAAACTATTATTTAATCGGCTTTTGTTTGTTTTCCTTAAAAGATCCCCAGCCTTTTTTTTAGTAGTAGTTGTTTTTAAGCCCGATGAATGATTTTTAGCCACATAAATTTATCTTAATTTATAGCCACCGATATGGTCTCCGATTTTATTTATGCTTATTTCACGCTTATAGATATTTTCAGGACTTTAAATTATGGTCAATTTCCAAACCCCATTCCATAGCCGCAATCCTGGCCAATTATTTCAGACCGATAAATTTGACTGAATTTGCAATGCTAATTGGAAATAAGAGAAAAGCTGCTTCGAAGTCACCCTTCCATTCTACATATTCCGATCCCCGTGCATTGCTGTAAATTTCCGGAGCTCCGGTTTCGTTTTTCCACCGCCAATGCCAGTCACGTAAAATCAAAATTTCACCTGCACATCCTCCCCACCAGGTGAGTCCACCTTTCAGCTCTCCGGCCGTGTGGCGCAGCAAAAAAAAAACAGGTAGCCAAAAAATGGAAACGTCGCTGCTATTGCGGCTCATTGCACAACGGGAACTGTACAATTTCGATATTTTACTGCATTTTGCACTTTGGCCGTCTCTGGGCCTCGACTCGTTATCCTGTGTATCCTGCCCGCTGGCCTATCATCCTGTCCCTGCCCCGTGTCCCTGTTCCTGTTCCTGCCGCAGCCGGAGCGTGTTTAATATGCGCGCACAAAATGGCACAGCGGCGAAATATAAATAAAACAAATAGGCTGAATGGCCACCTTCTCGCACAATGCATAAAGTGCACATGTTACTCATACGCCCCGTTGGTCGCGCGAACGCATCGCGCATCGAGCTTGAAATTGGGTGCACGAATTGCATGAATCATACAGAGCTGGTAGATAGGTAGCTCGTAGCTCCGAGCTCAGATCTCTTTGTTCAGAGCTCTCCCCCAGTAGAGTCCCGGACCGAGCTTCTTAACAAATACTTGACTCACTTTACAGCAGTTTTAGTGGATAATTCTTTATACAGCCCTGCCATGCAAAATATTCGGCAATAAAAACTAAGCGCATAAAATTTCACAGCTCCATGTAGTTGCTCTGGCTTTTGTTTCGGGGAATCTACGGTTTTTTATACTTTTAAACGTTTTTTTTTTTTTTTGCCCAGTGCATTAAGAACACCGAAAAGGACAACTGCAGAAGTGCACCTAAGCTGCCAAATATAAAAAACTCTGCTGCGGCCGGGAGAGGATTCGGGTGGGGACTCGCCCGGGCTTATTACGGCGAGGATGCTCTACTGCCAGCAAGGACCTTAACGATGCCTGAAGGCTGACTACCTTTGTCTCCAGTCTCCGTCCCCGTCCCATGCCAATCTCGATTCACCTTCCACCTTTTTTTATGCTCTTTTAATAGCAGTTGTTTAGCAAGCAAACAACGCTCGCAACTTAAAAAACTCCTTTTTTTCCAGGGGGGGGCCTTCTCCCCCCCAACATACACACGCTATGCTCGGTAAAAATTTTTATAGCAAAAGTTTGAGTGTTTGTCTGTATTATTAACCGTGCCTGGGTGAATGGGCTCCCTGCCTTGACTCCTTGGCGCTGCCAAAGTCAAAAGCCAAGTTTCTTTCTTTTCTTATTCATAACAAAAACCCACACATGTGGATGTTGCACTCGTGCTGCACCACAAGTTTTTGGAGAACATTTTTTAGCCTTGTTCCCGCTTCTGATCAAACCCAGGGGAATCGGAACTGAATTTACCAAATCTACTAAATCTAAATCTACCTAATCTGATTATTTGGTTTTGATTCGATATATCCTGGAGTTATGGCTACTAATAGATTTAGCTGGTAAATAATGCGAACAATTCTACAGATCGGTTTATTTTTGATAGTAAACAAATCACGGCTTAGCAATTTAAATAATATAATTGATCATAAATTATGTGAAAAAAATATATATGCGAGCATATTAAAAAATTATGTAATTTTGCGTTAAAATATTCAAACTAACTTTTGATAAATGAATTTAGAAGGTACCAATTACAAAATAATTGTATTATTATATTTCATTCTTTTACGTATGTATATTTTCAATACTATCAAAATCGTTAATTAAAGAGTTATTAAAGTCATTATTAGAGTCATTAAAGAGTTATTAAATTATGAGCTTTTTTCTTGAATAAATCTATTTGGTATTCATTAAAAAAAAAAACACATAAGCTAGTTAGAGAACAATATTACCTCCATTGGAATCGGAAACGGAACCGGAAATGGAGAAGATTGAGGGATATGTGCTTGGTTAGAGCAACCCTTCGGCTTTAATTGATTGCACTCTGTTCCCCCTTTTTGGGATGTCATAAATAAGCTTATGCTGGCCATGATTCGGGCTTGATGCCTGATACTCACCCGCCATTAAGCTGCAATATCGCACCACCAGCGCCGATGCTCCACCATCGCCACCACCATCAACACCGCCAGCATCGCAAGCACCACCGCAACGACAAACAACAATCTCGTTTTCAGAAAGCAAACGCTAATGACAAAATGCTAAAATTTGCCCAGCACTTGCCGGCAAAAAGGGGCGAAGGGGGGGCGTGGTCAGGGGGCGCTGTCTGGGAGTGCGGGCAAAAACCGCACAAGAGCGAGGCATCCATTAATTTTCGCACAACCGCAAAATTCAAAATTGTTTATAAAGCTACGCAGGATGTGGCAGCAGCGGCAGCGGCGGCGGCGGCGGCGACTGCATCGGTGACACGTGCGGCAATATGGAGAGAGCATCTTGCTTCGCCTCACTCACTGCCTTAACCCATTGGCCATGGCTTCTGGCCATGGCGAAGTGGAGCGGACTGGAGCGGAGTGGAGAGGAGTGGAGCGGAGTGGAGCGAAGCAGGCCAAAATTGAAATGAATTTTAACGAGTCAAAGCGAAAAGTGTCAGCGAGTAAAAGGGCGTTCTTAACGACAAAACCTAACTCATGCTCCATTTCACTATTTCCACTGAGAAAAAAAAACAGCAGTCGCTCAAAAGCATTTGGTTTTATAACACATATAGCACAACAAATAGTATTTATTTAACATTAACATTAACAGATCATATCCATTTAACCAAATTTTTTCCGAATTTCTTATTTTGTATTTTATATAATTCATATGATTTAATTGTGAGTAGCATTAATCCATTAATTTTACAAAATTGTATTCTATAAACACTTCATTTATTGCAGATCAACAGAATTTTTCCTATATAATTAATTTGAATTCATTTTAAGTTGCAAAGTTCCTTTCAGTCCTTTTACAAATATTTTTAGAGGGACTTTGTTATTTAAAATAATTTACAATCAACAAAAATAAATCACATTAAATGACCCAAAAATATTTTAAATTTAAATTAGAAAGTTATCTACCTATGACGTTATCCAAAAAATATTCTCCATCCATTTTCATATATTATAATTAAATTATAGAAATTGTTTAAATATTAGGTACCTTACAATACTTAACTCCTATGGGAAAGTTGAAAGTTCTATTACAAAATTGTCCACCAATTCTTTCCAGTGTACTTTCTATTTATCTTTGCAATCTCCCTGTCGGTCCGCTGCCGGACTACTAAATTATCCGCAGCGTTGGGAGGGGAATCCTGGCTCCTGCACCGAGTATTGGTCCGGGTCCGGGTCTGGGTCTGTGTCCGGGATGCGTGGGCCAAGTTTTTAGCGCGATATCCGACGAAGCTTCGTCTAAAATTGCGAACAAATTACGCAGAAAACTATTATCGTTAGGAGCATATGTGACGCCGTTAGGTAGAAAGCCAAAGGCCCAGCACGGAGCGGCCCAGAACGGATCCGCACGGAGCCCGACTAACACACCTAAACCCATCAGCAGACAACGGCAACACCCCTTTCGAAACTACCCGAAACTCCCCGCATGGCAAATGACTATGACAACGGCGCTTGAGTACCTAAATGCAGCTCCAGGATTCCCATTCTCTCCAAAAGGTCCTGTCGCGCTCTTTTTGGCACACTATGCACACTATACGCTGGCCTCGCCTATTTAACTCCGTCGCATGTGTGAAGGTTGTGCGTGGTGTGTGCATATGCAATAACCACCAGCACCAGCATCGCCATCGCCATCACCATCACCCGCTCCACCATCAACATCACCATCCCCAGCACCCTTTGAGCCATCACAAATGGAAGAGCTCGCTTATTGTCTGCTTTTGTGCGGCCCAAAAACCAGGACCTCCTCCTGTATATAGTTCGCTGGGTGGGCGGCTGGGCGGCTGGGTGGCCGGGCTGGTTGGAAATTGCTTTGCCATGTTAATGTTGTTAGTTGATTTCAGTTTTGGCTTTCAAAGCCACCGCTGACCCGGCGAGTGGACAATAGGGCCGCATCGAAGGACTGAGGGCAGAGGTCTGGATTTCAGGTGATGCCAGCAAAGAGCATTGCCAAAATTGTTAAATACACGCTCTCCAACACTGCCAAAAATAATCTCGAAAAACACACAATATGCAAAAAGCCTATATAGAACAGTAAATCGTTGAAAAACCACAGTTACCACTTGAGTAAAAATAAAAATTCACTTTTCTAAATTAATTATTAAACATTTTTGATGCTCCGCCTAAATCTAAAGCCCGAATTCTTTGGATCGATAATTTATATCAAATTCAAGACATATATATACATATAGTAATATAATATAACCCAAACCGATTACAAGCTAAATTTACGCGTTCAATATACAATTTTGTTAACAGTTCACAAGCCTCTCCTAAAGAGTAATATACTTCATATTATTTTCAATTATTAATAAAATCAACTTTAAAACTTCATGAATTCGTGATAAATAAACCACTCATTTTTAATGACATTTATTTCAATTTAAAAATGACTATAATAATGTAGAACGTAGTCTAACTGCACCGAAATTTAACGGGCTTTTTGAGAAGCCTTTGATTTTATAATGAAACTTCTAAATTGGATGGCATATTTCGGTGCATCTTTCCGCCCACATGCAGTATCTGTATCTGTGCGGATGGTGCCTTTGAGTTATGAGCGACTTTCTGTTTGTGGGGCTGGGACAGCTCCAGCGGCAGCCCACTTTTAATGGTAATAAAAACTAAAGCTGCTTTCGAGCGGCCATGAATTCGGTGGAGCTGGAGCTGGAGCTGGAGCTGGAGCTGGCGCTGCATCTGGCGGCGCATGGCGGCTGATGTCCATCCGGTGGTGCGACAAAATGGCCGCTGTGCGCAACGGAAGTGCACTAAACTAAACTAAGCCAAATTAATTGCCAGCTGTGGTTTAATGTGCCAAACAAAACTTTGATTGCGCCCCCAGATACGACCTGCAGCTGGATTCGGATCATTTGCATATTGAAAGCATTCCGGCGGGTGTGGTCCCACCCGCTCCCGCTGCCCCCCCCCCGAAAAACATGAAAGATTCGACATGAAAAGGAATTAATTCCTCCCACAGACTTCATTAAAGAAGAAACCCCACACTATCCGCACACACATCCGCGCGCAGGCTGTTCCAAAACTGCAATAAAACCGACCGAAACTTAACCTAACCAGCAAAACATCTAAAACCCCAAAAACCAACGAGATAAAAAGGCTGAGAAAACATAAAAGCCGGAAAACAGAACGGAATAGAACGGAACAGAACAGAAGGAGCCGGGCCCAGTGCGGGAAAATTAATGGTTCTGACATGGAATTTTAATAAAAATGCCTGCGTCTAGATAGCGTCTAGAGAGGTGAAAAACTGTCCAGATGCAGACTGCTAATGCTCCAGCCACTGAACTGAACTGCACTGCCACGGATGCCTCCGACTCCACTAGTGCTGCTGGTGCTCCTGGTGCTGCTGCTGTCATAATGCTGCAATTGTTCATTATCCACTAATGAACAAAAAGTGTGTGAAAATCGCACAGACAAAAACCTAAATGAAGAAAATGCCGCACAGCTCGCTGAGAGATGAAAAAGGAGCAGCAGCAGCAGCAGCAGCGGCAGCGGCAAATGACACAGAAGGAAAGGAAGCTGCGGAAAGGAGGCTGGCGGAATGGGCCTGGAACACGTTGCTCTGTCAGCAGGCTAAGAGTCAGTGCACTGAAAGAAACAGTACAAACTCAGTGCATCCATACAGGATAATCCTGCTGTACATCTTTATTTTGTTTAGAATATATGAATAGTTACACAAACTTAATGTACAAAATGGTGGTTAGGAAAATAATTATTTTATTGCTGTTAAATCATGTTAAAATTTTCTCGAATGAATTATAGTTAGCTTCTTATAAATTCAATCAAAATATTCTGTATTATATTGTAATTTACAAAGAACGATAAGTTATTTAGTTTGAAATTTTTAAGATGCGAGTTTAAACAGAATTTTTTAACATTTCATCCACAAAAGCTGATTTAGAAAAAATCGATATCGGGCTGCAAGGATAATGACTTTTTTTTAACATATTTCGAAATGGAAAAGAATAGTTTCTAACCTGAAGGTAATATTTGAATCATATTAAAAGTGCATAAAAACAGTTTTAACCTTCCAAAATTTGTTTCACCAAATCGTTATTAAGAAAATATTCAACAATTATTTAATTAAAGCCATGAAATAAACGTGACTATAATAGTTCCAAAAAATGTAGTTTTAATAAATTCAGAAAGTAATTCAAAGTCATTAAGCTCGGGTTTAATTGCAAATATCGCATTCTTTTGCCCTGTGCAAGATCTAGGAAGCTAGCGATGGCTTTAATTTGCGCTGCTCCGCGCACGTTTTCTTATTTGCCATCTGTATTGGGGCCAGGAGACAAGGGACAGGAGACAGGACTCTCTGAGGGTCGGCAGACGTTGCTTTGAGTGCATTACGTGGAATTTTTGAAGCACTTAAGCTGCGCCATAAAATGCTGCTGCTGCTACTGATGCTGCTTCTGATGCTGCTGCTCCTCGCTTTCACATGTGACAGTTGCAGTTGCCGCTTGGTTCTGAGTCTCTCTCTCTCTCTGCGAGTCCTTCGTCCTTGGTGGGTCGCTGGCGCTTTTGTCTGCGGCGTTTTTGTTCGTGCGGCATTTTCTAATGACAATTGTTTTGCAATATAAATTGCACAAGTGCGCAATATTTGCCTTTGTTTATGCGAAAACTTCAGCATTGCCTAGACTCATGCGCCTGACACCTGCCCACCGAAACAAAAAATTATCCGAAACACCCGGGCACCCAGAGAGATAGATATACATAAACATATATGTATATGCTAGGCTATGGCAGAAGAACCAGCACCAGAACCAGAAGCCAACCATTTGTCTCGCTTTGCACGTCCCTCTGAGCCAGCTCCGGCCCCCCTTCCATCTTTCCATCTTGCCTGCTTTCCTCCTCTCCCTGGCCATTATCTCAGTCGGTCTCCTTCACAATTCCCGGCTTTGTTGGCTCGGAGGCTGCTGCTGCTGCTGCTGCTGTTGTTTCTTCTTTCATTACGGCTGAAAGACAGAGGCTCTCGAAAACCAGGCGAGCAGCAGTTGCATTCAATGGCTTTTGCTGGGGTCGTGATATTTGCTAAATTAAATGACGTGAGTTATGACACACGATTTCTTGACCTGGCCAGGCTTAAAGGCTTAAAGACGTTGTCAGCTGTAACTCAAAACGAATGGCTTTATTTGAAATAAAAGAAAATAAAACATATTAAATCAATAATTTGAGTTGCATTATAGGGAGAATTTAAGATTGAGCTTCTAAGCATTATTTAAATTGTTTTATTTAATTTAATTGAATTTATGTAGTTAGGTTTTAAGTAAAACATAGAGTAAGGATATACTCAAAAATAAATAAACAAGGATCTTAAATGTTTTATACAATTATTTTTTAGTCGTATTTCAGTATTTGAGATTAATAAAATTCTTGTTCCGTAATAAAAAGTTCTTAAAACCTCTTTTCAAAAATAGAGTTTGAATATAACGATTTAAGTTTTAATATGTATTTTTAAATTAGTTGATAATTTAGTTGTGTTATTATTCTGTAAAATCCTACAAAATGTTAGATATTCGCATAACAACCCAGATTAATATTTTCTCCTGAGAGGGTCATAAAATAAAATCGCAGACAACTGACATTGAGCTAAGTTGATTTCTCGCAGATCTGTGCGACACACAAAGGGTGACGAATTTATTCCTATTTGCATATCATTTCGCAAGTTAACGGTGAGTGCACTCACCACAAACACACACACACACACAAACACACACACTTACATACAGTGCAAAACACACACACTCTGAAATGGCTCAAATGCGTTAAAATGCGTGCATGTTTCTGCGGTGTTGGCAGGTGGCAGTTGGCTGTTGGCTGTTGGCAGTTGGCAGGCTGTCCGATCCGAGGCTGTTTTTAAAATGCGCTCCGAGCACTGCAAATATGTAACATTCTGCTAATGTAAATTTATTGTTAAGCAAAAAAGTGGGTGCCCAAATGGGGGCCACAAGCCACGTTCGCTGGCCAGGTCAGTGCGGTAACCACAGCGAAACTGCGACACCACCACCCAAAATGCACTTTAAAAAGGTTTTTCCTCTCCTTATATTCCACAATTTAAATATATATATATGTCACAGCCTTTACTTAATTTTTAATTTAAAATCTTTGGTAAATACTTTATACGTATTTTGTTTTATATAAGCAGGAAAAATAAAGAAGTCAAGAAATATTTTGTAAAAAGGAAATGAAACCCGCTTTTCCAGATATTTTACGTTGCAAAAAATATATATTCCAATATTTAAATTCCTTAGAGCAGAATAATTTTTTGAATTCCCCCTTTAAAATTGTATTGTTGGGCATCTAATGGTCTTGTCTATGATCTTCTATAGATATTTTTCCCGAGTGCACCTCGACACTCACCTGGCAGGTGCAGTGGCGTACAATAAATCTAATTTGCGTCGCATTTAATGACTTTGTCCAGGCCCCGGCTTCAGCTTCAGTTGCCAACATCAGCGTGAAAATAGTGGGAGCCTCAAATGCTGGCCTCTAACGAGCCACTCGGCGGATGCCTGGCCAGGTGGGGCAGGTAGGAGCTTCACCATCAGCAGGGGGAGTAACAGGAGCAGGAGGAGCTGGAGCAGGAGGAGGAGGAGGAGGGGCAGTAGCGATGACATTTAAGCCGTTGTTGCCCGGCAATTTGAGCCAGCCATATTTTAAGGTAGCGGCGCAAAGTGCCTCATAAAGTAATTAAAAGCGTTAATTAGAATTATGTGACAAAGTTAATGCGCAAATTGTAAATTAAACAATGCGCGAAAAGTTGTTGGCTTTGAGGGTTCTGGGTTCTGGTTTCTGGGGGCTCTGCATTTCGACCATTAAGCCATTCAACTATGTCAACCATGTCAGTTCTGCCAACTAACAACCTCGCCAAGGCAATCCTATCACGAAAATTTAGCTGACTAAGTGAAAAACACACATTTTCCATCAATTGTCGCTCATCTGACAAAGTCGAGAGACACTGCAATATATTAACAAAAAAATATAAAAAATAATAAGAAAGTACATGAATGACATGCATTTATCAACATTTACATATGGAGAGAAAAAACCCCGCATCAGAGCCATGATTCTGTGGAACATTTGTTCCGTCGTGATTTGGCTGATTTATGCCCTTTGATAAGTACTTCTCAGGCACGCAGCCTGATAATCGAGAATGGAGCTCCGCCAGCTCCATTGGCCCAATAAAAACCCCCCGGAAAAAATGTGTGTGGGGTAGGGGAGACCAAGACCAAGAGCAATTTACATATTTGATGCTGTGTAGTGCTTGTTGTACTTTAATATTTTGCCAATGCCCGGCCTGGTATTTTGATTTACAGCCCAGCAACGAGCACCGAGCAAATATGCCCGGAAATTTTTGAATATTTTCAGCGAAATAAATACTGAACTGCCTAAGCGATCCTAATTTGCTTTGTATTGTCGGACTGAAGGCATTTCGTTGTGCGCCCAAACTCCTGACATTCATTCATTTCATTTCATTTCGTTTCATTTGATTTCGTTTCGTTTTTGGATACGCATTTCTTCCGAAATGATTTATTAAAATTCCTCAACGTTGAGAGGAGATTCCTGGCAGAAGAGGGGCGGATAGAAGCCTCAATGACATTAATAATGGAAATGCCTTTCAGCTGTCTTTGGCCCTCCGCTTTCTGGACTAGCATAAGTATGCAACAGTTTGGCATTGGGCTTTAAAATATTTACGGCACGGATCTCTGGCATGTATGCTGGCTAAACCTGGCCAGCAATTGACCTCGGTCAAACATAAACAAAAAGAGGCAAGCCAAAAAACCAGAGAAGAGGGAGGAGATAGTCAGAGAATTCATTCGCTTTGCCAAATTATTCAAGTCAAACAAGACCGACAACTCACAGGTCGCCCGCATCATATATAAAATATGCAACAGCAAAAAGCCGACGAGTAAATTCCCAGTGTTCGATTCCTCACAGTCGGGCTAAAAGCATTTAAGTTCACATAAAATTATGTTGTTGTGGTCGAAAGGGGGGGAGTGGGGTTGACTTGATTTACGTATCCCCCGTTGCCCTGGCTGAATCTTTAATGAGAAGCCAACGAAGGAACTGGCCACATCCTCCGGTCGTTGTCACTGTTGTGGCTGCACTTTTGTTGTTCTCCATTTAGTGGCTGCCACACGAATCCCAAAAAGTACTCAGCCAACTCAGGTGGCCCACACTTTCGGGGCCCGACTTTATTTGGTTTTGCGGCACTTTCCTTTAATTTCTTGGGAAAAGTTTGTTTGATTGTATTAATTGTTTTGTTTCGTCTTGGCAGCCAGTTAACCGAAATTTGTAAATTAATTGCTTGGAAACCAAAGCCGCACGAAACAATGTTCGAATGTGCGAGCGAGCGAGCGAGTGGGGCAATTATTATCTTTTCATTTGCATAAAACTGATTACGAGCTACGCAAAAATTGTGAAATTATTTCGCACAGGGCAACAACTAACTGCCAGATGGATAATTGCCATTATCTGATTACGGTTTATTGCCCAGCTATCGAGCGAATGAAATTTATGGTTGTAATTTACATATATTTTATTGAATTTTCTGGCATTTGCATACAACATACAACACACAACAAATTGAAAGGACATTAGCGAACAGTCGATTAAAACAACTTTGTTCAAAGTCAAAAAGAAAACAATTGATTATCCCGGCGAAGGATATCAAAAAGGTCAGGCCAACCAATTGCTTGGATAATTACATCAACAAATTCGATCAAATACAAAAGCAATTCAAGGCATCATCACATGGTCAATTCCATAGAGATATTTATTTCACTTCATTTGATTTGCATAAACTAAATATACTTAAATAAACTGTTTGCTTTTAAAATTGCCAAATTGAAAAATACTTTGTCCATCGAACGACAAAGAACATAATTGAGCATTATGGGAATCTATCTAATCTGTGAACTGTTTGAATTAATATTAATTGTCTTTAAATCAGTATTTACTCAAATTGCCATTTACAAATGCAATCCTTTTCCTATTGCATACATAAAACCCGTGAAAGAAAAACTGCTAGTAATACCGATTAAAAATTGAATACAATTTTTGGCTTACAAGCGCAGCTCGCACTCGTAAAATATAGAAATATAATGCTGAATGATGCCAGCTGACGCTACAGAAATATTCCCTGCCACCTTTCTTTTTTTTTTGTGTCCTTTATTACACTAGCAAGCAAAACAACAAGAGCAACAACAACAACAAGAACAAATGCCACTAATAACACCAATGCAGCAGCACAGACAAAAACAATAAATAAATAAAAAGATGGCATGGCTTTGTCATGGCGACTGCTCCAATGCTATATCTCCTGCTCCTATTTTCCACTTGCTGATGCTCGCAAAACCACACAGCACACGTTGGAGTTATAAAACACACACACACATTCTGCCACACAGATACCCTCACACAAACAAACAAACACACCAACACCGAGGAGTACATTTTTCGCCTTTATTTGTTTTCACTATAGTTGTACGTGTTGGTTGGGGGGGGGGGGGGGGCCGGTGTTATATTTTCATTTTTCGTTGCTTTGAATTCGTCGCCCCAGCGAAAATGCACAGAAATTTGTCTTCACACGCCTGTCAAACCGTTGCACCGCTGTCATCTATTTGCTAGGCTTAACCGTGGTCCAAACAACCCGGCGGACGGACGGAGTGCGAGAGAGATCCGGATGGGGAGATCCGGAGTCCACTTAGTTGGCATGCGCGACCACAGACCAAAAAGCCCGTGTACGTGGACACAACAAAAATTTGCAGCAGTTTTGAATTTTTCACAAACTTTGCAGCTTTTTCTTTATTCTTTTTGCTTTAAGGGAGGAAAGGGTTGAGAGAGAGGGGGGGGGCTATATTTGTCCTGCCCGCTGGACATTTGGACTTGTCCGGGGCTCCTTTGTTTGCCGTTACCACTGCACGATTAAAATGTGCTCGACAAAGGAATTATTTAATACACGTTTCACCTTTTTGCCCAAGATTTTTATTTGCACTGCGTCGCATCTGGCCATCTGTGTATCTGTTTGTATCTGTGTGTGTGTCGCTGTGCTGTATCTGTGAGTTTGCCTCAAGCAAATAGCGTGTTGGTTACACATTTGTGTGCCCGTTTTTGGCTCTGCACAAATATTTGAGTCGCGCTTACATTACAGCGTTTTGCAGCAGCTGAAAATATAACGTATACGCAGCATTAGCATGCATACCTGTCTATCTGTCTTCGTCCTCGTATTTGTGTAGGTGAAGCTAAGCATGCATGTGTGCGTGTGTGTGTGTGTGTGTGTATTTTGGTGGAACGCTTAATGCTTGACAGCGTGCATGACTTTGATATAGGCAAACTTTTGGCCCATTACAATAAATGCAAATGCTGAGCAAACAGGCAACACTTACAAACCAGAGTTGTTGCCCGGCAAGCCATAAAAATACACTCCCCCAGCACGCTCTGGCGCTCAGACATCAAATTTATTTATTCAGCTTGCCAAAAATCCCACAGATAATAATTTCATTTAGGCATTCCCCCCCCTTCTCGAACCGAAACCGAGATGCCATAAAAATCAACAGGGTTGGCAGAGTGCGATAAGTCCTGCCATCATTCCAAGGCCTCGATAAGTAGACAGGTGAACAAATCTCAGGACTGGAGGGGAGGGGGGCCATAAAATTAGACAACGCCGGGAAAGGGGAAAGGAGAAAATCACAACAAGCTCAATGCACACACACACAAACCAGTTTAACTTTTACCACATAAAAAGTAATTCCAAAGATATTGCACACCTTGCACGTAGAAAAATGAAAAGCATTCACTTTTAATCCTAATTAAACTTAGATTGGAAAAATGAGTCAAAATAGAAACAACATAATGTCTAAACATTCCCATATATAAATAAATAGTTCTCTTACAATAATTCAATCCATTTTTAAAATTCACATCAATAACATGTTATTTTACCTAATCCAAATAAACTCTTTTTCAATGGTTTGATCTAAAATATTAATATTTTCCATTCGAATTTTGAAATATAGACTTACATATTAAAAATTAATTATTCCAAATCTTTTCTCAAATATTTTTTAAGTCGAATATAGAAGGAAAATCTATTAAACTATATCCTCAAGTACCTACAAAAACTTTCAACTTTTCCTGTGCTCCCACACACTCATATCTTTATTTACTTGTGAGCATTGCCGCTCGCTCAGCCATTTTCCGATTTTCCACTTACAATTATGCATAATACGGCGCTTATCTCCCAGGCAATTGCCCGTAAAAGAATATACGAACGAGTATATACATATATAGACGGCATCGTAATCATCTATTAGCAAGGCAAATCAGTGGATACGGATAGCATACCATACACGGCCAGAGCTCGTGGCCAACTCGTTTAGTCGTTGTGCCCCACTTTGGTCCATGCTCCATGCGGCAGCTCATAAGTGCAGCATCATTTCCGTTACATATAAATACACTTTTCTGGTTCAATTGCGGCTGTTGGCCATGACTTGGCCGGCATCGGCATCGGCAACGGAATCGACATCGATATCGCCATCTTCCGCACGGCAGTCAACAGTCAACGAGCGCAATTTAAACTTGTTACGTGCTTCCAGCATCGTCATGTTCGGCGTAATGAAATGTGGAGCACAGATACAGAAAACACACACACTCACACACACACACACACAGATAGACAGGCCCAGATTCAGGAGCAGCGCACTTCAGTATCTGAAGCTAGTCAGACACGGCAGCATTTTTCTGCCTGATTTGAAGATGCCGTCGCTGCCCATCGAAGCGTGTCCTTTTATTACTATCCCGTATCCCGTAGCCCGTATTCCCGTATCCTAGAAGGCAGCCAAGTCATGCTGACTCCTGTTGTCCTCGTGTGTTCATCTCATGTTGGAAATTATGAATCTTCTCTCACACCAGGCACAGGGTGGCCTTTCATAGCCGATAAATTGGTTTGTCTTTCACCGTCATCAGACATGATTAGCGTTATATAACAGCAGGACATTAAAATGGTTCTTGTCCTTCAGGGGAATTTTTATATTCCTTTTTTTATTGTTTTTTTTTTATCAGCCGAGATTAAAATAATTTAAAATGCCTGGTTTCTTATACAATTTACTGCTTAACTTTATTAATCTTCTAATAGGTAGAACAAAAAATATGATAATATTCATTCGTTTTTAATGCCATTGGACTAAAAATAATAAATATTAAAGAAAATGGGGGTAACCTTAAATAGACTTAGCCGAGATTAAAATAAAAATATAAACAAAATTTAATTGTCTAAACGAACAACTTTTCTTTATTAATTTTCTACTAATTTAATTTAAAATTCTTTCGTTCTTTATGCCATTGGACTAAACTTTCATTGAAAAATTCCCCTTTTTGTATTCCTTTATTTTAAGCAAAAATGTAGCCGAGATTATTATAAAACAAGAAAGGAAGGCTAGCTTCGGTACCCGAAGCTTAGAATACCCTTGCAGGCTAGTTGCTTTTAAACCGTTCAATCGTTTGTATGTCAGCTATAGGATATAGTAATCCGATTTTTGGGTTTTTAAATTTCTAAAAAGGCTTTACTGTCTATGAAAACTGTTTTTATCAAAAATGAATTAATTGTCTTGAAAAACACCAGAGTTATGCTCAATGACCCATTTTTTCCCATAGTTCCTATGGCAGCTATAGGATATAGTAGTCCGATTTTAATGAAACTTTTAGGATATGTTAAAATTGCTATTAAACAGAGTTTACCGAGAAATAAATAAAAAACCTTTAAGAATGGCGAATTTATGGCTGTTTTTCCCAATCGTTCCTATGGCAGCTACGTGATTTAGTGTTTCGATTCCGGCCGTTCCGACTTATATACTAACTGCAACAGATTGCAGGGTCGGTGCAAAGTTTCAGCCTGATAGCTTTAAAACTGAGGGACTAGTTTACATAGCAACCGACAGACGGACAGACAGACGGACAGACAGACGGACAGACGGACATGGCTAGATCGACTCGGCTGGTGATGCTGATCAAGAATATATATACTTTATAGGGTCGGAAATGTCTCCTTCACTGCGTTACAAACTTCTGGTCAAAATTATAATACCCTCTGCAAGGGTATAAATATAAAAAATAGAAGCTCTCTAATATCTTATTAAATGAACTACTTTACTTTAATAATATTCGAATAGGTAAAACAAAAAATTATATACCCAATGCAAAGTTTAACTTAAATTGCATTCGTTTTTAATTGGACTAAATATGGGGGCAACCTAAACTCGCAAATTTTAAGATTAAATAGGATGTATCTCGAAAAGCGAACACCCACTAAAATCCAATACTGAGAAATTTTCATTGAAAAATGCCCCGTTTTTGTGTAATCCCCATATTGTTTTACCATTACAATATGAATTCCAATAAATAACCAATTGAAAGCAAATAGTGCTGCAAAAACACCAACCCGTATAATGGAATTTTTAAATTCCATTCCGGCACAATGGAGGAGCAGGAGCAGGAGAGGAGCAAGGGAGGAGCAGGAGCAGCACCAGCTAGCCAGAAACCAACTCGTGAGCATTCATTCATCAGCTCAATCAATCTGGTAGTGGAGCTACGGCAGTGCGGCGGTGGAGCCAACCAATTTGAAATAAACTATGCACAGATTTCTGGCTGCCAGGAAAAAACCAAGAAGCCATCAACTCGACACCGCTCCATAAGTTAGACCAATAAATTCCACGCCTTTTTCGCTAGCCTTTTGATGATAAATTAAACCGTGTGTCTACCGCTCGAATTTATTATGCGCCAAAACGCCAAATGGCTGTCAGAGGAGCCGCAGGTCCGGGGATCATTTTCCCGCTCGCTGCCGCCGAAGCCGCGAAACCTTTTAAACTTTAAATCCGCATCAATGCATCATCGCTGAAAGCCGTGTGCCAAAGTAACAAACTTTGCTTTGCTAAGGCTGCTCTTTTTTCCGCGCGCCGTTCCCCTGGTTCCCCTGGATCCATGGATCCCTGGTTCCAAGGTTCCCTGGTTGCCTGGATGCCTGGTTCCCCTCACCCCACTCCAACCATCCACTGCCATAAATTGTGAAAGTGGCTTTGGAGGCAACTAGGATCTGGCCTTTCTTCGCTGCAATCCTTTGCGGCTTGTTTATGCGCTTCACACGTCTGTCTTTACCTGGCGCCCCCCGCCTCCTGCCTCCTGACCCCCTCCTCCTGGCATATTGGTTATTAATGTTTATGGCCGCTCGCTGTCATCATTTGATCTGTGCCAGTTACTTGGCCAATGCAATTTATAATTTCATTTACTGGCCATTACAATAACTCATAAGAAGCGGGACACGCTAAGAAATGTGGTGGACTTGAATTCAAAAGACATATTTTATATAATAATTAATTTCCTTAGCCATGGATTGAGAGCATATAGAAATATTGGTTTAATTTTTCAGTATTTGCAACTTTTACAGTACTTAAAACTGTCCCAATTTATTTAAATTCTTAATATATTCAGGGAAAATACTTAAAAAGTTTCCTTGTTATTTTCTGATAGTAATACATTAATCTTCGAAATGCTAATTAAATATGTCTAACTAAAAGAAATAAAACTAAATTTCTTGTGTTAATGATTATCAGAATTAAATAAAATAAAAACTTCTATTGTACCAACAATATTTCTATTAATAAATAACACAAAAACCTATGTATAACTGATACACAAATCGGATTTTCCAAGTGGAGCGAGTTCCAATTCCACTTCCTTTTTTGGGATGGGTTTGCTTCCTATTTAGAGGATTTGATTTTGCTCTATTTGCATGTCGCTGGTGTCCGGTCGTGCTTTATTGCTTTTACATTGGCTCATATTTCGTGTTTTGTCCGTAACTGAGGGATCGGAATGGGTTGCCAAAACCATGGACTATGGCTGATCCGAGTCGGGGAAGAACAGGTTGTAAATTGCGACAAGTTGCCAACGGGGCTTTAAATTTCAATGGGCCGGTGCAGGGGTTTATGTCATCGAATGACCGACATGACCACCACACCCACCTCGACGTCCTCCTCCTCCTCCTAGTTGTGCGGGTGTGCAGAGCCGAAAATTTATGGCGTAATTGAAACCGGAAACTGCAACGTTTTGTGGTGAATTTTAATAAAGTTTCGCCTTTGTGCTGAGTTATTTATTGACAAATAGCAGATAATTTGATTTTGTGCCAATATTTAAAAACATAGCCAACACACGAGGGCGGGCACAAAGGTCATTAAAACAGGTGACCGGTTTAGGCCCGAAACGGACCCTTTGACAATTTATTACCTCACATTCGGGTTTTTATCTGGATTTTTGTGTTTTGAAGTCAAAGGTGACGCTGTAATTGGATAAAATATCTGAATTGTGGGGATGTTCGGTTCGGGTTATGGAGAAATCATTTTTGGCATCGGCCCCAGAATCGATTACAAACTGGAAATGCTGACGGCATGTGTGATGAAATTACAAATTGAGTTTTCCCCCCCTCGCAGCAAACACACGCTTTTCACACCTTCCACAATCGTTTGTGGTCAACGATAAAATGGAAATTTAATCAACGATGATTAAAATCTATCAATTTGTAATCAAATTTATTAATAGTTTTTTGTTTGAAAAGAGTTTTCAATAGAATAATGGCGAGGAAACTTGATTAAATTTTCCTGAAAATGGCAGCTTTTATCGAAGAGAGAATAGGCTTAAATTACACAGTTTCAATTAGTTCGGGGAAAGAGCTTTAAGAAAGTTGGTTGTACGAAAATCGAATTCCCTGAAAATGTCACAAATCTTGATTTCCTATAAAAGAACATTAAATAAACGACAACTAATCAAAGCCGAGGGCAACGAGGGCTGATAGGACATAAGCTTTGGTAACAGTCCAAATCCGAGCAACCAGTCCCAGAGGAATGCAAAACTGTCAGCAATCGGTGATGAGTATGATGGTGTTTTTATAACCCAAAATTGTCAACTGCACGACACACTCACACTCTGTTCACGCACAAGTTCAATTCCAAGGCAGGCCAATAAAAGAAAAGGACCCCGGCCAGATGTGCCGGCTTAGGCCCACAAGGATGTGTAGTGGGTCCTGTCTGGGGGCCAGATTAGCTAGACCAGCCCTCCTCTGGTCAGGGGCCATAAAAGCCCATTAAGTATCAGCAAGAAGCAGAGAGATACCGACAAGCAGCAACAGGAAGAGCTTGGATATTACACAGAAAAAAACAGCAGTTTAATTTAATACATTTTATACAAAAAGTAAATTGTCAAAAAATCTTTAGATTGGTAAATGAAGTGCTACAAAAAAAGAATTCAAAATGTATTTTCTTGCTTTTAATGGTATATGAAATTCCAAATTTTTTCCCCAGTGCAGTCGCCATCCCACAATCAGAAACTGAACGAGTGGAAGCTTTAAGCCAAAGACTTTGTCCACGCCTCGGAACAGCAATGAATTATGACTTTAATTTCAATTTCAGTCTGGGCCCAGACATGTGTGTGCTGCCCTCCATTTTTTACCCTCTTTTTCCATCTCTTACCAACTTTTTTTTTTTTTTTTGTTGCCCTGGTGGACCGCCACCTGACAGTCAGCTTGAGCAGTGGCCATAATTCTAAAGTCAGTGACGGATCATAAATTCGAAACTTTCCTGCAGAACAACAGGCGACCTGAGATGAATCCATGAGAACCAATGACGGTCAATGACGAAAGCATCAAACACAAAAACCGATTGGCATCATATTGAAAATATTGAGTTTCAGCACCCTCAAAGGTTCGCAAATTAAAGCAATGTCACGGTGTAAATGCTCTTATTTTCTTATGTAATTACATTTTTGAGATTCTGGAAAAGATACATATTAATTTGTATTCATGTTGCTCTTAAACATATTTTTAATTCATCTTAAAATAGTGGAACTAATCGTATTTATTACGAAAAAAGTTATCATAATAAAATATTACATCTTATCAAATACAAAACAGGTAATTCAAAATTAAATTATTAACAATTTAAGGAAAAATTAATCTTCTATATAATGTGTATTTTAATTTAGTTAATTCTTGTTTCTATCTAAAATCTATGAATATCTCCTAATATTTTCATGCTTAAGATTATTTCGATATCAAATTTAAATTAAAATGAACAAAATCTCATTGATAACGCATAAATATATAAATAATAAACTTAATTGGTATATTTTCGAATTAAAAATCTTTTCTAAAAAATACTTTATTAAGTAGGAAACCTAAGCTCCATCTAAGCAGGACCTTGGATTGGAAAGTGTGTCCTGGTGGGGAAGAAGGACGTTTGTCAGCAAAAGAATAACAACGACAGGCAAAGCAACTGCAAATTACACTTGAATGGAATACACTGGAAAAAGAAGGGATGGAAACGGAAGGGATAGGAGGGGCAGGACGAAGGGAAAGCAACGACAAAAGGAAAAGGTAAACGACAAGAATACGATTGGAAAACGATTTTCATTTCTGCAGCTAATATGAGCGACAAATCTAAGTGAAGAAGGGTGGTCGAGTGGGCGTGGCTATTACACACAAGCACACACACTCGCACACACACTCACACACACACACTCACATATTCCGCACATGCATAGGGACAATTTCGAAATCAATATTTATGACTGCCCCAGCAGATTTATTGCAAACCGGCGAAGGAGAGCGGAGATTTCGAGGGGTAGAATTTTTGCCTTTGATTTGCACGTTAGCTCGTTCTAGTTGAGTTCTCTTCTGCATTTTCGTTCTGCTGCAAATGCTGCTGTTGCTGCTGCTGCTGTTGCTACTACTGCTAGTGCTGCTGCTGCTTTTTGCCGAGCTCACAAAATAATAATATCCGTGTTTGATTTTCGTATGCAAGCGGATATCTATTTATTGTCTCCATGTAGTTGTGCATTGCTTCGTTTATGACACTGCAGCATTTGATGATTTATGCATTTTAAACAAAATGTCAGCAAATGGACACACAGAAAAGTAACTGGCATTTTTTCCCCCATTCGCAAACTTTTCGTTCTCCATGTCGGACAAAAAGATCAAAGCAATCCCACTTGCCAGCGGTTGCCTTGGTCGCTCTCCTCGTATATCTCCATATGCAGCTGCATTCAATTAACACACACTCATAGTCACTCAGCCCCCGGCGACTTACACAGTAAATAAAATTGGATTTTTTTATTTAAATTTGATACAAATTTATACAAATAAATAAAGGGGAAACAATTTACAAAGCTTGTTATCTTTTACATGAAAGTGGGAAAAAAATATCATAAAATTTACATATAATCTCCATAATATTTATATATATATTTTTTTCATTTTACAATTGTTTTGTAATAGGAACCAAAACTACATTTATTTTATTAAAAATTCAGGAATAAAGGAAATAAAACCTGCTATAGTATTTTTTTGAAGTCAATCTGTTGTTCCAATCGTATCCCCTAATGATTTCCCCAATTATTTTTTGGTGTAATTCCAACATCATTCCTGTGTAATTCGTTTTGTTAGTCCCGGGTTTTGTGGCTGGCAACCAAGCACAAGTTCAATTGAATTATGAATTTCAAATTTCAATTTTACTTCTTTGGCAGCAACTGCAGTCGTTCCAGCGGCAACAATAACAAATGCATAAACAAACAGTAATTGCTACCTAGGCAATGCGAAATGCGAATGCGAAATGCGAAATGGTTGTGTTGTGAGTGAAAGGCCTCAAAGCGCTTTTGTTTGTCCGCTCGGTTCGGTTCGTTTCGGTATGATTGGGTTGGGTTGGCTAGGGTTTGGTCTACGTTTCTGGTTTTGGTTTAGGTTTTGGTCTGTAGAAAACTACATCTCCTGCTCCTACTCCTACTCCAACTGCTACTGTGAAAGGGCCTAATGTCCATCAAGGTTTTAAGCTGTTTGTCAGCCACAAACACACAGGCCGGGCAGACAAACACACGGACACAGGGATTTGGCTCATAAAAAGGCCTAAACATTGCATCAATTCATCAAAAGGGAAGAAAGGACGAAGCAAACTCAACTCAACTCAACTCCAACATCAACATCTGTCTTCGACAGAAGGCAGTCGGTAGTGGGTAGTATGCAGCAGGCATGGGGTCCATGATCAACATAGTCGATTTCAATTAGTCCCTGCATTTGGATTTCGGCCTGCCATCGAATGATTTCTGTCTGTTATTTATGGAGTGGACCTGGACAAGTTAAACAGTAGGAACTTTTGGATTGAGTTGTTAAAAATTACAATTTTTGCGGTTATAAGAAAATTTTTAATATATTTCAGTATATTTAACAGGGCGTATGAGTAATATTGAAGTCGAGAACATGGAAATTTGATATATTCAAGGCACAAGATTACTGAAAACAATATTAATAGCTCAGATTTAGTATTATTTTCCTTATTGAGAAAATTGTTTAAGTAACTTTGGTCCACCCTAGAGCCCACACTCACTTGCCTCTATGTGTGGCAAAGATTTTGATTATGCTTCTGTTTTTGTTTAATTTCGAGTATAATATTTGGTATGATTGCTACTTTCCGATTTCGATATATCCTGTATAAACACAAATGTATTGAAATTCATATTCATTTGCTTGCAGTACACACACAGGAGAAGAATGTAATATTGTTGAAAATGTATATACAGGAGGTAAAAGGGAGAGACTGGCTCTTTCCTCCTCCTGCCTGGAGGATTCCTGGTGATGCAGCTCCGTGAGCTCTGACCTGGCCTAATGAGCCGCATTTAATGAGCCGCAAACACGATAAACATGCAACAGAACCGAGAACAGTGCCAGATTGATGTACGCCATCCTGGCCGCATCCCCATCCCCCAACCCCCACACTCCCTCACAGGTAGGATACCCACATGTTCCCCTGCCACGATCCACATCAGATTTTGTCTCCCGGCGCTTTTCCAAACTTTCGCGAACAAGCCGCACACTCCCTCCTACCACCTCCAACTCCCTCCTGCTCCAAAGCCCACATACTGGGGACGGGAAATGGAATAAGGAGCACGGGGCCCTCGCTCCTGATTCGACATTTCATTAACAGGACACGGCCTGGAACAGAAAACGCCGGAAGCCTTTCCTGGTAGTTAGCGCTAACAATGTGGCTTGATGCGACCAACTTTGAATGTTAGTCGGCGAAGGATAAAGAGCATGAAACGAGCTCTAAGTGCCCAGAATTTAAGTTGAAAGTGGGCAGAAATATGAATTTATTGAATGAAACTTTTAGACTGGAAGAAATTTGTGTCTTGTGATTAAGCCAGGGTTTTAATTAAGAAGTATTAAACGTAATAAATATTAATTTCCAAGAAGTGCTTCGGTGGAAACTTGGAAAATTATTAGGTCACAAAATGCTTTAGTTACCTTTATTGTTTAAACAATGCTTGGAATACCAATTTCTCTCATACCCCTTTACGATTTAAATTACCTTTTAAGGATATAGTGGTCTGAGTTGTTGTTAATGCTGAACATGAATATATACATATACTTTATGGGCAAAAAATGTTTCCTTCACCACGTTGCAAAGTTATGAAAATATCGCAACTAATTAATTTATTCCAATATATTTTAAAGGAAATTAATATGTTTAATTATCTATACATAATTCAAATTTATCTTACTATATTTTAATCTCATTTTAAAAATGTATTATTAATTTTAAATATGTTCTATATTACATTATTTGGGTTCAACTTTTTGTTAAATAATTGTTTTGAATAACGACTTCAAGAGAATAATGTGTTCATATATTTTAAAATTAAGCAAAAAATAGTTAGGAACATTAAAATGTCAGCTAAAGTATTTGATGAAATTAAAAGAAATTTGTGTAGTTTTCATTCCACAGCACCCATCCCCAAACTAAATTTAATAACAAAACCATTAACAGGAATTTGGATTTGACCCAAACTTTTCTGGTATTTTGACCCCCTTTTTTGTGGGGAACTTATACTTTTTTTTGGTTTTTGCTATTTCGCCACAATCAGCTTATGGATTTAACTATGTCCAATTAAGGAACCTAATCAGGAAACAAGAAGAAGGTCAAAAGCATATTTCGGTCGTCGGCTAGCCCGAAAAATAAAGAGTCAAAAAAGTGCAGCTCTGTGAAGTATAAAGTATGGCAGGAATAATTGTTTTATTGCCCACACAGGCAAATATTTATGCCTAATTGGGTGCCAATTAGGACCTGCCGGTCAACACTTTGAGCAGCGGGGGAGAGTTCCATCCCTTCCCTCCTCCATATCCGAATACCAACCCAATTCTCAGGAATATTTCGTTTAAAACTTTTTTTTTTTCCCCGGACTGCAGAAAAAAGTTTGGCGTTTGGGGCAAAAGGCGAAGACAAACGAGAGACGAGATGTGGAAACTTAATTAAACTGTCAATTGGTTTCTAATGAATGAATGCAAAGATGAATGAGTAATGAAGCTAATTATGCCACGCAAATGCGTCAAAGTAGCCATAACCTACACATCTGTATTCCAACCCACCAACGGAAGGGTACATGTTGTTCTCTATTTTGGCAAGTTAGTATTTTAATTAATTCATACCGAGATTGCTGGCACATGGCAGGTTCCTAATAGATACCCAAGGACGGGTATCTCCCACCAAACTCTTTCCCAAGATCAAAGCACTTAATGGCCAGACTAATTGAGAACACGAGTCTTTAATCTAATCAATTCGGAGATGATGTCGTCTCGCATTTCAAAGCTTTTGAATTTAAAGATAAATGTTTACTGGAAATCAACAATAATATCTTAAACATAAATAAATTTATAAATAAAATGCATCTGCTTTAAAAATATTCTACTAGAACTGCTTGAAATAGTTTATTTCGCTTTTGCTGTGGCAACAATTGACATTTTGACATCTTAATCGCAGCATGTGTGAAATTAAAAAACTTTTTTCATTTCGAGTGGAAATTCCTTTTGACGTGACTCGGCGCCAGAATGCAAATGTGCGAGTACTTCGAATGCCGACTGGAAATTAAACGAAAAGCCAGTTGCAGCCCCAGTTCCAGGTGAGAGAGAGAGGCTGCAGGCAGCAGGCAGCAGGCAGCTGGCATCAGGTAAATCAGCTTCCAGGCTGTGCAGACTGCGCGCAGCATGCAAATTGATTAGCCCAGGCTCGAGCACGAACGGCAATCTGGACACCTAGCAACGGCTCCGCACGGAACGGAACGGCACGGCGCAAACAAAGCCGAGGAGCAGGAGCAGGAGGAGTTGGTCCTGGCGGAGCAGAAACAGGGGGCGCACAAGACAGGTGACCATCGCCAGCTTGTCGGTATCCCAATGCAATTTGCAAACAAGAACAAGGCATTAGGCCTAAGTACAACAGCAAAGCGTTAGCATCGTCGAGAGGAGGCATCAAAGGATGGGGCAGGACGAGGGTATTTGGCCAAACTAAGAGCAACTCGGGCCCGGTTCTGGGCATTTCCTCTTCGGGGGAAAAGCGTATCAATGGCAACTTAAATCTCTGTTCGCATGGTTAACCAGTAAAAACCAGGAAAGCCTGCAAAAGGGTAGATTCGTGGAACATATAAAATGATTTTTGCTAAATATAATAATAACACAAAAAAAGGTAAATATATTTAATTAGATAATTGTATCACTTTTGATTACAAGTTTTCTCTTTTTATTTTATTTTTACCTTTTTCATAATTATACTTTAAATATATTTGAATTTAAGGAATATGTCTTGATAAAAGATTCGCCGCACAATATTAAAGTTAACTTGCAATCATTTAAATATGAGATTTTAAGTTCGTTATTTCATTGTGCCGCCTTAAAGCATTACAATTAGTAGACAAAACTTTAGCCACAAAATAAATTCCAATTTCAAGTGGCAATAAAAATGCCGTTGAATTGAAGGCCTAAAGAAACAGCTGAAAAACATTCAGAGGAAGGGAGAAACTTTCCGACTCGGCCAATGCTATTATTTAGTGTGTAGGCATTTCGGCCGGGCTTAATTACTAACACGCCCAATGCCACGCCCGGCTCTAACACACACACACACATATTGCACTGGCACACACACATACACACACACACAAACACACACACACACACTGGCACGCACGACTAGCACTTGGCCAAGATTAAAATGCCAGCTTAGTGAAGACTTTTGCATGTGAAATTAGTAGCTTAAACTGTGCGCCGAGCCTTAGTTGCAGTAGCAGTTGATGCTGCAGCTTGTTGTGGCAAGCACTTTACATGCTCGCACACACAGAGACCACCGAGGAGGGGGGCGCCTCTGTTTTGTTGCTGCTGCTGCATGCGTATGATAAAATAATTCACTCGACTGCAACTCATAAATTCTCCAAGGTAGCGCATAAATTCTCAACAAATCTCGACAAAATGCCGCAAAGCAGCCCCAAACCTCAGGATGGGCTTGAAATTGGGCTCAGGATTGGACCGGAACTGGGAACGGGATCGGGAACGGGAACAGGAGTTGGATGTTGCATGTTGGATGTTGGTGGAAATGGTTCTCTTCTGCCTTTTGCACACTCGACTCCGCCGCATGCTTATCCGTTTTTGGTCGTGTTCTGACTCAGGCCAAAAACACTTGAAAGTCTTGGTAAACATTGCCACATATTAGTTTTGGCCAAGAATCACTTGTATATCAAACCAAATACTAATCGAAAATGTTGCCATGTTTACCTTTGGGGTATCAGACGCTTTGATCAAATAGATACAAATTCAAATCATCCACAAATTAGTGCTTGTGCATGTGGAATTACATTGAAACACATCGGAGTTGTATTTGTAATGAAAACTCGCCTTCTACAATTGATTAACTAGTTTCGAAGAAAAGCATTTTTATAACTTAATATTATATTTTCAATTCAGCTTAGACGTACCAAAAAAAAAAGGCTTAAACTAATAATTCGTATACCCATTATAGTAGTTCAATTAATCATTAAATTAATTCAAATATTTTCTAAGAACTCAACAGATATAATTTTGATAAGGAATACATAATTTTCCATTCATTTGAACTCCTTAAGCTGAATATTTAACTAGAGCCTGCACCATCCTTCAACTACCTCCCAAAATATAGGCAAACGCATTTCACAGATAACCAAAAACACTCGGAAAAACCAAGTTTATTCAATATGAAAGCAACACAACGCAATTTTATGACCGCGCATAAATTGAACACAATACTAATGTAAATCGCTGGAAACCCCTGAATGTCCTGACAAAAAAAAACCTTCAACCAAAATGGCCACCACCCACCGATGATGCACTTACCATATTTTATTGCCCCATGCGGCGGTCATGTCAACATTTTTGATTTTTTCACTTGATAAAATCAATGCATTTTTATGCGGACAATGGCAAAACAACAACAGCAGCAGCAGCAACTCCAAACACGAATAATGGAAAAGCGCTTTCCATGTAATGTGCTATATGTGTGGTGGGGAAAGCGAGAAAAGCTGATCAGATCAGGCTGGGGAAAATCGGGAGATGGGGAAACGGCGGCGGCGAAAAAATTACCATTTAAAAAAATGCCGAAAATTGTTGCTGTTGCATTTTGTACGCATCATTGGGGCTCAATGGAGTGTGCACACACTGATACAAAATGTCGGCGTGTCTTTTCCCCTTCATAAGTGTGTGTGTTGGCCACAAAATTCGTGCGCGAGTGTGTGTGAGTGTTGGCATGGCCATAAAACAAAAAGTTTGCATGAGCTCGAATTCGTATCGTCTTCGTTTGCGCTTTCGATTTGTATTTTGTTTGCGAATTGGCAATTGTTCGATTCTTTGGAGGGAACGTGCCGCGGCCTCTAAGTAAATCAAAAGGTTGCCTTGCCTTGCCTTGCCTTGCCTATTTCTTACCCCACACACACACACACACACACCCGCAAATATACTAACACACTCGCACGGCCCAATAGGCGGAAACGGAAATGCGCGCATGCAACTTTTGCGCGCTGCCAGAAGAGGAAAAACTCGCTGCAAGTTTTCTGCGCCGCCAAACAAGTCACATAAATTCCCAGCATTCGCAGGCTGTGAGCCTTTAAACTTCGAGCCAGAAAAAAAAACATATACACATTGAAACCAAGTCAAAAAAAAGGTAAGAGGATTTTTATTTATTTCGAAATAATTTGTTATCGTTTAGTAGCCAAAATTCACTAACGAATTCAAATAATCGGTTTTAAATATTTCATTTCCGTAAATGTGTTTCACAAAAATGCAATATTAAAGGGCAGCATCGGTTCGGAATTTGTTTATTTCTAAATATAATGCTTTTAACGCATTAAAAGTTGGGTTTTTGTTTTTGTTTATTTTGTAAAATGCATTTATTGGCGAATGAACTTTAAAGTTGAATTTATGGCTTGTTTGCGGTTCCATTTATTTGTATAACATTTAGTTTCCTTCACGCTCTAAAAGCTAGTATTTTTTTTAAAGTTTAGCATCATAGTTTAATAAAAATTGTAAATGCTTCACAAAACATAAAAAAATCTCATAGAAAATATCAAAATGAAAGTTCGACAAGTAGCTGCCTTTTCCAGACAATTGTGTCTCACATATTTCAGCTGAAACTTGGGTGGGGTATCCTTCCAAGGACAAGGGGCCGGCAGTATTGATTAAGTCGACAGCGACGGCAATCCCTTAAGATTCTAATTTATATCAGCGGCAAAACTTATTTCCTATTTCCGCGCGCGCGCCTCTGAAAATGTCGTACGTGATTCAATTATAAAATGCGGTCTCTCAAATCGTTGCAAAATTTATGTATTTCATTTTATTTCCCCACATCGGACAATCCGAGGCCTCCCCATGTATGTGTATGTGTGTGTATCTGTATCTGTGTGCTTGAATGAGTGTGTGTGGTTGGGTGTGCGACGGCACATGTGGCCCCATTTTAATGGACCTGCCTCGTAAAATGCCACAAAAAGTGTCACAAATTTATGCGCGCCCATTCATAAATGGCCGCAAAATGTTTAACAAAAGTGCTCCATTGCGAGCGAAAGAGAGGGAAGACCAGAGAGAGAGAGAGAGACAGGTAGATGGAGACACTTGAGAGGTGCACTTGTAGTTTGGCGCTTACTTGGGGGGCTCAAGTCGAGTGCAGCTGCCCCCGGCAAATTTGGCAAATTAATTATGCAGCATTCGATTGGCTCTCGGAGGAAAGCCGCTTGTGGCTGCCACGAATTGTTTGAGGCCAACTGCATTGGCGGCTAATTGAGCAATTGCCGGTGCGGTGGCGCATCTACACGTAAGTTGCCTATCAATTTGCGCACTAAATTGCTGATTAGCCCCAGCATCCCAGCATGGTAATGCAGGGCAATACGGATCCTAATGGATATAAAACAACATAAGGGGGAAGGCTATAAGTCCCTCATCCCTGCAGATCCCTACAAACTCCTGTTGAGAAGTGAAATACCCTCGGCAAGGGTATATAGAAGAACACATCCTTCTCGCACAAGAAGTGACAGGCTGTTTGCATTTTCCTCGTTTCGCTTGCTGCATTTCCCTGACATTTGTTTGTCCTGTTCGCTATCACTCATGCTGGCACAGAAGTCATAAATCGCGATGCGTGGATTATGCAATTTTCATATTTGCATTCCCAGTTTTTGGAGCAAAAACTACAACTGCATCCAAAGAGGATGTGGCACGCGCTGCCGCTGACAACAATGCGTCGCAACAGTTAGAAGCACTAGCAGCAATAAAAATACACCAACGATAAAATCAAGAAAAACGCACAAATGTTAAATGCATTTCTGGAGGATTGGAGAGGAGAGCACCATGCGTTTGTGTATGCGACAATGGCAGGGGCTGCCACAATGGCAACAGGAAGCGCTTCAGCGCAAAGGAAGCTTAAGTAGCAAGGATATGCAGCAGCACAGCAGCGGAAGCCATCAAACAATGACTCGAAAATGCAATTCCATGCTAGAATATGCCACAAGATGATGTTGCAGAAGGGGTGGGGTGTGCACCCAAAAACTGGCACAAAGCATTATGTCTTTTAGCAAAGAACACACACAAGACGAGCTTCTTTTCAGAATAAACCATTTCCGAGAGAACCTCTCTCTCTCTAGAATAAAAAATATTATTAAAATTCATACGCCAGTCTTTTTGAGCAAAAACGTTTAAATAAACTTGTCTACTATAAATATAATTTAATATAAAGAAATATTCTCGATTTAGAAATATGTTAAATAAGAACTAAATTTATAAGTGGCGATTCAAATAAAATACAAGAAAATAGAATGGAGTTTTCCTAATATAAATCACTTCATAAAAATTAAAAAAGCAAAGTTTTAATACATAATTACATTGTGAGATTGTGCGAGTACACACACACTGCATCTACATTACATGTGCCAACTTTGGCAAACAATTTTCAGAATGTAGCTTGAGCTTCCTGTTTTCCCGCTTATCCAGCCAAAATTAATAAGTAACCTGAGTGCACCTGACAAAATCCACAAAAGCCACTCGCTAACTCCCACGCCCACGCCCACGCCCAAACCTGCTCCCGAATGCAGCGTTAAGCCAACAAAAATTCTTATTAAAAACCCCAGGCATCCCAGGACGCTAAAGCAACCAAACCCACACCCAAGCACCTCCCCTCTCCTCTCCGGTGCTCTGAACTCAACGCATCCGCGGAAAATTGCTAATCATAATGAACGCACCGTCAAAAGCTTCTGCCGTGCGATCCCCAACAGAGTTGCGTATTTTTCTGGAGGGTGGAAAACCAACAGGAGCAGCGCATTTTCAACGCAAATCAAGCGCTGAAAAGTGCAGAGCCAAAGTTTCCAGATGAACGGAACGGGGTTCCGGGTTGGTTTCGGCCTGGTCGGAAATCAAATTTCAGTGCAAGAGCAGCGGGGCTGCTGCTGCTTCGAGGCGGGCGGCAACCAACCAAACCAACTGCCATGTGTGAAAATTTTTAATACATCAACTCAAAGGCGACTCGCAACGCAACCCGACAGACAGACAGAGAATCCCCCTTCACCGCCCGCCCCTGGAAGTTGCCACTCCCCCCCACCAGCAGACCCAAATGAAATGCATAAATAAAGCTCACGCGGGGTCTGGTCAGGACACGAATCCTGTCTCACAAATGCACATTAAAAAAAAAGTCTGGTCTGAATTTAAGCTATGCTCAAAAATATATTAATTCTAGGTAATTTTGCATTAAATTGGTAACTCAATTAAAATTCCCTAACCTTTTCTTAGTTCAATTTATATAATATTACATTATAAAATCACCATTATAAGCCCTTTTTATTCTATGCCTGTAAAATAAAGACTAATTTTTAATTTAAGGAATATTAATCTGTGATTTGAAGAATTCAATAATATTAACTATAAGTTTCAACATTAAATTGGTAACTCAATTAAAATATCTTAAAATACTTATCCTTTTTCTTAGTTTAAATTAAATTATATTACATTTAAAACTCACCATTATAGACCCTTTTTATTTTATGCCTGTAAAATATGGACTAATTTTTTACAGAATAATAATCTGTAGTTTATAATATTCAATATTATATATGATAAATTATAAATTGAATTATTCAATTGGTAACTCAATTAAAATACTTCGCCTTTTTCTTAGTTTAAATTATATTATATTACATTTTAAACTCACCATTATAGACCCTTTATTATTATTTTTTTGTTTAAATCAAATGAAAATTCAATTAAATCAAATAAAGTTTCCATTCCTGGTAGATATTTTTCCAAGTGTCTGGAGAACTCAGAGTAAGCTTTCGACAGAGTCAAAGGCTGCCATGGCCGCATAATCATGGGCACGATAGAAGAGGATTCACTGTGGGAGTCTGATTCGCCGGCGGGCGGAGGTTCAGAGTTCAGAGTTCGGGATACGGGGTACGGGGTTCCGGGTTGAGGGTTCCGGGTTGAGGGTTGAGGGTTCCGGGTTGGGGCTCTGTGTGCACGGCAAATAGACATGCGAAACTCAAAGGCAACAACGAGTGCAGCAACCAAAACAATTTAAATATAAATAATTCGGTTACTCGTGTTCATGCTCATTGTGCGGCCTCATCCTGTTGCTGTCATTTTTGTTGTTGCTGCAGCTGCCCCTTGTGCTGTTCGGTGCTGTGTTGTTGCCGCTGCTGCTTCTGGCGCAGACTCATGCATTATAAAGTGTCTGGGGCAATCATTTGATGCCTGGCCATGTCAGTGAGTTTGGCCAGTTGCCGACTGGCCACTGGGCAGTACTGGGCATCGTGGTCGCACTCGCACTGCCAGTCGCGTTTTGGGCAACTACTACTTGCCTCTGTTTTCCGGCCACACAACTAAATAATTTAGTTACACAAAGGCCAGTTCGGGTCCGGGCCAAAAACCAGATGCTTCTGACCGTCTGTGGCTGACCAGGCCACCAGACCACCACCGCCACCTCCCGCCCTCTCGCCACCTCCTGCAAACAATTCACTGCAGCCCGCTGTAAATGTTAAATGCAAAACGTTAATAAGCGCAAAGAGACCGAAAAACCCAGTAAATTAAACCAGTGAACAAACTAATAAGCGAAGCTTTTGTCCATGTTCGACACTGAGGGATTCATCTTTAAAATAAACACAATAAACAAATCAAACCGTTGAATTAAGTAGGAAAATTCCTTCTTTTCCTTGGTTATTGGTAGAAGGATAAGGGGAAAAGATTGAATTGGTTTAAGTATGCAAATTAGTTAGATTAATCCAATTTTTTTTCAAAAAGGGAATACCCTGGAGCCCAGATATAAGGTAAAACATAAAGAAATATATTCGAAGAGAGGTTGTTAAATTTAGTTCTTGAAAGAGATTAAATTGAATTATAGGTTTCAAAGAATATCATAGTAAAATTCGGAATCCTTGAGGTAAACCTTATAACAAACGAACGGCATTTAATTCAAAGATTAATTTGTGAGTTTACGAAAAGAAAAGTAAAGTAACTCGTTTAACTAACCGCAAATTCTTTTATCAACATAAGAAAAAAAGAAAAATCTTTATTAGTTTTTTTTTGTTGGAATTATCAAGAATTATCGATATATAACACGATATGCCAGAGATATGCTTTTCAGCTATTTCAAGGAAACAAAGCAGTTTTAAAGAAATGGCTCATTTAAGATATTAATTAATTGGAAATTACTCATAATTCTAATTTGTCCTTAATGAATATCTTATGTATATCAGAATCTGAAGAGTCTATTGCCAAATGCATTCCCAATAAGGACGCTTCAGTCTTTAGATAAAATTGAATCATAATCTGAATAAAGCAATCCAAAAAGACGCAGACATACTCGTAATTCCCAGTCAAAAGATGTTAATATTCTCACTGGTAACATTTGATTTGAGCACATATAAAAATGAATTTAGTTGTAATTTGTAATATTTGTATTAAACAATAAATAACCTTTTTCTAGGGAACACTTATAAGTACAAATATTAAATGCTTAAAGTTCAGCACTAATTATTCAATAGCCTTTGTTATGGGAAATTTGTTTTAATTAATCATTTTACACAACGCATTTTGGTGATACTTTTCCTGAAACTGTTGTTCCAATTCGAGGAAATCCCTTCGAGCAGTTTCCATTATCGCCAAGTATCTGTTCGAAGCCCTTTTGAATAACAACCGAATTCATCCTTCGATGGCAGAGTGTCAAAGGGCTCGGGAATTGTCTAATTTGCAGCTCCTTCTCCGTCTTAACTTGGCCCCGTGACAGCTAATTGGAACTTAATTTGATCGGTTCGGCGGGGGTAAATGTCAAACCATTTTTGTTTATTATTAATTAGCATTTTGATTGGAATTCCGATATTGTCAATGGGCTGACAGCTCTGGCCGACATGTGAAATAAACAAAATTACATTCGAGGCAGCGGCCTCTCGTCTCACTTGAGATGCCAAAAAGCGACACTGATGGACGCACTTTTGACAGTGGCTGGAGGCGATTCGTTTTACATTAACATTACGCAATCCAACCGTTTTTAATAAATATTTGGCCAAGAGCTGATGGCCCTGATAGCTGATAGATGTTGCTGTTATTGCTGCTGCTGCTGTGAAAACAGTAAATTGTTTGCAATAATTGATTAATGGAGGCTGACTTTCCACCCCTACCCTACCCCTATTCCTACCCCTATTCCTACCATTATTCCTACCCTGCCCACCGAAACTCTTATCATTGGCAGTCGCTTGCCACTGACAGGGGGAAAAGTTTTGCCATTTAGTTTGGCTGGCAGAGCAGCCTTGGCGCATGTAATTAACATGGCAGCCAAGTGGAAACTAAGAGCGGCAAAACTGAGACTGGCGAAACTTGGCAGTGGCGTTGGCGGTGGCTCTTTTGGCCTCATCCCCAGCGCAGCGCCGCGCCGCGGGCATTGCGTTTTGTGTTGGGCCGGAGCGCTGAGCTAATTTAAATTAATTGAATATGCTTTGATAGCATTTCAATTAACTTTTGTGCCGGCACACGGCCTTGTGCCACATTTTTTCGCTCTGCCTTTTTTTTTTTTTTTGCGCACGAATTTGAATGCATTTGAAGTGAGGCCGAGCGAGAATCCTGGCATCGTGGCATCCTGGCCTGTATCTATCTATCGTTTGGAACTGCTGCCTCACAGGCATTTCGGCCATGCAATATAAATGAGACGCGCTCCGTCATGACATGTCCAAACCATTTGGATGGCCAGCTCCGGTTTCACAGCCCCGCCCCTCCGGCTTCTACACACACACACACACACACACTCATATATAGAGACGACGTCCATGTGCGGCATTTTGCATAATAAGTGGCCAAGAGCAGCAGCCGTGGACGTTCTACTACTCTGGCTCATTCCATTTGGCGAGCCAACTAAATCACCAGAAATCAGTTATAAATTCGTTGGCCGTTGGGTGCTCGCCCTGATTTTAGAGTCTAGGTTTGAGTTTCCCAGTTCGGAGTTCGGGAGTTGGGAGTTCGCAGTTTGGAGTCCTGCTGCGATATGCTGCAGGACATTGGATTTACAAATACATATGCATAATTCCCTTTTAGCGTGAGCCTTGGCGCTGATAACATTGCGACCGCCGACAGCCAGACTCTGGCGTCCTCATATCTCTCTCTCCCATCCTGTTTTAATTATTCAAATAAAACAACGTTCTGCAGCTGAAGGACTGCAGCAACGTCACAGATACATTTGGACTCCACACGTTTTAATTGCCAATAGACGAGCAGTCCGGCACTGAAAAAAAATTGGGGGGTAGTAGAGAAATTTATTTTACTCGGATAATGTTTAATACTAATAATAAATGTATATTATAAATTAATAATATGTTCAATTATCTAAAATCTCTTATTGACCCATAAGAACCATTAAAGATCCACAGAATTTTCAATGTGCAAAAGCAGACTATAAAGAATTTATTATTATATGATTATTATTTTTTATTAAAACATTATTTAACTGTGTATGGGATTTAATATGACCGAAAAGGACTCCGTTTTTGCAATTTCACATGATGAGGCTCATTTTGCACTAAGATACACAAATATGTGGAGCACGAACTAAGTATTAATAGCTCGGCAATAATTATTTTGATCTCAGCGAGATAGAATGCCACATGTTCAATATAGGATAATATTAAACTGAAGTATCTCAATTTTGTCAAGCAATTAGAAACAATGCAATGTCATTGAATTTAGTTGCATAATAAAAAGAAATTAGTTTTTATTCAAATATATAATTAGTACTAAAAAATAATAATTTAACAAAAATAGAAATATAACTCCAACTTTTCTCATCTTCTGCCACGTTCCTACCGCTACGAAAGTAATATTAACTAATAAAATGCTCACATTAACCACCAATTAAGAGGCATTACATTTCATAGCACCGCCCGACGAAAATTAACGCACTGGTCATCTCCTGAACGTGTTGATGGATATAGAAAAAGCCAATTTGATTGATAACACCAGAAACCAAGACCAGCAGAAGCTGGTCACCTAGTTGTTGTTGGCCTTCTCTTTTTTTCTTGCGGCGATGGTGGCGGTGATTTTGGCCACTCTGTCAAGTGCCAATTAAACTAAAGCAAGGCAACAAGCAGCAACAGGACGCAGGACGCAGGACACCGAGCGTATGTATGTATGTATAGGGGTCCGATAAAAATGCCAGATATTTTTTTCACGACTTGCGGACGAACAAGTTTTTTGCCGCCACTTTTTCCCGAACTAATGACACACGGCCCGGCCGTGACCGCGTTGACGTTGATAGGCCACAACAATTTTCATTGGACAGCCATTTACAATAAACGTCAGCGGAGCAGGGCCAACAGAAAAAACAAAAAAACAAAAAAAAAATAACAAAATCGGTTGTGGGCCAGAACGCAACAAAAAAAAAAAAACAGTTTAGGGGGAAAATCAAACAGGCATTGAATGGTGGGACAGATCTGTCTGTGCCGTTTGATAAGCGCTAATGAATGGTTTTCTTATACGCTCCATTGGGCCGCATCCGTGGCCGTGGTAAAGAAAATTCTGGAGGGCCGAGCGATCCGGACACGGCCACTTGTCGCGGTTTTGGGCAATTTAAGCGGCGGTTGCCGTTGTCATTGTCACGACGTCGAATTGTGGTTGCGACTGACGCAAATGTTTGGCTTTGAGGCAATTAACGAGGCCCGAACACAAGGAGACGGGGCTAACAAAAAAAAAAAGAGAACAAAAGTGAGGAGTTGCAATGCATTTTTGGTCTTGGTTCTTTTTTTTGCCGCAGCTCTATTTTCCGGCTTGTAATAAAATGGCAAACGTATATGCCTGGGCAATCAATAACCCAGCGCCGAACATGCTATGGTTTTTTAAGAGCTCACCGAAAAAACCACAACGTTGCAAGGACATGCTCCCCAACCAGACACAGGGCTGAAAGGAGCTGGAGAGCGTGCGAGGAGGCAACCAACAAGCGACTTAATACAGGCCAACTTGATGAAGATACAAGACAGATGGATAACGGCAGGTGAGCCGGGCATACAAATAAGAAATTTCCACCTCCTTCCTGCCTCCCGCCCCGCAAAGAGGAACTGCAAAAGGACAAAACTTTTAAACAAGATTCGGCACTCGATATACACACACACAATGGGCCAAACAGCCTCGGACTCAGCCTCTTTTATGCTTGGCCATAGTCCAATACAAATCGTTACCAATTTTCAGCCGGACCAGCGGGACGAAGTGGGCGGGGCGGGAGCGGGAGCGGGGCGGTAAGAGGGTGTGGTCGGTGGCAGGCCATAAGCAATGGTCAACTATATGGACAAACAGGAGGCGCACACCTTTCATTTATTGTCGGTGTCCGCTCTCTTTCCGATCCTTTGTTCCTTTCTGGCGCTGGTGGCGTATACGTAACGTTGGGAATGTTCATACGGAACGGCGAATACATGGAGAACTTATTGGAGGATCTATTATATAACTTTTTTTCTCAATAATATTGTAGTATGAAAAGAATCATTTATAGAATATTACTTTATAGTACTTTATATATTTTTTGTATCGAATCAAACATTCATTTTAAATATTAATTAACATTTACATAGGCATATATTGTAAAAATATTGAAACATTATTTTATGGAATTAAAACACGAATATTAATGTAGGTAGGCATATAAAATTATGATTTTATTTCTATGTATTAATGTACGCGTTTTTGTATCAGCAATAATAAATTATTAACAATAGTTTGTCAACAAAAAAAAAGACTTTCTGCCTTTCAGATATTCAACGGCGAAGAATTAATATTGTTTTAATTTAAAATATTCCGTATGGTTAACTGGACTCTTAAATGTAGATTAAAATTTAAATAGCTTAATTTTAAGATACGAATGTATAAAAATTTATATAATTTGTATAAATAAAAAATATAAATAAATAACAATGGACATTTTGAAACATTTTCAGAGTTTGCTTTTAAACTCCTGTATTTAGAAATTTAAAATAAATATATTTGTAAAATAAAAACATACATTTCCAATTGAATCCCTGATAATATGGCAAGTAAAACGCGTAAGCAATCAGTATTTTTTCGAAGTGTACGAATTGGAATTGCAGGTGGCTGATTTGGTAGTGGTGCGGTGGTGGATGCAGGTGGTGGAGCAGGAGGTGGTGCATCGGCTTTATGTTGTGTATGTGTCTGGCCGGGGTCTTTACGTTGGCTTGATTGGATTTGCCGATGCAAATGAAGAATCCAATTTTTAAAGTTTGTTTTTCGTTATCGTTACGTCTCTTGTTAGTGGTGGTAGAGGAGCTCGGCTCCGTCCTCTGACTTGTGTCTCCTTTGCTTTCCTTTTGCCATGCAGCTCACGACACACGGTCCCGTGGACTTCTTTCTGGTGGTCGCCTTCTCCTGCCGACGACCACTCTTGTTTTTTATTCCCGTCCTCTCCCCCCGGTTTGGACTTATTTTTTTTTTTCGGTTGTTCCTGGATATCCTGCTCTTGGCCAGCACTTGGGCATCCAACTGGACAGCAACCACTGACACAAAGCGTCAGGAGGAACAGCCAACAATAACCATGGACAATTCAAACAAACCGACAAGGGAGGAAACAAAAATTTGTTTGCCGCACACAAAAAGAAACACAAAACTAAAAACAATGAACAAAGAAAAAAACAAAAATGTTGAAATGAAAAGTTTTTGCTTTTTGGTTTGGCACGCCATTTGTTTGTGTCCCGTTGCCTTTTGCCTTACCACAAAATCGAATTTTCACTTTTAAACAATTGACGTTACCACAGCCACATACCTGCATGTGTGCCACTGGTAAAGGACGCTTTTTTTTACAATTTTTATACCCTGTACCCATAGTACAAGGGTATATTAGGTAGGTTAGTGCAAGCACAGGAGGCGTCGTAAGGAGACATCGGAGACCCTCTAAAGATGCATATGGTATCTAGCCATTTCAGTCTGTCTGTAGATACCAATCTTTTTCTGGGCAGATGTATTTGTTTGTTAAAGGGAGCTAGGATCACCATATTGTAGATTTATATGTGTTTGTTAAGCATACAGATCAAGATTATTTGACATTTTTTTCACAGTCCCTATACAATCCCAATATCTCGAAGATATATAAGCATTAGCCTCCAAAGTACATGTTAATTCCTATGTAGTACCCATAAAAGTGGTTTAAAATGTATCTCCATAGCTCGAAGACTATAAGAAGTAGATTCTCCTAATTCCATATGTAGGTATCACTTGTAGATGTAAGACAGTTCCATTTTATTTATTAAACACAATCTGAATTAATTAATAATTTAATAATGGATTAAAACTGATTGTTGTTAAGACGTTATTTTTGTGTATTTATTACTAACTAATAATAGTACAGGGTACATAATAGTCTGGCAATCTCGAATGTGATACTCTTTCTTGTTTCTATTGGTTTTTGTTGTTTTTTTTTTGTGATCAAGTTTTTCTCTGGGTTTATTTTCTTTTTCTCATTTCATGCCTTTCAATTTGTTGTTTACTCTTTGTTTTTATTTTTTGCTTTTCGTGTATTTTTTTGTTTTTTGCTCCGGTCAGCTTAATTCTGGTCCGGCAAGTGCCTCTCATCGTTGCCATTGGCTTTTGTGTGCAGTTTATTTGGGAAATAAATTTACAAACTATTTTGCTAAACTGGGCTGTGTGTGTGGGCAAGGGTTTGATTGGTTTCTGTTTTCGAAATCAACAGAGGAGAATGCCGCCTGAAAAAAAAAAGTTCCGACCAGTCCGGCAATTGGAAAGCGAAAATTTTATTTTAATTATCGGCGGACAATCGGCCAAATTGTGTTTGCATTAAAAACAAAATACGTGTCAAATCTAGTTGTGTTGCAGTCCGTCCGTGTTATAAGCACATCCGATCAGCTGTAATAATCAATTAAGCTGCGGGGCCGAAAACGCGGAATTCGCCAAAAATTTGTTTATTTGCAATTATTAAAGTTAACAATGCATCGCCGATTGATGGGGCGCACGAACATTAACGGTGGGCCATCCAGGTGAACCAGCTAAATGGCAAATTAAAACCAGTGAAATTTGATAGCTCAATAGTTGGGCAGAGCAGGAGCAGGAGCAGACCAGAAGCTTATTAAATAATTGAGCACCGATTGCCGGCAATTTATCACAAATGATTGGTGGTGGTGGCAATGCAGGGCGAGAGGAGCCCCAGACACGCCATCGAGTTGTGAGTGTATAAATCTCCGGCAATACGATCCCCTGACAGGCAGCTACAATTACAACGAACAATCGCCGGAGTATCGATAAATTAATCAACATCCCGGAGCAAACGTTTCCAGCTGCCATTAAATTGCCGGGCGCTATTTTAAGAAGCGAACCAAGTTTTCCAGCTTGGCTATTAATGGCATCGCCGACGTTTACGTTTACTGTTTACTGGCCAATGGCATGGTCAGCGGCACTGAAAATTAGCCCAAAACGCATATGCCATAAATCCTGGCTCCGGCTCTGGCTCCGGCTCTGTCTCTGGCTCCAGAAACCAACGGCCATCGAGACAACCGCTCAAACTATGAAACGAAACTTTATTGACCCACAAATAACGTGCAGATAATTACAAAAACAAAGGCAACTGCCCCCAGGAAAACAAATGTGCCCGTTGTGCTGCGGGGGTGGAAAAGGGTGGGTGGTAGGGCGAGGAAAAAAGGAAAATACCATGCCATGGCAAAGTGGAAAAACTACTTACAAGTATGTTAACATGCGCAATTGTTGCCGTTGTCCAGCTGGAGACCTCCGGGCGTACTCAAGCCAAGGAGCAACACTCGGAGAATATCTGTAAGCTACTTCGGTTCTACTTTTAGATTTAAGCATACATATAAGCAACGATATTTTTAAATATATTTTTACTTAAAATAAACAGCACATTTCAAAAAATGATTTATGTTTACAATGAAAAAAAACATCACCCAAAAATGTTGTATATTTTATAATATAAAAGATACTACATTTTGGGGTATAACTTTAATATATCAAAAACTAACTTTTATTTTAATATGGTAAAAAGAATCTTTATGTCCCAAAAAATCTTTAAAAAAATTTAACATCATAATTAAAAATACTTTTTATTACAATAACATTAAAAAGTAACAATATTTTCAAAAATTATACATATTTTTAAGACAGTCAAGTAAGAAAGTATTTGAAAAACCTTGTTCCCAATTTTGTTACATTTAAAATATGTATTTTTTTAAAGTGCAGCAACAATGCCACGGAAATCTTTTCTTTTCCTGTCAGAGTTTTCCCCCACCTCTGCTCCGCTGTGGGTTTTTCCAAAGATGCTCAAGTTTATTTGTTGTGGTCATGGCAGAAAGTAATCCAAAAGATAAAATACAATAAAATAAAAGGCCAAGCGGTGAGTTATGTCTTTTGCTGTTGTTGTTGTTGTTGTTGTTGTGGTTGCTGCTGCTGCAGCATTGGTGGGCAGGTCCTGTATAGACAATACCTTAAAGCAACCCATGTGTTGTCGTCTGTCGAGCGAGTGTGCATAATTTATATGCCGAGCTTCACATGTTTTTGGCTAAATTATTTCCCTGGCCCAAAGCACGTGCTGCTACGGGCTGCCACGCGGCCTTCAGGTCAACCGTTTGGGCCATAAATTTGGACGCCTGCCCTGCGACACGCTCTATGACATTATTGAACTTGAAAGGGATATGGCCAAAAACACAGCAAAACAATAACGAGGAGCAGGATCGGGGCCATGTCCATGCACACATAAGCCTTGACCTTGCAATCTCCGGTTAACTGAAAGAATTGGCCGACTACGGGTAGAGGGCGATCCTAAAATGTTAATTAAATTTACTTGATCTTTTTAGTACTTTTGATGCGTTTTCCAGACTTTAAATTACTTTCCACTAATTATTTAAATTATTGTTATTGTCCGAAGAAGTGCTTAAAAGTAAAATCATCATAAATTATTTTTGCCTTAAATATATATTTCTACTTCTATTATTAATTAACGTGAGCATACAATTGAGCGCCACTGTTAAACGAAGCTTCTCAGAAAATGCAAAATAATCAAGTGTAAAGTCAATTAATGAGATTTTTTATGTTGTTGATTTATTTGCCTGGGATGGTACAAAATATTGCCTCCTCAAAAAACACTTGCTTTATAAAAATTGCTAAAAATTTGCTATTTTTATTTTTATTTTTGACTAATCGTGACTCACACATTTGTATGCCCTGGCAGAGGGTATTATAATTGTGACCAGAAGTTCGTAACGCACTGATGGAGACATCTCCGACCCTAGAAAGCATATATATTCTTGATCAGCATTACTAACCGAGCTGAACATTTGCATACTACATCACATATCTGCCATAATAAAGATTGGGAAAAGTGTCATTAAGATAATTTATTTATTTTTTAGAAATTAATCTTTAATGATTTTGTTAACCTCTCCTGTGGAGCAGTATATCTTAGATATGATTTATTTAAAAAATTAATTAAGTTAATGAAAGTGAAGACAATTTATTCAAGACAATTTATTCATTCTTTAAAAATATACTTTCATTGACATTTAGCGAAGCTTTATTAAATTAATTTAGAAAACAATAACTCGGACCAGTTGATCTGCCAGGGTATTCTATGCTTCGGAACTTGGAGCATGCCTTCATTTCCTATTTTAAATATATGAATTAAACAATTAAAATAAAGCTGATAAGCTCCTCACCGACTAAGCCAACGAAGTTCCATCAGTATATCAGCATCTTTAGACTAAAAATGTTGTCTGCGGCTTTTTTGATAGCTTTATTCAGTTTTTTGCTGCTTCGTGTGGGATCGACACAACTTTTTAGTGATGATTGCCTGGTTTATAATGATAGGGAAAATCATAACGCACCCTGGTTGGCACAGATTCACAATGACAGTCGATTGATATGTGCTGGAACTCTTATTCACAATCGTGAGTATTTTAATTTTGATTCTTGGATTATCTGTTTATAATATGGTTTTCAGGTTTCGTATTGACGTCTGCGTTTTGCATTGAAACCCAACAAGATCTGTAAGTAAATTCGAACAAATTCATTTCAAGACTGAGACAATTTTTTCTTTGAACAGCTTCGTTAGCTTTGGACTAACCGAACCTAAACAGTACATGGTCCGATCAGCATACATTCACCACTTATATTCAAACATAACTTTTGCGAATGATATAGGTCTGCTCGAGTTGCAAGAAAGCGTAGTCTTCAGAACGCATCTGCGGCGCATATGCATTTCCCTAAATCTCAACTCGAACTTTCAAAAATTTTCTACCACCGTTTGGGGATACGGCAAAAGAGGACTAATGATACAAAAATATGGCATCCACCGCACGGAACAATCCAATTGCAACGCGATGAACGCAAATATTCAGGGGTCACAGATTTGTACTTCAGTAACTAACGAAAACCATACGATCAATTTATCTGGTGTTCCCCTATGGAAAAATTTGAAGTATGGCAACGAATCGTATTACGTCCAGTATGGAATATATAGCTTCGGCTTTTCCAAGAGTACTAATCTCTACGTCTTCACTGATGTAAGGAGCCACCTTGACTGGATTGCGCAGATCGTGCTGGCCTTTCAAGTAGGAACTCCATGATTCCATTTAATATAAGCAATGCAAGTTTTTATGTGTTTCTAATAAGCTGAAAGTAAGCTGAAACCCTAAGATAATGTATCTTTTGGAAAATAAAATGATTCTAGTAAGTAAGATTTTTAAACTAATTCAATTGCGTTTGCCTGATTAAAAATGACAGTAATAGTGCCCGTTTGAGTATATTGACAGGTAAAAGTAGATACTATATATTCTTGATCAATAGCCGAGTCTATAGCCGTCTCTTGGTCGGAAAAATACAATAATCTCAGAGACTCATATAGGAGTTGTAGTCTCCAATTTTGTATATACCCCAGTCAGATCAAGTTGGGCTTAAAGATACTTTTAAATAATCAAAAAATTTCTCGCAGAAATCCATCATGTTATTATACCCTTGCAGAGGCTATTATAATTTTGACCAGAAGCTTGTAACGCAGTGAAGGAGACGACTCCGACCCTATAAAGTATATATATTCTTGATCAGCATCACCAGCCGAGTCGATCTAGCCATGTCCGCCTGTCTGTCTGTCCGTCCGTCTGTCGGTTGCTATGTAAACTAGTCTCTCAGTTTTAAAGCTATCGGGCTGAAACTTTGCACCGACACTTAAATTTGTTACAGGTAGTATATAAATCGGAATGGCCGGAATCGGAACACTACATCACATAACTGCCATAGGAACGATTCGAAAAAAGTGCCATAAGTTCGCCATTTTTCAAGATAAGTTATTTATTTTTTAGCAAACTTTTTTTAATTATTATTTTAACTTATCCTAAAAGTTTCATCTAAATCGGACTACTATATCTTATAGCTGCCTTAGGATCGATGGGAGAAAATGGGTCATTGAGCATAACTCTGGTGTTTTTCAAGACAATTTATTCATTCTTGATGACAATACAGTTTTCATAGACATTAATGCCGTTTAAGAAAATTAAAAACCAAAAATCGGATCACTATATCTTATAGCTGCCATTAAACGATCAAACGGCTTAAAGGCAACTGTTCGGCAAGGGTATTCTAAGCTTCGGGTACCGAAGCTAGCCTTCCTTTCTTGTTTTACTTAGATGTTTTGTACACTCTATAAATTATACGTACATAGATGTGAGCGCCTGGTGAATCTTTTGCAAATGGACGAGCCGAGTGTTATTGTTCCTGCCTTACGCAGTGTGGGCAACATTGTGACCGGCACAGGTAAACAGACTATAAATATATATATATATAAATATATATATATATATAGTCTGTTGGCCGAGACTTGGACTTTTACTGCAGCACAATAAAAGCCACATTGTTAAGGAGGCTGCATGGACGGTTAGCAATATTACAGCTGGTAACCAATAGCAAATCCAGGCGGTTATTCAGGCAGTGGATGGCGTCCATAGATGGCAAAAATTCGAGGTGCCATCAGATCCGTATGTGCCGGAACTCTTATTCACAAACGTGTGTATTTAACAATGAATACTTGAAAAGGTCTAGGAATAATTTGATTTATTTCAGGTTGACTACTGCGACATGACTGGAGAAATCAAACGAATTGTGAGTAATAATTCAAGGCCACCTATATTCACCAACAATATTGCAGAGAATATATATTAAATAAAAAGAGGCTACACTGATGTTTTAAATTATATCGACTGGATTGTGGATATTGTGGGTGCTGCCACCAAAAAAGGGAAAGGTCATACTTAAATAAATAAAATAATAACCAATTGAACTTAAATGGAAATTGTTCTGATCTGCTTAAAAGAATAAAATCTTTCTTGATATTTATGTATTTATCTAGTTTAAATGATGACACTTTCTCTCGCTTTGTGAATGCTTTTGGGCCAACAGCCAATTCACAGGACAAGCTTTAAAGCCAAATTCTGCTGTTGTTGTGGCTGCAATTGCTTTGGGACCATTTAGTATTTTTCTTCAAGTAACCACATGGGGCTAAGACCAGCAGCAGATAGAGCCCTAACCTTAATAGCTGGTCGGGGCCGGTGGGGGAGGAAGGTGGCAGGGTTTGAAGTATTACAAAACTCTAAACAGGCGCAAAAAGTTTCGCAAAAGAAAATGTTCTTAATTTGATTTCTTCAACGCCCCTGGAGTGCAGTATTGCGGCCGGGCTGGCGCCTAAATATGCGTGTATTTTATAAATATATATGTATCCATATATAAAGCTATATATAAAACAGAGCCCGACTAGGGCCAGCCAAGGTATAATAAAAGGGCTTGGGTGCGAAAAGTTTTTAATAAAGTTTTTATACCCTTGCCTACAAGCATAAAGCCGCAAAATGGGAAATAATTGAGGCAATTTGTTGTGAATGAAATAAAGGTAAGGGCAGCTTTAAGTCCAAAGGTGTATGGGTTCTGATCCAGTTGGCTAGTGGGTTAAGTGAACCTTTTCCAAAGCAAAAAAAAGAACTAATAATCGCTTTGATCCTGCCATTGAAGATATACTTTTAAGACTTCAAATTCCTTCATCCTGAAAAGGGCAGAAATCCATCGAAGTGCACAGAGCACCGAGCACAGAGCACCGAGCAATATGCTCCGTTTCCCAATGCAGTTTGAATTTCATTCCAAAACAATTTGTAACAGTCTCTATATAGCGCAGGCTCGCGGCAATCGAAGTTTGGTTTGGCAGCTAAGCAAATTTGCTGCAAGTCTGCCTAGTCAGCAGTGCGAGGATGTGCTTCGCATCCGATCGAACCCGCTTGCGGGACACTGAGCAAAATATCGCACACAAAAAATGTAAAAAAAAATCCAACGAATTAAGTGCAAAAATTTAAAAAAATTATGAACAGTCAATAGTCTATAAATGAACAATACTTCACAGAACAAATTCAAAAATTCTACAATCTTACCTTACCTTAGATCTTAAATATACCATATATCTAAAACTTAACTAATTAATGTTTAATTTTCTGCACTTGATATGAAAAAACAAAAAAAGGAGTTTTTTGTAAAAAGTTTCTTTTTCAGAAACTTAACAAATATTCAAAAAACATACATCAAGAATAAATCATTTCGGAAAGACTAAAAAAAAAGAATAATTATTAAGAACAATTTTGAAATTATTCCAAAGCAATACCCAACTTATCAGTGTTATCATCCAACATAATTGAAAATGTACCCTTAAATTGGTTTTTGCAATTAGAAATGGTTTTTCAAGGGCAGCACATTTTCATAACTTTTTGCGTAAGTATTTTCTTTGAGTGCAGGATGCGTGTGCATGTCAATAGTTTTGCGAGCTCTCCGTTGCCTTTTTCTTTTTGATGAATTGACAGGCAATGCTATTTGTCAGCAGTCAATGTGTTTGTTACATTTTATTGCCAACTGGTTGCCGCTGCTGTTGCTGTTGCTGATGCGGATGCTGCTGTTGCAGTGTTGCTGTTGCAGTGTTGCTGTTGCTGTTGCAGTTGCTGTTGCTGTTGCTGCATTGTTAATGTCAGGCGTTAGGGCATACGCTAAACATGGGGAGCAAGTTATTTGTCTGCATTTTATATGCAATTTCTCTATGCATCTCGCTGTTCGACAGACGGCCTGACAGGCTAAAAAGGACGAAGGACGAGCTGAGCTGAGGGCAGCAGCAACACCAGCAAATTGTGTTGTATTGTATTCGCATGCATCCGACAGTCGACAATCGACAGTTGGAAGTTGGAAGTTGAGAGGCTGCAGCTATAGCTTCTTCGATTTGCATGGTCGCTGTTTGAAATAGATTACGCATCCGGCGTGCCAATTGCCCTTTGCCCTCTTGCCCTTTGCCCTCTGCCCTTTCCTCAGCACTTGAACTGTTTTGCTGAAGGCAGCGGGCGGTACAATCAAAGCGATTGTCCTGCTTTCCCCTGATTGAATGCAATCAGGTTTTTACCTTTTTTATTTTCTCCGTCAGCCGGAATGCAATATTAATAATTCCCATTTTCCAGAGGCAGAGGTGTTGCCCCTGGTGACAATTTTAATGAAATTTAATCCAAAGCAAAAGTACATATAAAAATGCAATTAGATCAGCAAACTCACTATCCTTACGATAATTTAATCTGGGCACTCTTTACCCTATACAAAAAATATATATCTATTCCTTCTCATTTTGCATACTTTCAACGAATTGCATTGACTTTTTTTGTTGTGTGATGAGAAACCATTTCCTTTGTGCATCCTGGGGATGCTATTTTCCATTTCGCTTAAGAAATAAACTAGAACTATGCAAAAATTGTATTAAAACTTAACAATACTTGGGAAAAATAAGTTAATTTGCTATGCCTGAAGTCAAAGGTTCACACTTCCATATAAATCCAACCCATTCAATAACTTCAAGTGCATTTTAAATATATAAAACTTACCAGCAATTGCTGCGCCAGTCTGGTCTCGAATATGGTTTCCGGTTAACATATTTTTTCTCCTTTCGTGGTATGCCATGGTTGCGTTTTATAAATACAAAGTGCATGTCAACATAAATTAAAATACTCCCGGTTGATTAATAATGCACAAGGAAAATGTCACAAAGAAAAATATGATTGTAGGACGGCTGATTCCCTCACTTGAGTCCCTTCCCTCTTTCAGCAGCAAATGCAAAGGAAACCAGAAGCAGACGGCTGCAGGACAAATGTAAAAAAAGAACAGTCAGAAATGCAGAAAGCCAAAGGTAAAATACCCGAATTAAGCGCTTCAGCATCCAAAATATTTTTAAAGTTATTTCCCAATATTTATTTTTGCTAAGAAGCTGCAGTACAAATTACAAAAATCGCTTACTAAAATGCAGCTTCTGTTATTAGGCCTATTTTTCTCTATTTAACAATCCATTCTTAATTTCATATATTCTAAATCTGTAGATATTCTATAACAAATCGATTTCAAAGTAAAATCTACAAAAAAAATTTTGAATTCTAAAAACATTTTTAGGTCTTAAAATATATTTTTGTGTATACATCTAACTTTTCCTATTAATTATCTAATATTTCATCCCTAATTAATATGACCTTTTCTTCCGAAAAATCTTTAGATTCAAGCCATCATAAAATGCAACCTCATGCAACTTAACTTTTAGGGTATCCAAATATTTTATGCCAGCACAAAAATAAAGTCATTAAATTTGTAAATACACATACAAGTGGGAACAGGAGGCGAGGAAGCACGGAAAGGACGAGGAGGAGATGACGCGGCCATCCTGTGTGCGTGCAAGAAATGGAAATGCGGTTAATTTCCGTAAAGTATGCAATAATTTCTGGCACTGAGCATAAGCGCTACATGTGTGTGTGTGTGTGTGTGTGTGCGTGTTTGTATGTATATGCATCTATATATATATATTATTTTTTTTGTCCAGTGCAGCCCAACAAAAGGCAAAGAGTAAACTGCCACGCCCCCTTCGCCACCAACGAGTAAATCTCTTTGGCAGCCAGCGAAGACGACGGAACTAACGAACAAACGGACATTCATCAATATAAATCAACCGACGGCCAGAAGCCAGGCCCAGGCCCAGTTGCAAGGATTTTCGGATGGGGATCGGGGCAGGCAGATGGGGCGGAGAGGGCGGACACCACAGTAGAATAAATAAAAACATTTTTTTTGTGTATAAAAGTTGCTGTGAATTGGTTGGCAAGCGGGGTCAGCAAAATAAAGAACGAGACTGAGGCTGTACAAAAATGTTGGCCAAAGAAATATTTTCGCATTTTTATTTATTTTTTTTCTTATTCGGCAAATGGCAAGCGGTCGGCTTCGAATGGTTCTTGGTCCTTGGTATCCTCGCTACTGGGTGTCCTTGCAGCTGCTGTTGCCACAGTAGCATTTTCGTTTCATTATGTTCCGCGTGCCTAAAGGATTGCGATATATATTTGAATTTTTTTTTTCTTTCTTTCTGCCGCTCTGACAGAATCGTTTGCATGTTGCAAGGGACTGCCAGTGGAAATGGCTTTCCCCATATATATATATATATATATATATGTATGCATGCATATACACATCGGCATGCTTTACAATACCGAACCGAAAACAACAACAAAATCGTTGAGGCCACGCATTTTGACTTCGGTATTTGCGGCTTTTTATGTAATTCATGGTCATTCCACATATGCATGCATGTACGCCTGCCGCTCCGCTCCGTTCTGCAAATTTACTGCCCTGGCCGAAAAAAAAAAATGGTCTTTTATGCTCGGATTTGGTCAAAAGAAACCTTCCCCAAAAATCACGTAATTTATGCGATTTTCCCCACAGTTGCAGGCGAGATGAGGCAATTAAAGTAAATAAGATCAGGTCTGAACTGAAATTCACTCAGAATCGGAATAAGCTGTAGGCGAACTTTAACAAAAAAATCATTAGCAAAAAACTATTAATTGTATTATATTAATAGTAACAATATTGAAAAAGAAAGAGTTACAACAATTTAATCAGCATGGTTATTACATAAGAATTAATTTGTACCTAATAAAAAGGTTCTAGTTTTTATATACTTTGAGATATGGGGAACTTTATATTTATGCAGGGTATTTATTGCAGGGTATTGAACATTGTTCATACAGATAGATTTGTCAAGTTACCCTAACCACACTTTAGGTAATTCTTTGGGATCTTTTCGGCATATGATTGACTCATTTATTTTTGCCATTCGAGTTCTCTTTATTTGGATGCATTTTATAGAAAAGTTGAGCAAGAGAATAAAATATTGTATCTACTACACTGCGAACAAGTGATGTGCAAAAACTGTTAATTTTTGTGCAACGCAGAGTAAGTGTGGTCCCATTTATTTTCAGTGCATTTGAATGGCGGTGCATTTTATTTGTCATTTCCGGTTTGTGCCGGAAGTTGAAATTATTGAAATCAAACGGAAACGCAGCGTAGCAAATGCATACGAAAAACCGGAGCCGAAAAGTGTGCTTAAATCCCGACTCCAATGCACCAACAATCCATCTGTCCATCTGAGACTGCACTTGTTTGTGCGGCTCTGATAAATAAATATATAAATTTAAATAAATGCCGCCACAAAAACCAGCACGCTCCGCTCCGCTCACAGTTTGTTTGTCAATAAATCAGAATACTTATCGGCGTCACACGACCGCAAAGAATGCAAGCAAACAACATAAGATACCATGGACACCATGGGCCACAGAGCACGGGACACCACAACTTGGACAACCAGATGTGCGTTATTTTTAACAGGCTGGAACGGTTTATTTCGGCCGATTAAATTCATTAAAGAAAACTCGCCTCCTACCAGTCGAAAAATTTAGGAGCATTTAAGGCAAATCGAATTACAGCGATGGTCCTTTGAAACGCACACAAGCAAAAACTAAAAATTCATTATTATTATATGTTGACACTTATTCATAATTAAACTTAAGATCAGATAAAAAAGATATAGATAATCTTAACAATAGTTTTATATCAATATAATTACAATAATATTATTATACAAATTATTTAAATAGTTTCTGGATCCTATTTGTCTTTCGGTTACTTAAATGTTCGTGTAACATATTCCTATTCAATAAATTATATATTAATTTATTTTCCTATCTTAATAAAATGTATTAATTTGTGCTTACAATATTTTGAAAATTAACGTGACTTTTTCAGCTAAATTTATCAAATATAATGTATGAATTTCTTAAAATATTTTTTGTTGAAAGACATTTGAATATTTTCTCAAATATTTATAAATGGATTTCAAACTCTTGCATACACATAAATGCAAAAATAAATTAAAGATATATATATATAGTATTTCATAGTATCTGACAACTGACACTTGCTGCCTCTATCTGAGCTCCAGCAGGCATTTTGGCCGGCAATTTATGGCCGCCTCGTGTTTATTCCGCCCCAGTTTTCCCATGGTCGCGTCCCCAAGCCGCCAACTAAGTCCGCTAATTGCGCCGCCTTAGCCGAACATCTCGGCCAGGATGTGGGGGGGAGTGACACCCCGCCCATAATTATGCGAAATTGGGCGCCACTCCCTTGGACTCTGTTGCCGGTTATTGTTTGCATTATTAGCTGACAATTTCGGTGGCACTGTGATGCCAAGTGGCGTGACTGTGATTAGACAGCCTCTTTGGGCCTGTGGAAACTGTGTGGGATTAGCAGGCGCTTTGTCTGCTGTGGCTGCTGGAACCTGAAACTGGGACCGACAGCTCGATAATCGCACTGGACCACTCTGAGGAGACCCGAGAAGTTAATGTTTTTCTTGCATAATTACGGCCCTAAGCCAAAGGGCTTGTTATTGCAGGCCACGGAACTGAGCAAATTCCTAGAAAACTCCCGAAACCCGAAATCGATTAAATCAATGTTTCTCCAAAATGTTGTTTTGGTAAAATGCATTGGCAGAAAAGTAGTTAGGCATGTCTTTTAATTTTTTACCAAAAGTAGAATTTATAATGATATTTATTTTAATACTTATGAAATTCCTTTGAAATTTAACATATGCCTTCACATACAAGTGTCTTAATCATACAAAAATTATTTTAAAATATGCCCTAAATAAATTAGGAATCAAATAATTGTTAATGAACTACAACTTTTTAATTTTTCGTTGTCCTCAAATGTGCACTTCATAATTTTTTGGGGAGCACTTTGGTTATTATTTCTTAATAATAAGTATAACATCAAATCGCCGTCTTTTATTTTTAATTTCTTCATTTAGTATTATATTTGCTTAAAAACAATTGTTTTGAAACAATAAACTTCTAAAAACATTTTTTTCTGCTTTATGAAGTATGATTACAAACGCATTATAGAGATTTATACATAGTTAACAAAAAGTTTTTATGGGAAGAGCCAGAATTTATTTTTCAAAAATAATGTTTTTTATAATGGAACTACAAAAATGATGTCGCTTGGAACAGTTTACGACAGTTTTTTCTCTCGTAATTTTAACAATTTGCATACACAATGATTATTGTACAAAGGCCTTAACATTTTCAATGCCCGATTGCAGAAAAACAGGACTTTTATATTTGAAATGATTAAAATATTTTAGATTTCACCTGAATCTGAATCTCTTGCAAAAGCCTTTGTCAACATTGTGACGCTCCGCTGTGAACGCGTCCCCTTTGTTGTAGTTTTTTTTTTGTGAATGAATGGGCAATTGTTCGGTGTCGCCGTGGTTGTGGCATCCACAAAGCGCTGATTGCACCACCCAGCCCACGCACCGAGGCATTCACGATCCTAGGCCAGCGAAATGCTTTTTTGGCGCTGACATGTCCCAGAGTCCTGGCAAAAAACAAAAAACAAACCCATATATGTATATTCAATAGTCCGGAGCTGCCAGAGTGTTTTCCAGCGTTTTTCTGTAATTCGTTGTAGTTTTTTCCAAGTTGGCTTTCGGCCGTTTGAAAAAAATGCCCTGCCTACATAAAGGCGCTAGCATATTAAAGGCTTAAATCCACTCAACGGCAGATGCCATATTGTTGAAATATATGCAGATACATGGCGCATACGTCATGTGGAGATGGAAATCGCTTCGAAAATGCATTCCATTCACGAGCCTCACTGCATTTTTCATTGTAAGCGGTTAAGCGTTAATAGCATATTTTAGTTTTAATAAATTCGACTATAAAAAAAATTCCCCAACACCCATCAGATGCACAAAATGAACAAAATATCTGTGGGCTGACGACAGAAGAAAGTTCAATAAAAAAAAAGAATGTAAGGTCAGTTTAATTTACCCGTAAATATGGTAATGTTTTTATGACATTTTCCTGGTAAATTATCTTTGTTTAATTTTTATATAAATTAATATGAACAAGAAACCGAATCAATGAACTCAGTTGGCCAAATATCGATCATAGTTGGCCATTTCCCTTTACAATGCTGTCGTTATTCCGTAAAGTCTCATTCAGTTTATACTTTCGCTCCGAACAACTTCCAAATTGAACAGTAAAAATTTCGTAAATAAATTCGATATTATTTCCACAAAAAAAAACCAAAAAAATATACATATTTTTCTAATAATTAGATTTTTGGAAAACTTGAGTCGGAAAAATGTGTTCCCCGTGCGGCCCGTGCAGTCCCTGCGATCCCTGCTGCGGTCCCTTCGAGTGCTCGCCTAAGTGCTACAATGCCGCCCAGTTGGAGGCCCTGCCCCAGTGCGCCCCGCGCATTCCTCCTCCCTTCCCGAAATGCATCACCGTCCAGCAGCCGCCCCGCATGATCTGCAAGAAGCGCGTGGTCTTCACGGAGAAGATCGTGCCGGAACCGATGGTGGTGAACCGATGCCGGCAGATCACAATTCCCAAGGTGGTGGACGCGACCAGGGTCATCAAAGTGCCGAAACTGATTTGGGTCTCGCAGATGGTGCGAGAGCCCAGGGTCATCTACTACCCCTCGATGATCCCCGATCCCTATGTGGTCTGCTACCCGAAGCGCGTCTGCGAGCCGCGGGAGGTGTGCCAGTCGATCCTGTGCCAGCCGAAGCCACAGACCATCGACATACCGCCGCCCAGGGAGTACTGCTGCTACCCCAACGGACCCATCAACTACAAGCCGAGCGCCGCCTGTCCACCCTGCCCCATTGGTCCCTGTGCTCCGGGAGGACCCTGCTGTCCGCTGCCCTGCTTCTCCACCAACCAGTACCCGATCGCCGAGGGGCGGTGCGGGCCGTGTGGCCCATGCGGTCCATGCGGACCAGGATGCGGTCCCTGCGGACCAAGATGTGGCCCCTGCGGACCCCCCGGGTGCGGACCCTGCGGACCCTGCGGGCCTTGCGGGCCGTGTGCGGTCCCAAATTGCGGGCCCTGCGGTCTCACCATGCCGTCGGGTCCGTATGTGCCGGCGCCGTGCGGACCCTGCTCTCCCTGCGGCCCCTGTGGACCGCTCGGCAACAGTCCTTGCGGACCGTGCGGGCCCTGCGGCCCGTGCTCTCCCCCCTGCCCCTACGAGTCGCCGGAGTGCGGACCCTGCTATCCGTGCGCCCCCACGCCCTGGAACACCCACTGCGGCCCAGTTGGACCGTGCGGACCTCAAGTTCCCTGCGGACCCTGCGGGCCCTGTTAGCATTTGGCTGGGAGTTTGTTATATTCTTTCAGCATTATTTGGATTTGAGTGTGGATGCCACCGAAGTGCCTTGTGGTCCCTGTCTAATCCCGACCGCTTGGCTCCTAAACGGAAGATCATCATGACGTGTTTTGCAGTCCCACAACTTACACTTTCGAAAGTCTACAGTTTACTTTTCATTGTCAGCGCATTGACGACTCATTGGCTGTAAATTAAAATCGGATTTAAGCGAATGTCAACTTTGTTTTCTTTTTTTTTTAATTGGAAAGAAAACAAATAATTAAATTTACTTATATCGGTGACGGGTTTCATTATGACTATGAAATATGAAAGATTTAAATATGAAGTTTAGCAATATTGAATGATTTTAAAGTGAAAATAGTAATAGGAAAATAAATTTACAATAAACTTAAATATAGGCGATAGTCAACTTGGAATAGGTACTTTAACTTCCAAAGTTTTAAAGATAAATACTAAATTTCTTAGAAGTATCTTTATAAATCGGACCACCATCTCTTATAGCTGCCTTAGGATTGATGGAAATAAAGGGATATTGAGCTTAATACCTAATGCATAATAAACAATTTGTTCATTCTTGGTAAACAGACATAAAATAAGAATTAAATACTAGAAAGAATAATTGAAAATACAAAAATCGACTATGACCGAAGCTTTATTCTAAGTCATTGCTTTGTTTTATCAAGAGTTGCTTATTTTATCAACCATGTTAAATTCGGCAGAATATTTTAAAGACTATAACAATAAACCCAAAAAATTTAAACGAAAATTGGCAAACTTCGTAAACTTAATCATATGTACATGCAGAAATTTATATTAAACAAGTATTTTTTTTAATTGCAAATTGAATGAAGAGAAACCTTCTTTTATTTACAATTACCCAAACGGAAACCCTTCCATTAACATTCTCTTAAGAATCATATCTTTTATTTCCACAAACTCAGATACCTTCTAAGACATCCTGCATTAAATGTGAAAATGTGTTCATTGAACACGTTCAAAAGTATTTTACATATACTACAAGAATGCATTTTAATATTTTATAAAACGATTTTTGACAACTGTGTGATTATTTTATAAGAGTAAGACATAATAAAAACCTAGACCTTTGACGCAGTGAAAAAATTTAAATTTAATGTATTGAAAATTGCGAAACATAAATCTGGTGATTCTATGAATACTTCAAATCGCTTTAAAATTCTTTCGAAATAATCGAAAAATCAGTATTGACCTTCTACTACCAAGAACTATAACTCAAAATTAATGAGCGGATAAGGGAATTCAAGAAATAAGTAAATAACAAAAATTTTAAGTAAAATATAGAAATATTAAAACATCAATTTATTTCCTTTTTTGTATTGAATGTTATCAGTAAATTTTCTTAATTTTCCATAGCTATAAACTGAAATGTTTAAATGTCATTGGGATATTTTATGCATATATTCGGGCTCAATTTAAGTTATTGCCATTTTTTTGGGTATTTGGGAACTTCTGTCAGAACATGTATTAGGATATTCCACAAAAATTAACTAGCAATTAATTAATGATCATGAATCAATTAAATATAGAGTTCATTTTGGATTTACTAAAATTAACTAAATCTGTTTCACGATTTCCGCAAAACTCAGATGCTTTTATTTGTGATTTCAAGAAATTTAAAAAACCTGATAAGCAATATGCACATTGGTTTTTAATGCACCGATTTTCTTAAATGGCACACAAATCCCTAAACTAAAGAATATTAGATCTAAAAATATTGATATTATTTTAAGCTCTTCGGGTGCCGATCTTAGTTTATGGTGGGGCATTGATTGCAATACAAGGACAAGAGGATTGACGAAACTCTTCCCCTGGACAACCTGACAGCAAATAGCTGGGTTTCTTCTTTTCAATTCATTAAAATTCAATTTACAATTTAATTTCCAGCGAATAAATTCATAATAGTACTAGCATACCCGTAGCGGGCTCTTCTCTACTTCAATATTTTTGGATTACGAGTATTAATGAATTAAATAATTTATTTGCCTTCTGCCATATTTATCTTGTTTTAATTGGCTTTAATTCATTTGAGTTTAGATCGGCAGAAAATAAAAACCAAGTGTCCCGTTTATCTTTAAAGTTTTAGAATTTAAAAGGATAAGAAATGGAAAAGTCACAGTTGGGGGCGAGATTATCTTTTTTAATTGACACCAACTTGAGGTTTTTTTTTTAATTTTTAGCCTCACCTTAAATGCCGATTAGGGTAGTGCCAATCGGTTAATCAGTCAGGACAAATAGATTTATATAAATATGTAGATATGTTTATAATCTATCCTTTTTGCATTTATCATTTGACAATATTATATTTGTCAAAGAAGGAAATACATATAAAACCTGCCTCTAAACCTGTTCAATTTCAAATATTATTGGATTTCGAAGGGCCACTACAAGGCTGTGCCATTTGTGTTGAAGCTTGTCATGATTTGGGATTGCTCCTAGACGCCATTTCGAATAAGGTTTCGCTCCAATACACTTCCAAATTTACATTAAAAAAATTTCGGAACGGAAAAAAAACACATAATTTTAGGTTGTTTTTTATAGTCTAACTTTGGACCAGTTCAAACCAATATCTTCGAACCATGTGCTCCCCGTGCGGCCCGTGCAGTCCCTGCGATCCCTGTTGCGGTCCCTTCGAGTGCTCGCCCAAGTGCTACAATGCCGCCCAGTTGGAGGCCCTGCCCCAGTGCGCCCCGCGCATTCCCCCTCCCTTCCCGAAATGCATCACCGTCCAGCAGCCGCCCCGCATGATCTGCAAGAAGCGCGTGGTCTTCACGGAGAAGATCGTGCCGGAACCGATGGTGGTGAACCGATGCCGGCAGATCACAATTCCCAAGGTGGTCGACGCGACCAGGGTTATCAAGGTGCCGAAACTGATTTGGGTGTCGCAGATGGTGCGAGAGCCCAGGGTAATCTATTACCCCTCGATGATCCCCGATCCCTATGTGGTCTGCTACCCGAAGCGCGTCTGCGAGCCGCGGGAGGTGTGCCAGTCGATCCTGTGCCAGCCGAAGCCACAGACCATCGACATACCGCCGCCCAGGGAGTACTGCTGCTACCCCAACGGACCCATCAACTACAAGCCGAGCGCCGCCTGTCCACCCTGCCCAATTGGTCCCTGTGCTCCGGGAGGACCCTGCTGTCCGCTGCCCTGCTTCTCCACCAACCAGTACCCCATCGCCGAGGGGCGGTGCGGGCCGTGTGGCCCATGCGGTCCATGCGGACCCGGGTGTGGACCCTGTGGACCCTGCGGTCCCTGCGGACCCGGATGCGGACCCTGCGGACCCTGCGGACCCTGTGGACCCGGGTGCGGTCCCTGCGGACCCTGCGGTCCCTGCGGACCCGGATGCGGACCCTGCGGCCCTCCTTGTGGTGGTTTTGGGCCATGCGGGCCCTGTTAAGTCGTGCAGCTGCCGGGAATTGTCGAACTGCAATCCCTGAGCGTCATCGGAAGTCTTTATTCGAATTTATACCAGTCCAGAGTAGATCCTACAAGTTCCGTATATTTTGTATATGTATATTTGCATCTATATGTACAACTGCATCTGGAATCGGAACCGAACTTCTTTTCAGAATCGCTTATGCTTGCAAAAGCCAAGAAACAAAATATATATTTTAATTCAGAGATGAGCTCAATTCTGCAGTTTAATTCGCGGCACTGTCAACGGGAATAATTTTCGCATAAATGCAATATATGAAATTCATTAACAGCGAAAACAACACAAATTAGTGTGGGTTCGTGACCCAGCCGGTCTCCGTCCCCCAGTCCTGTCCAGTCCAGTCCAATCCAGTCCAACCGGTGGCAAACAGAATGCGTATGCATGGTCCGCACATCCTGTCAATCCTCGTGTACTTATGCGCATCCGGTTTAAAATGCAGCAAACAGCAACGGCAGCAGCAGCAGCAGCAGCAGCATTGGCAGCAATGCAGATGCAGATACAGATACATTCGCAGCCGCGTATCTGCGTATCTCTGGGCGCGCTGTCTGATTGTTCTGGCGCTGCCATTCGACCGGAAGAAATTATTGTTATTCGAATCGATCTGCCAGAGTCGCGTTTGGTGCGTTTGGCATTGCGATTTGGCGGTGGCTGCCACAAGAGCGATATCGCCGGGTTACTGCTACTGTTCAGATAACGTCAACGAATGCAGTTGACTAATTTTTTTTTTTTTGTTAATATTTTCGCCAGCGTTATTTATTTGCGCCCACATATGCATAAATAACTGGTGGTGGTGGTGGCCATGGAGGGGGTCGGTCCACCCACAACTACCGCTTGTACAATAAATTGCAAAAATATTATTTTATCAACAATAATTAATTAAATGCACTTAATTGCGTGCCGCAGTCGCAGTTGCAGTTGCTGTTGCCGTTTCTGTATGGCTCGTGTTTCTTTTTTAATTTTCATACCAATGCGGAGGGTATTATTATTTTAGCAAGTGGCTGTAATATATATAAAAGGGATCTAAAATAATTGTATTTTCTTTAGTTCAGTTTCAATAGCTATTTGTTAACTTATTCTGTTTAATAACAATTAAATTTAAGTGTTATTTTTGGATAGATAAATGCCAAAAACGCGTTCAATCGATTAATTTGCGAATTTAAAAATATTGTCTTTTATAGACCAACCTGTTAAAAACATTATTGAAACATTTGAAAAATGTAATTTTATTCGCATTTTTAATAACCAAAATAATTAAATATTCAGTATAAACAACATAAAGTGTATGACGAATTCGGTTAAACGAAATTCGCTAGCTTCTCATTTTTTATTTCATTTCGTTGGTTTATTTTTGTGTACATTTTCTGCTGTCCCCTTGTTCGACCTTGTTTTTATGCAGCTGCTACTGATGTCGTTGGGTGGTTGTTGGAGGCAGGATGGCTGGTTGGGTGGGCAAGGTTGAAACATGGTCATCTCCATGCATATGCTTGAGCAGCGTTGTAAGTAGCCATGTAAGTGGACATGCGGACCATCCTTGTCGCCCATCCTCCACCCAACCCGCTCCGAACTCTTTCAGCGATTTATGCGTATTTTTAAGTGGCATTAAGTGCGCGTTAACATCTTATGAAGCCGGCAACGGCAACAATAAATTATAGCAGTAACAACAGCGGCAGTAGCAGCAGCGGCAGCAGCATCTGAATGGCCATTTAACGCCCCGAAACAAATGCTAATTGACGAGTGCCAGAATGTAAGCTGCGAAAAAAGGCAGAAAGTCGCCGGGAAGGCTTAATGAGTTGTGCGGCTAATTGGGGAAAATGCAGAACCAGAGTTACAGCTGCCGTTGCAGTTGCAGCTGCAACATCTCGAGCTGCATTTGCATTGTTATTGCGGGGAAGTTGCAAGGCTTCGGCTTGGCTCACTTGTTAATGAAGTTTGTGGAGCATGGACATGGAGAAATATTATGCATACGCCATGTTTGCCAGTTGGCCAAAACTTTTTGCAAATCCTGTCTCCTGTCCATGGACAACGCACGAACCGTTCCTTCGGACGCATTTAGTCTCCAAAAAGGGATAGTTTTGGTAAGTTTTTGTGTGTGTATGGTAATTTACAATCCCCAGCGTTTGCAATGCACACACACACACACATGCCTGTGTACGTGTGTATGGGTAAATTGTTAAATGTATATATGGTACACAAAAGCAACGCTACTGCACTGCAACTGCCAAAGTAATTTGCGATAAGTGCGTCAGATTCTTTGGGGAATTTTCGACCAGCAACCGCATTGCATCGCCCCAGTACCGCCACCGCCAAAGCAACAACAACAACAACTCCGGCAATAATAATGCAACCACAACAACAAATGGAGTAAAAAGTGAATATTTATTCGGTTACCGAGGGGATGCCGGCCAGCATAAACGAAACGAAACTGAAATGCGCTGCGATCTGGCATTAAGATTAAAGTTGCCTCAATCTTTATTCAGGGAAAATTAAGTTGAGCTGCTTTATTTGATAGCAAGAATATTTCAGATAGAATTTAAAAAAATTAACTTGAAAATTGCAATGGCAATGAATAATTTGAAAAAATATATAATTGATGTTTAGAAATACAAAATTAAATAATGAATTAAATTTCTTATTAAATTGGTTTATTATATTATTTTCAAAATAAAATAAACACATTTTTAGTATTCTTAAAATAAGCAATTAACAAAAAATCATAAACTTGGTGAACTTCTTATAAAATACACAGATCTAGGAATAACTATATATTCTATTTGCGTTACAAAAATATATTTATAGATATACCCAAAGGATATTGGCAATCATGCAACTCCTGCCTCAGTAAAGATGGAAGGCAGCTCAAAAATCCAACACACATTTCATTTGCGGCTTGTACTTCCGTCACAGATCCGCGTGTGTGCGTGAGTATCTGTGTGCCGCTCTTCGTAAATAAGTCACAAGTGTATGTAAAAAAAAAGGCAATTTGTATTTCAACGTGGCTGCTGTTATTTTTGTTCCTTTTGATTTTTTCCCGAACGCTGCTCCGCAATGCTGTAATAATAAATTGCATAAAAGTATGCAATGAAAATAAAAATGCCAGTGCGTAATTAATGAGTCAAGGTGGTGTCATATGGCGCTTACCCACATACTCGCAAATAAAGGGCATCCTCTGGAGGAGGACGGAGATCGGAGGACGGAGGATTGCGGATGGCGGATGGAGACATGCGACTTTGCCGTACATAGCGTGTTAAGTCGCGTATTTCATGGCGTTTATTTATTATGCACAAAGTGCCACCAGGCAAGGAGCCGGAGGACCAGTCAAGCCCCCAGCAAAATTATTGACTCAATTTGTAAGCCCACACACACACACACACACATATATATTCACACACAGATACTGAATACTGGGATACTGGAACTCGGGAGACGTACTACGTGTGTAAGCCCTGCAGGCGCGTTAATTGCTTATGGGGCGCACATTATTCAGCTGTCATTCGGCAAATGGCAAATGGCAAACGCAACTTGCCCCGGGAACGAGCCACAAAACCCAAAAAGGCGAGGAAGAAATGGCCAAAGTTGCGGCTTTGGCAAACAATTAGGCAGCTAATTTGCAGCGGCTAAAGGGCTGGGCGCGACCTAATCCTGTCTCTCTCTCTACCGTGGAAAGGACTTGCTGTCTGTCCGTCAGTCAGATAGGGAGCGAGTGGAAGAGAAACGGAATCCGGTATGAAATTTGGGCCAGCAGCTAAATCACTGCCAAATCCTTTTGACAAATACGCACACAAGGACGCCCAGACACAACTAAGCTGCTTCGCTGGCTTCAACATTCAGGCTGCTGCCTGCTGAGCTGAAAGGAAACGGAAACACGCTAATATGGCAAGTTATTCAAAAGGCATTCCGGATCGAGATAAATGCACTTGCCGCAGCCGGATGATTAATCCCAATCCGATTAAAAACTATTCAAATGCACTTTTATACTCTTTATGAAAACAAGGATTTACGACTTATCAAAACCAACATCAGTACCCATAGAATTCCAATTAAAATGATTAGAAATTCTATTTTTACCTTAAAAAATTAACATTTGTTATAGACCGGACTCCCGATATTCGCTTTTGAAAAAAAAATTTTTTTTTTAATTTCTATAGCATATTTTTCTGAGTGTTGAACATTTACGAGAGAAGAGATTCCAGTGCTGCGATGTCAACTGAGTGCTCGGCTGTCAACACACCAAAAACTAAAAAGGTGACAAGGACAAAGCGTATGGGGAAGCGTTCGCCATGCGCTGCTGTGGTTAACAGGAAGGATACGAGGATGCGAGGATGCAAGGATGCCCTCACATGGCAGCTGTCATGCGTGCAATGGAATGGCTCCGATTTCTGGAGCCTGCGATCCGCGGATGCGCGGCTTACGGCTAAGTGGCGAAAGTTGCAGGCGAGCGCATCAATCAGCCAAAGGCAGACTCATCCCCAGTCACAGTTTCAGAACCAGTCCTGGCCCCAGTTTCAGCACCAGACCCAGACCCAGTCCCAGACCCAGTTCCCAGCCTCTGTTCCAACCCCAGTCCCAGTCCCAACCCATGCCGCATCCGCATCGGAGGAAGCCGTCTCTTGTCAGCCGTAATTTACGCGCATTCACGCTCGCTCCGCTCCGAGTCGCGCTCCGGCAAATGGCAAACAAAAGACTTAGAACCAAGCAGGGCCATCATGAGATGACAGCAGCCGCAAATCGTTTTGATTTTCCGCACACACGTGACTGATTCTCCGGAGCTACCGTGGAGCTGCCACTGAAGGAATCCCCCGTAAAAGGCGGATGGCATCTGACGAAATCACCAGTGTCTTCCCCGGGTAAATGAAGCCTGCGGATAATGGAAACTAAAATTTGCAAATAATTTGAGTCATTGATGGCCGAGAACAAAGAGGGAAATCAACTCGAAATGGAAGTTGACGGGAATGGTAAGTAATGGAATTTAAAATGACTGGGCAACTAGTTTTATTTAGATTAGTTTAGAAGTTTATTTAAATATTATATTAGATGCAAATAAGGGATTGTTTTTATACAATATTGTAAATTTCATTAAGGGGTGAAAATCACCGAAATTACTTTCCTAGCTTTTTAGCTTTTTAAATATTATTCACCGAAATTACTTTCCTAATTCCATGAATTACAATTTATAATAATTATTTTACTGTATGTAAAACATGCAAATAAAAATCCTCTAATAATTTTATTATCAGTAAGCCAATCTTAATAAAATTAAAATGCAATTAGAAATCTCATTTAGATCAAGATTACTTTTGTTTAACAAATGAAAATCCTGAAAATAAATTAAATTTGTGAAACCAATAAATCATTTTGCAGTTAACAATCAATGCTAGGTTTCGCCTAATTAAAATAAATCCTTTTAATTTTTGGAGATTGTTAAAGATTAACACAATACGAATAGCGATTGTCCAGTGCTGGCTAATTACATTGTCTAAGCCAAAACTGAAGCCAAACCCTTTAAATTCCAAACAGTCAAAATACAAATCTCATTTGGCCTGCCATTTGTATTGATAACAATTTAATTCAATAGAAAATAGTTTTATGAGCTCACAAATACATACGGAACATGACGTGCTTGGATAGCAAAATCAATTGCCTGCCAACATATACTATATATATATATGTACGCCATATAAATCGGAAGGGGAGGGGGTGGGGGGAGGGGAAACAGGTGATCATTAGATTTGGCAAGTCGCAAACGATTCGCAACGTATTTACTACATTGAATCGACATTATTACGGAATGGCTGGCTGAATTGAATTGAATTATTATAACAGTTTCTGTTGTCACCGCTGCCAACATTGCTAGTGTCTATGTGCGGGCGTATCTGTGTTTGCCCCTATATATGTGTGTGTGTGTGTGTGTATCTGTATTTGTGTCTGTTGCTGGCAAGTACGTGACAGACGCGGTTTGGCGCGATTAAATTACGTTTATGATTATATTTTGTTACAAACACAATGAACCACACACTCGCATCCACACCCTCACACTCACACATTGTCATAAACAAGCACAAACACACTCACAAACAGCACACACACACACACACACACCCACACTCAATGAAGCGAGCCACGTCACATTGTATTGAAGTGAAAATGGTTAACAATTGCGGCGAGAAAGACAACAATGCGGCTTTGATGCATGTTTGTGATGGATTTTGCTATTAAACGCTCACATCGCAGACTCACTACTAAGCAGGAGCTTTAATTGAATTTTAATTTAATCAAGAGTTGCACTAAGTGAAAAATCGATCAAATAGATCACATTTTTCCTCCCAGTGTTTATTTTGAATAATTAAAAAATATATTATATAAAGTCTTAAACACATTTAACCATATATAAAACTTTATAAATAGTTTCTTGGTGATTTTTAAAACAATTGCATTGGGTTTTATGAATTAAGCGGGATTTTTATTCATATTTTTTCCCCCAAGTGTTTATTTTAAATATTTCCAAAAATATTAAACAAGTCTTAAACACATTTAACCAAATATTAAACTTTGCCTATAATCTATAAATAGTTTCTTTGGTGATTTAAAAAAAACGATTACATTGGATTTTATGAACTCAAACATGATTTTTACAGCCATTCTGTCCATGCTGCATTAATGTGACACCTTCCCATCGACTTCGACAACGACATCGCCATCGACATCCTCGAGATTAACCGCACTTTATGCAAATGGGATGCTCAAACACTTCTCGCAATATCAACACTTTTGTGCTCCAACGAGCCACTTGAACTGCACCTCAAAGTCATCCACTCGACGAGGATGCTTCCATCTTCATTTTCTTTTCAGCCGGCGCTGACATTAAATATCATTCCGTCTGACGCATATTGCTTATTGCAAGCCGGGGAAGCAGGCAACAAAGGATAGGAGCAGCAGCGGCATCAGTCCGTGGTGCTTAAACATAATATGAAATTAATAACAATCATACGCCACGTTGCCCGCCTGCCTGCAAGGCAGCCCCCGTTTTGCCATTTGCCACTGACAGGCGCATTTTGGGTTCATAAGTTCTGCTCGCGAAGATTTCTAAAACTGTCAGAAATTGCAGTAAAATTACGCAGGGCAGGGCAGGGCAGGAGGAGGTTGAGGCAGAGGTAGAGGCGATGGAGCACAGCTGCCAGAACGCTTATTAAAATATAAATATGCTAAAACAAAAAGCGCGTGCGGACGCCAAATGGACGAAGGGCTTTCTGCTACTGCTTCTGCTCTCGCCCAGCAAAAACAAAACAATAACAACGCAGCACAGAACAAACCAACAGTTCTCCTTGCACCGGCCAAAGTTAAAAAACTAAAGTTTTATACTATAAAATAATTTCAACTACTTGAAATAAGCACGACGCTCCATGGGTGCGAGGGGGAAGCCAGGGAAATCTCGAGAATCGGAGAATGGGATCGGGGGGAAGAATCGGGGGGTAAGAAACAAAAATTTACTACACAACCCGGGTAAAGTGGAAATTTCATGAGCGCAGTGGAAACTTTAGCACTTTTGCCGAGAGTGGGGAGGGGGGGGAGGGATCCCCATCCCAACATATCCCCCGGGAAACTCTGACAACCAGCAACCAACAACCGGCAACAACTACTAACCAAGCCAAGGAGTCGGGCCGAGAAAGCAAAGTTATTCTGTGCAAACAATGCGCAGTTATTCTTTTGGCGAATTTCGGACCAAGGTTATTCCGATATGCATTATGCTGGCTGCCCAGGCAGAGGCAGAGGCAGAGGCATCGGCATCCGAATCTGAATCTGCGTTACAGAACAAAACAAAAAAAACATATACATATAGAGAGGCGAACTGGCTGGCGTGCCTGGATTTTGCTAATGCAATTTTGATTGACTGCCAAAAGGTATAGAGTGGAGTGGAGTGGAGTGGCTCGATTCATTCTGTTTTCATTAGTGAATGCACACACAAAGAATACCAACCTGGTGAGGAGTTGCAGTCGAATGCATTCGAAGCGCAATTAGGCAAACATTCTGTGCGGCGAGCTTCGTGGGTGGGATAGCAACTCCAACAATCAATCAATTAGCCAATTAGTCGGCAAACTCATCACGCTCATCAGATTCCATGCAAAACTAACTAATTTGCGCACACAGCTAATCAAATTTAATTAAGACATCCAGTAAACATCGTGGCGAACGAAGCACCAAAGGCTTTACGCACACGCCTCCTTTTACCTGTCCACAACCGAGGTGAGAATGCTAGTGAGGATTGTAGCTAGGAACTAGAATAATTTACATTTTAGTGAGCATTCAATTCAATCTAGGAACTGGAAAACTATAGTGAGCATATAAGCTAGGAAATTGTATAACAGCGATTTCTCTTTACGACATGTAGAAGCCATTACAAATTTATACTATACTGATTATAATAAATATAAAATATTTTTCAGTTTCTGGTATACATTATAAAGTAATTATTTATCCAAGGAAATCGTTAAACTAAGCTTTTTTTTAAGACGTGTAGAAACAATTAAAAATGTTTATTATACTGGATACAAAGTAATATTAAATATTTTTCAATTTCAGTATACTCGTACATACAATAATCAGAATTTAAATTAAACAATTGTAAATATTTGCTATTTTTAGGAGGTGTAGAAACAACTCAAATTGTGTACTTAGTTTGTTATAATAAATATTAAATATTTCCGTTTCTTGTATACATACAATTATTATTTAATGTTTTTCAAGACAAAGCATATATTGGAACAAATAAATGTATAATTCTTGCAGCACCAACATCATGAAAATTATATAGAAAGTAATAAATATTGTACATATTTATTGAATTTATTGAATTGAAATATTAACTTATAATACATTACAATACTAAACAGCTTAATTATTGATAATTTTTTCTGTAGAATAACTTTCTTCAATTGAATTCGGTCGAAGGTTTTTGTTTTTTTTTCGGCCAACTGAATTCGCGATTATTTGCTCCCGTTTGAAAGTTGGCCGAAAAAAAATAGCTCGATATCCTAGGGATTGCACCACCTTTATTGACCGCAATTGTGCACATTCGAACTACTAACTATGCGGCTTGAAGCCTGTTGTCTGTTTGATTTAGTGGTGAAATATGGTCTCTGTACACGAAAGCAGGCCAAACGAAACGAAACCAAACGGAACGAAACTCGTTTCAAGTCCAAAAATTTTCGGTTATCAATGCAAATGCGGTGCGTTGTTGTTCCATTGCCGAGCGCCAAAAAGTGGGATCAACCGCAAAAAGGCTTACCTGCAGACAATGCGTGCCACGCCCCCTTTCGGTGCGGGGGGTAGTTGGGGTGGACCTCATTCATCGAGCTGTGCTTTTGTTCGCAACTTTCAGATACCAGGTCTCCTTGTTACCTGCCATTCGATGCAGTTGCGTGTAGGCGGGTTCAAATGGGGAATGGGGAAGGACTCCGGGCAATTTTAGACTTCTTTTATTGCCAACTTGTTAACTGTTTATTTGGCGCATTATAGACTCGCTATCCGAAAACCAACCCGAGCCATTCCAGGCCTCTATTTGCAAGGGTCCCGGATTCCGGATCCCACTCCGGATACAGAGCCGTGCGTTTAGATAATCAACTAAACACTTCATTATTCCGTCCGTAGTGGCGGTGGTGGTGGTGCAAATTGCTACTCCTACCCCTACTCCCAATGCGTTCCACTACCACTTTTCAGCTATTCACCCGAAACCGCTTATTCGAAGGGGGGGAGAGAAATGTGCGAAAATCCCCTGGTTTATTCCGCGAAAATTTCTATGCACGCGCTTTCCTTCCTTTTTTTAATTGAATGATAAAACATCGCAGTCCCAGCCTTTTCCGATTCACAGTGAGAGGCATTAATTTAGATTACCGAGTTGAACGTTTTCTCCAACGACTTTCGTTGTGTGAATAGTTGTTGAAAGCACCTCACCTGTGTATTTGGCCAGATTGCATGCTTTAGATACAGGAAAAATCCTCAAAAAAAAGGATCTGAATGGTAGTTGAATGCCTCGTTAATTTGTACATAAAAAGAAAATGAAGTGCGAGGTATAGAAACTAATATGTGGATATAGAATTTTGATTTTCTCACTCTCTTTTAAATATATGTACTTTATTAACCCCATTTCAAAGAACACCCAATTACTTGCCACAATTTCAGTTACCATACATAGTGCCCACTGGAAATACGATTATCTTTCGGTCGCCGTTAATCATCAGAGTCTCATAGTGATATCCATCATGCATCAGGGCAACGTATCGTCGCAACTCGAAGGATCGCTTGATGGGTTCCATGGTCACGTTGAAGCAGTTGACCTTAAAGGTGTCACCTTTCATGAGGCCAATTACCTCATAAACGCTGGAGACGCGTTCATTCCAGATGCTCACCGATGCGATGGGCAGCGGATGCTCCTTCCGATAGATCTGTGTGGCCTCGAAGGGGGTGCGAAAAATGTGCATGGTAATGACGCCGGTGGGTCCTTCACCCAAATACTTGTGGGGCAAGTCCCTAACAAGTATGGGCGTGGCATCGGGTAGGACGGTCTCAGCTGGACCCACCACTACCTCCGGTTTTAGTTCGGCTATTTTGAGAAGGCTGCGCTTATAGCACGGGTGACTGGCCACCCGGGCATCCAGTGGCCTCATCAAGGACTCCACACGACCCACAAGCTCCTCTAGGAGACTTTCCTGGACCAGCAGGACAGATACTGCATCCAGGGCGAAAGGATCGTGCAGGGACTCCATCAGATGGTGAATCGCACAATTCAAGTCGCTATCCTCGAAAATAAGCATCATGCAAGGTGAATTCCAAACGTACTTAACATTCTCCGCATCTTCGGAATGTTCTTCAACATCTTCACCGATATCAATTTCCGATTGTTCTTCTATATCCCCGGCAGCGCATTCGGAGTCCAGTTCAGGTGGAGCGAGTTTTGATTCGAAGAGGATTTCTTGTTTCTGGACATCCGGCAATGTTATGCGATCGTCCTTTAGGCTTGGTAGGATTTCCACCATTCCCCTGGTGATGACCGGATTGTACTCTTTATTTTCCTCCGTCATAATTTAAACAAAACTATTCAAAAGTTTCAGATACAAAATATATGTTGTGATTTAAAAGGAAATGAACACCAGAGACAATGTACTCCAGATAAATAGTTAGTTAATTAAAAATTTCAAAATTTTACTTACATTTGGGTAATTAAACTACTACTACTAAAAATACAAACAACAAATATTAATTTCATCTGACATTTAATCTCCCATTGCCAAAAGTGGTGTGATAAATTAACAATTGGCTAATGACACTTAGCATAGATAATTTAAAACCAACCAAAGAAGCTTTCCATTTCCGCAAATCAAAAAATCTGCCTTTGCAAACCCGGAATTCAGTTTTGTGGAAATATGAATCTGCTATTTGGACAATATCTGACCACAGTTTGCAAAACATACAAAACCCGTCTGTCGAGGCAAATAAATATTAATGAAATGCATTTCATCAGCGATACGAAATTACAAAATGTGCCCGAGCTCGGGGCCAGCCTGAGGGGCAAGTTAATTCTTGACTGGACTTCATAAAATCTCAAATGCAATTAAGTTTAGCATTCGTTGAACCGGGTGGAGCTGCTTTTGTTCCTGGGAAGCAGCAGGAGCAGCATCAGGCCGAGCTAAGCTCAAGTCGACCCATTGTCAACTAATTGACAAATGAATGGCTTGATTTGCTTGACAGCATTTGATCCGGAGCTGCAACCAAAATCTCATCTAGCTTATGGAACCGAACCAGAGCCTGGTCCTGGGCCTTTGCCTGGACACTCTGGATACAAGCATTTTACACTCATTAAGTTTAATTACATATTTTGCTGGGTCGGACGGGGATTTCAAGGCATTTTAAGGCGCTGCAGATGGCTGCAGATGGATGGAGATTATCCCAGTTGAGTGGAACAATGGAGCCTCTTTGTTTCTGATTAAATTCAAAACATAATTAAAGCTCTTACATCGCCTGATTTTGGCTTATAATTATATTTATTCATTCATTAAAATTTGCATTTAAAAACTAAGCTTAACATATTTTTACTCGGGCTTCGAAGATTGGTTTTAAATAACTCAAAAACGATGTTTTATTACTCAATAAATTCTTTTTACTCATTTGTTTTAAAAAAGTGTGTAAATATACACAATTAGGTGGACAAACACGGCTCTGAATGATTTGATTTGTTGAACTTTATCTGTATCTGTAACCCTCCAGTTTGGGACACTCACTTTGCCGCTCTCATTGATATCCATAAATAATCGTTATCATTTGGGTAATTATTTGTGACAGCATCAATTATCTTTGGAATGATCGATTGGCTCTCTCTCAGTTTCAACCCTATCAATTTTCCCCGCTTTAATGTTCAACTGTGGAAACATTCAACAAAGCATTAAGCGTCCTTTTCGCTTGCATGTGGGATTTTCGATTTTCGAGAGAACTCCTCCTGTGTTTCTCCCCCCCCGTTTTCGATATGGGACAGAAGGATCGTAAAAACCAGGCTCGTTAGAGGCAAAGTTTTATGCATTTTATTGCACGATTCGGAAAGGCCTGTGGTGACAGGTCGCCCCCCAGAATGTCTCCCGGCGCACGTAAAACCAAATCAACGTAGAGGGGCTCCACTCCACTCCATGGTTAGTAGATTTCTATCTGGGACGAGCTGCATGATTGCATTTTATGTTTGTCTTAATTTTTTATGTCTACTTGGCGAGGGCGCGCCATAAATAAAGCAACAATCAATTTTCATACGCAGCCTTGTGCGACATCGAAGCTCGAGTCGTAAAACGGCACAAGGAAACCGAAATGTAATCGTATATTTTAACATAATATTATTGCACGCCCAGATGCGAACAAAACTGGCTCACAAAAAAAGAAAACCCCTTGCCCCTTGTCCCCCTCCCATCCACTGCTGCTCACTTAAACATCATTAAATATGAAAATTCATCTGCAATTTATCAATTATTTATTTATGGCAATGTTCCGTTCCTTTTCGCATTTTACGCATGTGTTAATGAATAATTTTCTCGTTTTCCCCGGGTTGCTTTTCCATTTTTTTTTCTGTATTTTTCCACCATTGTGCGTGACCGTGTAAGTATGTGAAAGTGCGTATGTCCTGTCCGTTTCTGTGCTGTTCAATCAATTCGAATTCGCTTTTGCATTTTTATTGCACTTTGCTGGAGTATAAAACAACAAGAACAACAACAGCAACAACAAAATGGGGAAAAGCGCAAAAAAATTGAAACGTTCAAAAAAAAAAGTATACGATTCAGATGGAAATCAAGCCGAGCTCGAGCCCAGGACCCATTTCTCAAATGTCGCACATTAATGCGCATGAAAATTTCTTTGTTGTTTTTGTTGCTGCCGCTGTGCGTTATTTTATTTCACAAAAGAGCAGCAAATTGCATGCGGGCGAATGTGTGAAGACAGCAGCTGCCAACGAGCCAAGCCGCCAATGCAGTAAACCAAACAACGCTGAGAAAAATACCATGCAACATAATATAGTCACACTTTTAATTATTTTAAATATTTAAATGTAACATCACACTAAATCGATTGAATTGTTTTTTAATATTTTATTTTTAAGATCACTATATCAACAAAATGTGTAATTTATTGAATGTATTTATTCGATTCTTTTAGTACATTACTAGAACAAGATTTTCCATCATACAATAAATTTCATAACTTAAATATGACTCTTTTTAAGGTAATTTGTAATGTCTTAGATATTTAGGTTTTCATGGAACAAAAAGAGTTTTTTTAATAATTAATGAGCAAACATATTAACATATAATAAACAAAAAAAATTTTAAGTCATTTAACTATTAAATTTGGAAACAAAGGCAAAGAGCATTTATACTCTTGCATAATTGGTTATTATTTGCATAAAATAAATAAATTGCGAAGAAAACCATACTTTAATGACTTAAGACATTTGTGATAAAACAAAGATGTATTAAAATTTATTAAATATTATTTTTTTTATGTGCATGCCAAGCTCTGCACACCGATTCGAAACCGGGCATTGTTGTACCGCATTTCTCGTTCTCTATCCATCAGTGGATGCTCTATGCGCGTATGGTATGGGTCATGGGTCGTCAACGCGGCATTTTTCAATCAAAATACACACAATTTGCAATTTAAATGTTGATTTCGTTAATGCGGCGAATAACTCAATGGAATGAACACATATGGGCAGCTTGGGGCTTTTGCAGCGGCTTTGTTATTGAACCGAAATGAATAGTTTATGTAGAGTCCGTACTTGTGTGAATGTCGGTTTTGGATAAGTGCCGCGAAATTCCCTGCCTGGCTGCGTTTTATAACGAAGATGAATTGTAAATTGCATAGCAAATGAAATCAATTTTAATGGACATTGCTTATGTATACGACAAATGCTTATTAAGCATTCATTATAAGCGAACCGCACTTTTATGTGTGCACAGCCAGCCAGCCAGCCAGTCGAGCCATAAATTGTGAGAAAAGTATTGTCAGTTAAGCGGCTTATCAATGTTTGCAGATGCGTTGACAATGGTAATTGAGTGCCGGTAAATCCATTTCAAATCCTTGTCAACTTATACAAATTTAAGCGAACATCACCTTGATGAAGTTGGGCATTTTTCCTTATTCATTTGCCGAAATTAGTTTTTCGAAATCATCGAAATTTAATTTTCCTAAAATGTGTTGCCTACTTTTTTGGGCATTTGATTATTTCAAGAATTTTTTTGGTCAAAGATAGAAAAATAGATATTTTAAAAGTATAAGCATGCTTTTCTGTAAACATAAATTAAAAACTATTAAATATTGAATATAAATGTCATTAAAAGTATTTATCCTGATTTTTTCTATTAACACTGCCATTGAGACGATCACCAAAAACTAATTTCTGCTAGTTTTTGGATAAATCTATAAAGAGTAAAATGCAAATAACTATTTATTCTAAATACCAAAAGCAAAAAATATATAATACTAATAAAAATAAAGAAATTACTGATTTAAATAAATAAAGTATACCCTTACAATTTATAACATTAAACTAGTTATCAAACGTCTTTTTATTTGCAAAATAAATTCAATTTCAATGTAAAATCTAACAATTGTTCGAACAAAAACTAGCTTAAACTAATTTAAATCATTTTAAATTAAATTTATTCCAGGGGACTGTAAATTCATCCACAATGAAGCTCTCTTTTCGAGTATCCTTCTTGGCTGGAGTACTCTCCCTTCCGCGATTATTAGTCAGTCAGAGGGAGAAGTATTCCCAGCACCATCACCCATCACAGGCCATTTGACAACTTGCTCAACACTTTCCGTCCCAGCAACGCAAGTTGACGCCTGGCCAAGTGAGTGAATGAGTGAGTGGTTGAACGCCGGGAAGTGGGAGGAGGCGGGTTGGTGGTTCGGTGGATCGGTGGGAAGTGGAGCCATGTCTTCGTCGGGAGCCATCAGCCAGTCAGGCAGCAAATGAGCAAACGGGAAAATTACATTTGGGACGCCGGCGTGTCGCCTCCATTGGCATGCAAGAAGTTTTTTCCGCTTTCCCACAGCCAGCCATCGAGTGCAAATTAAACCGAGCAGCGCACGGGGTTAATTTCACATGCATTTCACTGGCAATCAGTGCGTGCTCCACTCAGATGGTGGCTCTGCTATAGTGGGGGGGAGATGGTGTTGGCCCCGAGTGGCGATAGCGATGGCTGGTGGCACTTAGCCCAAGCTACTTACACTGCGCTTTGACTGCCTGATGACTGGGTAGGGAAGGGGTTTAATCCGAAACTCAT